>JBBPBO010000004.1:24204292-24579263 GCA_037974295.1 Cicer cuneatum
ATATATTTTTTTTAGTAGTTATTTATATATTTTCTTAAATTTATATTACCCTAAAATAATTTATATTATTGATAGTGATCTAGAGTACAACTATGTAGATGAATTTTTTTCTTTATTACATTTCATTCTTATTTTTTAATTTATGAAAAATTATTTGCATATCTAATTTTTTATTTATTGACAGTTTTTTTCTATATTATTTTTTATTTATTGTGAATAATTATTTTTAAATCAATTTTTAATTATTTTGTATTAAATTTGTTTCCTTTATTATTTTTGTATTTTATTTCTTGAGTTTTTTTATTGTTTTCGTACTGATTTTTTAGATTTAAAAAAAAGTTTAAAAATCCCAAAAACACCATCAATAAAAATTTAACCCATGACCTTGATTTTACATACTAGTTCTTTACCATAAGGCTAACAGGTTTAAAAAAATTTGTATTATTATTTAATTGAATATGTCCAAATAATAAAGTTTAAATCGTAAAAATGCTATAACAAGGGGATAGAAACTTCGACCTTTAATATAAATATTAATTCTTTGCCACCAAATAAAAATTCTTATGATAAATATGACCAAATCTAATATATAACACATTAGTTAAAAAATTTAAGACTAATAGAAAAATATATATAAATTTCTGGGTGTGTTATATAATTTAAACATTTATTTATAAATTGATTATTAATTGTAGTAAAAAAATTGTTCCGTTGGATTATGAAAAGTTAAAATTTCTAAGACACTTTTTTTTAATTAGTTAAGATTTAAATATCGAATCACTGAAATTATAATTTTGAAGTCTTAGTTAATTTAATTAGGTTAGATTGAACCGTTTAATAATCAAAATTATATTTTCTAAATCATATTTAATCTAAATAATTAAGATTGAATCGTTTAATTGTCGAAATTATAATTTTTAAGTTCTAATTTTTTAATATTAAACAATCAAATCATTTTAATTTAAATTTATAAGTCATAGTCAATCTAATGAGTTAAGATTGAATGGTTGGATTGTTGAAATTGTAATTTTTAAGTCATAGTTAGTTTAATTATTTAAGATTAAATAATTGGAGCATCGAAATTTTAATTTCTAAACCATAATAAATATAATTTATTAGGATTGAACCGTTCAATTCTCAAAATTTAAACTTCTAAGACATAGTAAATCTAATTAATTAAAAATGAATCGTCAGAACAATAAAATTATACAAAATATGACTTACTATAATCAAACGGTTTTATCTTAACTAATTAGACTGACTATCACTTATAAATTTTAGTTTTGTTGCTCCAACAGTTCAATCTTACATAATTAGACTAACTATGACTTAAATATTATAATTTTGATGATCAACGATTCAATCTTAACTAATTATACTAACTATATTTTTGAAATTTAAATTTTGACGATCAAACGATTCAATCTTAACTAATTAGACTAATTATGACTTATAAATTATAATTTAAATGATCAACCGGTTCAATCTAACCTAATTAGAATAACTAGAGGAGAAATTTAAATTTAATAATCTCACGGTTCAATCTTAACTAATTAGACTGATTATAACTTATAAATTTAAATTTTGATGATCTCACGATTCTATCTTAACTAATTAGTTTAGTTATGACTTCCAAATTCTAATTTCAAATATCAAATGGTTCAATCTAACCTAATTATACAAACTATGACTAAGAAATTCTAAGTTCGATGATTCGACAAATCAATCATAACTAATTAGACCGACTATTATTTAGAAATTTTAATTTTGAAGAAAAAATGGTTCAATCTTAGCTTAATAGACTAATTGTGACTTAAAAATTAAATTTTTAATGATCTAACTGTTCATTGTTAACGAATTAGATTAGCTATAACTTGCAAATTATAATTTCAAAAATACAACGATTTAATCATAACTAATTAGACTGACAATGACTTATAAATTTAAATTTCGATGATCCGACTATTCAATATTAACAAAGTAGACTAACTATGACTTAGAGAGTTTGTTGAGTGATGCAGAGAAACCATTATATAATGGTTGTACTAAATTCACAAGACTGTTAGTGATATTAAAGTTGTACAACTTAAAAGTGATTAATGGATGGTCTGATAAAAGCTTCACATAATTATTAACACTCCTAAAAGATATGTTGCCAGATGATAATGAACTTCCCATTCGAACCTACGAGGCTAAACGAATTTTGTGCTCTATTGGCATGAGTTACGAAAGGATTCATGCGTGTCCTAACGATTGCATTTTATTTTGAAATGAATATGAATTACTAAAGGCATGTCCAAAATGCAATGTCTCTTGATATAAGAAGAAAGAATCTACTCCAGCAAAGGTCGTGTGGTATTTTCCTATAATACCAAGATTTAGGCGCATCTATCGCAGTGAAGAAGATTCAAAACACTTGACATGACATGCAGATGAAAGAATTAGAGATGGAAAGTTTCGACACCCTGCAGATTCTCCACAATGGGCAAAAATTGATCACGAGTATCTTGATTTCGGTAGAGTCAAGAAATCTACGACTTGCACTTTCTACTGATGGAATGAATCCACATGGTCTTCAAAGCATATCACACAACACGTGGCCTGTGATTTTGTTGATTTATAACCTACCTCCATGGTTATGTATGAAGCGTAAGTTTATTATGTTGCCTCTGTTAATTTCTGGACCCAAATAACCGAGGAATGATATCGACGTATACTTGACTCCTTTAATTGAAGATTTAAAAAATATGTGGGAGACATGTGTGGAAGTTTATGATGGGTATAAGAAAGAATGTTTCAATTTGAGGGCTATGTTGTTCGACACAATTAATGATTTTCCAGCATATGGTAATTTATCAAGATATAGCATTAAAGGTCAGTGTGCATGAACTATATGTGAAGAGAGTACAGATTGGATGCGGTTGAAAAATTGTAAGAAAAACGTCTTTCTTGAACATCGTAGTTTTTTACCTTTTAGTCATCATTATCGTGGGTGGAGAAATGCATTCAATGGAAAATCAGAGGAAGGTACTGCTCCTTTAGCATTGACTGAATATCAAATATTGGAAAAAGTACAAGGTTTGACCAATAAATTTGGCAAACCTTTTGCAGGAGACCTTGTCTGTAACACCCCGAGTTTTTAACAACGCGAGTGTATTTTTTTTAACTAAAATAAATAAATAAAAGAATTTTCAGATTAATTTAAAAGAATTAAAAGAAAATTAAATTCATTCATTTCATAAAACAGTACGTTGTAATTCAATCGATGAACGTAATTAAATAATTTCATCATAATATCACTAAGTACTTAAACTTTGGGAATTAATACTTCAATATAATAGAAGTTAATACATTTCAAAAAGACGGTGTCATATCATCTCAAAAAAAAAAAACACCCGACCTGCGGTGCACTAAACAGTATCAGAGTGCGGAAGAGATCAGCGGAAAAGATATACAATAATTCCCAAAATAAATAATTACATCCACCAAAATCAAGACCCTATACAAAAAGTCTAAACTGATCATGCACTAAAGCTACAGTAGCAAGGATTCCCTCCGCAGCCCATACAAGTCTCGTCTGACTCCGCAGCTCGCCTCGACGTAACGTCCTCCTCCTCATCATACAAGGAAGGATCAGTCTCCTCCGAAGTAAGATCAATACACAATCGGGGTCGCTTCGGCAGTGCTGGAATCTCAAAACAATCATCGGATGTCCTAGATGGACCCGAAATATCATCTGCTACTAGCGTCGGTCTTTTATTCTTCTCTTCCACCTCGGGTTCACGTACAGCCCCTCCAATCACCGAGTTAGTAGTCACCACACCTACCGTAGCCTCCATCTCAACCCCTTCAGTCGGCTCCTCCGCGTCCTCAAAAACTCCGAACGCCTCCAATACCAATTTGGAAGGTACCGGAAAGTCAATCCTCGTATGAGTGTGCTCCACGTAATCCACTACCCCGTTAGTCCTGCAGGTCCTCGCCAATCTCCCCGTGTACGTCGCCCTGCTTGAGACGGGGTCGTATACCCAAGCAGTAGGCAAAAGACGGTCAAGGAAATCGAGCGACGTTTCCGTCGTCTGGGTACCCACTGGTGATATGGGTTTGGGGGGCATCTGAGGGCAAAGCCCAATTTTCCACAATAATAGTAAAGAGTCACCGACCGAAATTAACAAATACCACATAGCATTTATGTCAACAGGAACAAATATATCCATGGCATATCATATGACAATGAAGATCAATAAGGATGCTAAATTTTGAAAATACATGACATTTGTACCTTTGCAAAACAACAACCAAATTAATATGAAAAACATGTTGTAAGTACAACCATCAACTCAGCAATCACAACAATTCATCAGAAATTCAGATTTCATAAGGTACTTACACACATCAATTTCCAATCATCAACAAATATCCAAATCATGACTCACCAGTCAACCACCCATGCAATATGTATATGCCATTGTTCATAATTTCTTGGAATAACCAAGGTGTAGTCGCTCACAGACCAGCACACGTGCAGTCTCTCACGAACCAGCACGATTTATATAAGTTAGACTTGAATGGCCAACATGACCATGGTGCAATCTCTCACAGATCAGCACCAGTGCAGTCGCTCACCGACCAGCACTTGTGCAGTCGCTCACAGACAAACATGTTTTACGCATACCAAGGTACAATCGCTCACAGACCAGTACCAGTGCAATCGCTCACAGACCAGCACTCGTGCAGTCGCTCACAGACCAGCACGTTTTACTCATACCAAGGTACAGTCGCTCACAGACCATTACCACTGCAGTCGCTCACAGACCAGCACTCGTGCAGTCGCTCACAGACCAGCACTCGTGCAGTCGCTCACAGACCAGCACGTTTTACGCATACCAAGGTACAGTCGCTCACAGACCAGTACCAATGCAGTCGCTCACAGACCAGCACTCGTGCAGTCGCTCATAGACCATCACGTTTTATGTATGTTAGCCTCTCACAGGCCAGAACATACAGAAGTTAAATCCTCGCACGGATAGAATGGACCACCATGAACACGCGGCCATTCCGTAGCCCATCACAGTGGTTACTACTTAACTTCGCAGACCATCACGGTTACCGCATTACTCTGTGGCCCATTGCGGTCACCACCTGACTATCCAATGCATGGACATGCAATGTTTTCTCTTCACTGAAAACAGTATGCAAATATCAGCAAAAATTCAGCCATTCCATCACTTCCTCAAAACCATCTCAACCCAAATAATTTCATTATCATCACATCAACAAAGAATTCAAGCACCTCATCATTACCACCTCACACTATCTCAAAAACTCCATTTTAATTCATCACAAGTCTTCCCAATGTTTCCCCAACTCTTAAATTTCATAAACACATGTTTAAAACTGAGATTTCTGAAAAAGAACAATCTGTATTCGAATACAGCTTCCTTGTATTCGAATACAGAAGCTAACACAGTGCAAAATCAACACTCTGTATTCGAATACAGCTTCCTTGTATTCGAATACAGAAGCTAAAACAGAACAAAACCAGCGTTTTTCACCACATCAATAAAAAAATTCAAGGACCTCATCGTCACCACTTCAATCCATCTCAAAAACTCCATTTTAATTCATCACAAACCTTCCCAATGTTCCCCAACTCTTAAAGTTTATCAAACAATGTTTAAAACTGGAATTTCTGAAGAAAAAAAACAATCTGTATTCGAATACAGCTTCCTTGTATTCAAATATAGAAGCTAAAATAGTGAAAAATCAGCATTCTGTATTCGAATAAGAGGGTGTTGTATTCGAATACAGATGCGAATACAGTGGCAAAAATGACAACTCTGCATTCGAATACGACAGGGTCGTAGCCGAATACAGATTCTTAGTCAGAAGCAAAAATCCCTTATCTGTATTCGAATACAGAGGCTCATATTCGAATACAAGTTCAAAAATTTGAATAAAACATAAGCTTTGCAGGACTGTATTCGAATACACTCATGCCGTATTCGAATGCACCTTCAAATTGAGTGAAAATTTCCAAAAAACTTCAACACATTTTCAAACTTTTTCCTTTGAAAAACCAACACAACACCAAAACAGATTCACCACTCTTTTGAACCACAAAACTCTGAGTTTTCTCAGCACTTATAAATGTTTCTACTCATCAACACAACAACAAAAGATTTTCAAAACACCTCCACCCATTTTAAAAATCCTTTTCTCTTAAAAACCACCATCAACACAACAACAGTAGATTTTCCAAAACACCTTCAACCATTTTAAAATCCTTTTTCTTTTGAAAAACCCCTATCAACACCAGATTGTTAACAAAACACAGCAGAAACCAAGTTTGTTAACAACACAACAGAAAACAGAATCACCAAAACCAGAATAACATCACAGTTTTCTTTATTCACCAAAACAAAAAGTCAACCACAAAACAGTG
This sequence comes from Cicer cuneatum, assembly GCA_037974295.1. Lineage (NCBI taxonomy): Eukaryota > Viridiplantae > Streptophyta > Magnoliopsida > Fabales > Fabaceae > Cicer > Cicer cuneatum. The sequence continues at coordinate 24,210,735 of JBBPBO010000004.1, forward strand.
TAGCACAAACCACTCATGCATTTGGATCATCCCCAAAACAACATGCAAGACATTTTTCAGCTTTCCCACACAAACAAAACAGCATTGATGTATCAGCCAAAGCAGCAAACATCACATATCATCAAAACATCAACATATTGCATTTTTCGCATTTTATAACAACATGCACAACAATTTCGTTTTTCAAATCAGAAACTCAAATATACTCACACATCAATCATGCATTTACAACCCTAAAATGCAAACTAGAAAGTGGAAGGTGCCCCTTACCTCTGTTACGTTTCCTGCGCTCGTTTATGCTACCACGACAATGTCGGCGAAACTCCCGTTCGCGTTCGCCGCTACGAAAGTTAGTTCCCTAGCTCCGTAACGATGAGGGGAAAACCTTTTGTACTGGACAATTTTTGGTTTGGTGCTTGGATTTCCAAGTAATCTCACTTTTGAGGATGCTTTTTTTTTTTCTACCAACAGAAAACAGAATGGGGAGAGGATGAAGAAGGGTACTGTCGCATGCAGTAAGGAAGGAGGGTAAATGTTTTCTGCCTTTTTTCCTTGCCTCTCACCCATATATATAGGCATATATGTGCCACCTCACTCCACATTAATATTATAATATTACTTGACCATCAAGTACTTAACTGTAAGACCCTTAAAATTTAGAATTTATTTATGGAATTAATGTCAAGTGTATTTTGGGAATTTTTGTAAAATATTTAATATATGTATGTTTTGAGTAAATATATATATATATATATAAATATTTATCTTGGAAGATGAATTAAAATTATTGGATGAAGATTTAATTAATTTAATTTCGAGTAATTAAATTAATCGGACCATTAATTAAGGATTGGTGGCTAATTGCAAAAGGATTAAGTGCTGAAAAATCCAGCTGGAAAATCCAGCATTATTTTATCATTATTTTGAGAAGGCAGCACTTGAGTAATCTCTATAAGAACACGTGAAGTGACAGAGAAAGAGCAGAACTTCACATCCTCCCATTTTATATGTAATAGTGTTGCATGTAACAGTAACCTCTTCTCCCATTTTTGCCTCCTGTTTCTGAAAAACAGTTTCACGATTTCAAAACACCAAAGAGAGAGTTCCTTAAAAGTTTCATTAACTGGAAATACAAACACCAAACCAGAAAACCCTCAGTATTAAAGTTGTTCCCCACACCATTACGGAGCTAGGGAACCCAGTTTTATAGCAGCAAACTCAGACAGCAGTTTCACCGGATTTTGGCGCAGAAACGAGAACGAAAACAGAGACGTGAGAAGTAGTAGACACGCAGCAAGGGTAAGGGCACCTTCCAACTTTCTAGTTGCATTAGGGCTGTAAATGCTTGTTATTTCATTTCTGTTTAGAAAGAAAAACTGTTTTGTTTGAAATGACATCTTGAAAAATGTAGAAAATGCATTTTTGTTGATATGTGATGATTCTGTGATGGTTGTTGTTGGTTGAATGCATTCATGCTGCTTTACTTGTGTGGGAAAGCTGGAAATGTTTTGCATGTTATTTTAAAGATGGTTAAAATACATGTTCATAAAACTGTTTTGAAAATAGTTTTTTTTTTAAAATGCAAAAATGCACTCTGTTGGTGTTTTGCTACTGTGTGTTGATTTCTGTTTTGGTTGAGAACATTAGTCATGTTCTGATGTTTGAGAAAGCTGAATGCTTGCATGTTTTTCTGGTGTGTTGTGAAAGCTGAAATGCTGTATGATGTTCTGATGGCTTGAAAGTTTGGATGATTCTGATGATTGATCATTCTGTTTCTGTTTCTGGATGATTTGGTGTTGATAATTTTGATTCTGTTTCTGTTGTAAATGATTCTGATGATGCTGATGATTTAAAAAGAAAAAGGATTTTAATGAGGAAAGGATCGTCTGGAAAAAGTGCTGAATCTGTTTTTAATGTTTGGTTGTTTGTTGTTAAAAGAAAACAGTTTGAAAAGGGTTGAAAATTTACTGGTTTTCGAAGGTGTATTCGACTACGACACGTGTGTATTCGAATACAACCTTCCAGGTTTCTATTTTACTTAAAGTTTTCAAACTTGTATTCGAATACGAGCCCCTGTATTCGAATATAGAGGAAGGATTTTTGCTTTTGTATTCGCATCTGTATTCGACTACGATCATGTCGTATTTGACTACAGAAGTGAAATTTTAACACTGTATTCGCATCTGTATTCGAATACAGATTCGTGTTTTCCAGAAAATCAAGTTTTAAACACTGTGATATGCATTTTAAAGTGTTGGGAAACTTTGAGAAGGGTTAAAGTGATTTTAAAAGGAGGTCTTGAAATATTTTGAAGAGGAGAGGATGAAGTGTTGAAACCTTTAAGGATCTGAAAGAAAATATTGAATTTTTCAAGGTTTTGTCTTCTGTATTCGACTACAGGCATGTTGTATTCGAATACAGAATGTTAAAATTCAGTTTCATGCTTCTGTATTCGAATACAAGGAGTCTGTATTCGAATACAGATTCGAGTTTCCAGAAATTCCAAGTTTTTAAGAGTGTTTTGTAAACCCTGAGTGTTTGGGGAATGTTGGGATTGTTGTGGTGAATTAAAATGGAATGTTTGGTGATGTTTCGAAGTTGAAGAGATGAAGTTTTGAGAATTTACTGATGTAGTGAAAGATGAGGTTGTGTGCACTAAGACTGCCTCTGTATTCGAATACCAGAGGGCTGTATTCGAATACAGAGTGTAATTCTGCACTATTTTTGGCTTCTATATTCGAATACAGAGAAGCTGTATTCGAATACAGATTCGTAAAATTCCAGAAATCCTCAGTTTTTAAACTCTGTATTTGAATTTTAAGAGTTTGGGAAAAACATTACAAAGTATTAATGATTAATTGACTGTTTAATCATGACTGTGATGATGTTAATTCTGACTGTGCTGAGATATTTAAAACATGATGAAAAGCATGAATTTTCTGAATTTGCATTCTGTTTCTAGAGAAGTGAAACACTGCATATTCATGCATTGCATAGTCAAGTGGTACCCGCGATGGGCCACAGAGTAATGCGCAACCACGTGCTGATCTGTTGAGCGATTGCACGAGTGCTGGACTGTTGAGCGTCTGCACTAGGTACTGATCTGTTGAGCGATTGTACTTTGGAATATAAGTGCTGGACTGTTGAGCGTCTGCACTGGTACTGGACTTTTGAGCGTCTGTACCCTGAAATGCGCAGCCACGTCCTGATCTGTTGAGCGATTGCACGAGTGCTGGACTGTTGAGTGTCTGCACTAGGTACTGATCTGTTGAACGATTGTACCTTTGTATATGTCGAACGTGCTAGTCTGTTGAGCGACTGCACGAGTGTTGGACTGTTGAGCGTCTGCACTGGGTGCTGATCTGTTGAGCGATTGCACCTTGGTCTTGAGGGCCGTTAAAGTCAAACATAGTGTGCTGATCTGTTGAGCGACTGCACCTTGGTGATTCCAAGAAAATTGTATACATGAGCATATACATATTGCGTTGAAGTATTGACCGGTGGGTCACGTTTGATTATATGATGAATGAGTGGAAAATTGAATGTGAGTGAGTACTGTCCAGAATCTGAAATTTTGATTTAATGATTGTGTTTGTTGAAGTGTTGTTTGTACTTACCACATACTTCATAATAATTGACCGCTGTTTTGGAAAGGCATGTATGTCATTAATTTTCAAATGAGCATTATTATTTTCCTCATCATCATATGTTATACCATGATTATAATTGTTGCTGTGCAATATATGCTATATGAATATTTGTTAATTTCGGTCGGTGACCCTTGCTATTATATTGTGGACTTTGGGCTTTGCCCTCAGATGTTACCCAAACCCATGCCACCCGTGGGTACCCGAACAACGGAAACGTCATTGAACTTCCTTGATCACTATTCGCGCACTGCTTGGGTATTTGACCCCATCTCAAGCAGGGCGACTTACACAGGGTGGTTGGAGTGGACGAGCAGGACTGACAGCGTGGAGGATTTTGTGGAGCGCACTCATGCGAGTATAGGTTTTCCCGTGCCTTCCCGTCTGGTATTGGAGGCGCATGGAATTTTCGACGATGTCCGTTGGAAGGGTTGAGATGGAGGCCACCGTAGGAGTGGTGACTCCCAACCCGGTGACTGGAGGAGTTGTACATGAGTCCGAGGCAGAAGGGAAGACTGATGAGCCGAAGCTAGTAGCAGCTGAGATTCCGGGCCCGTCTAGGATCTCCGACGATTGTTATGAGATTCCGGCTCCGCCGAAGCGGCCGAGACTATGTATTGATCTGACTTCTGAGGAGACCGACCCCTCGCTGTATGATGAGGAGGAGGAGGAGGTCACGTCGAGGCGAGCGGCAGATTCGGAGAGGACTTGCTTGGGATGTGGGGGAAACCCGTGCTACTGTAGCTTTAGCGCATGATCAGTTAGACTTGATGTATTAGGATTTGAGCTGGATATGTATTTTGTTTTTATTTTGAAAAACAATTGTTGTACTATTTAATTCCACACTCTGATATTGACTTTTGGGAATATTATGATATTATTATCTTTCAAAAATGTTTTATTGTTTATCATTAAATTTCCAGAATTAAGTAATTAATTTAGTTCTTTTTGAATTAATTTGGAATACTCATTTTTAACATTCATTTGAAAAAAAAAAATGCACCCGCGCTGTGTTTTAAACTCGGGGTGTTACATTAACCACTCTCGTCGTAATTAACAGATAACCTCTTAATTGACAGCCCGATAATTTAATTACTTGTAATTAAATTAATTTATCCTTCATCCAATAATTTTAATTCAACCTCCAAAATAAATATTTATATATATATATATATATATATATTTACACAAAAAATACATATATTAAATATTTTACAATTATTCCCCAAAATACACTTAATATTAAATTCATAATTTAATTTTAAATTTATGGGTCTTACATTACTACCCCCTTAAATTAGTTTCGTCCTCGAAACTACATGTTAATAAACAACTGAGGATATTGTTCCCTCATCTTACTCTTCAAATCCCAAGTCGCGTCTCCCGTAGTCGGATTCCAAATCACTTTGACTAGTGGGACTTCCTTGTTCCTCAACTGTTTAATCTTCCTGTCTTCAATTCTTACAGGGAATACTTCAAATGACAGGTTATCCTTCAGTTGAATTGTGTCTACTTCGATAACATGTGACGGATCCGAAATGTATTTTCTTAACTGCGACACGTGAAATACGTCGTGAATATTGGACAGTATTGGAGGTAAAGCAATCCGATAAGCCACTTGTCCAATTCATGCAGTAATCTGATATGGTCCAATAAATTTCGGAGTCAACTTTCTTGATTTAATAGCTCTGCCAACTCCAGTTGTAGGCGTGATCCTTATAAATACATGATCACCCTGTTCGAATTCTAAAGGTCTACGATGCTTGTCCGCATAACTCTTCTGACGATTCTGTGAAATCTTCATTTTCTCTTGTATCATCTTGACCTTCTCTGTAGTCTGTTACACCGTCTCAGGTCCAACAATCATACTTTCTCCGTCCATATACCAGCATAAAGGTGTTTGACACTTGCATCCATACAAAGCCTCATAGGGTGCCATTCCAATACTTGCGTGAAAACTATTGTTGTAGGTAAACTCAATCAACGGCAATACCTCATCCCAGTTTCCTCTATCATCCAACACACACGCTCTCAATAGATCTTCCAAGGACTGATTTGTTCTCTCAGTTTGTCCATCTGTTTGTGGATGATAAGCTGAACTCAATTTCAGTTTCATTCCCAACGCTTCATGCAGCGTTCTCCAAAAGTGAGATGTGAACTTTGGATCACGGTCCGATACAATACTCGATGGAACTCCGTGTAATCTCACAATCTCAGCAATGTAGATTTCCGCCAGCTTATCTACTTTATAAGTGGTCTTTACCGGCAAGACATATGCGGATTTTGTCAATCGATCCACTATTACCCAAATTGAATCATTCTATTTCCTTGTCTTGGGCAATCCGGTTATAAAATCCATGGAAATGCTATCCCACTTCCATTTCGGTATATCCAAGGGTTGCAACATTCTAGCAGGTCGTTGATGTTCCACTTTCGCTTTCTAACAAGTTAAATAAGCCGATACATACTCCGTTACGTCCCTCTTCATTCGTGGCCACCAGTAATTCTGTCTTAAGTCCTGGTACATCTTGGTCGCTCCAGGATGAATACTCAATTTTCTCTTATGAGCCTCTTCCAAAATCGTTCTTCTCATATCTGCAACTTCCGATACACAAATTCTTCCATTACATCTCTGAATATTATTTGGTCTGATCCTGAACTTAGTTGTCTTTCCTTGCACTATTAGGTTCCTCTTCTCTTGGATTAATGCATCATCTTGCAAGTTCGCAATCTCCTCAAGTAGTCCACTCGAAATTTTTATGATTCCACGCTTTAAAATCCCTGGCGCAAACTCTACGTGCAAGTGTAGATCTCTAAATGCTTCCCACAACTCTTGTTGTCTGGCCATTATCATTGAAGATACTGATACACTTTTCCTACTCAATGCATCAGCCACCACATTGGCTTTCCCAGGGTGGTACTGCAATGAAAAATCAAAATCCTTGAGAGTCTCCATCCATCTCCTCTGCCGCATGTTCAATTCTTTCTGATCGAATAGATACTTCAAGCTTTTATGGTCACTGAATACCGTGAACGTGCATCCATATAAGTAGTGCCTCCAGACCTTTAAAGCAAACACTACCGAAGCAAGCTCTAAATCATGGGTAGGATAGTTTTGTTCGTGAGTTTTCAACTACCTTGAGGCGTAGGCTACAACTTTCTTGTGTTGCATCAAAACACATCCCAAACCTTGGTGAGATGCATCACAGTAAACCTCATAGGGTTCCTCTGGTTGTGACAAGACCAATACTGGTGAGGTTGTCAACTTTTCCTTAAGCAACTGAAAACATTCCTCACACTTCTCTGTCCATGCAAACGACTGATTCTTTCTGGTGAGTTGTGTTAAAGGAGCTACAACCTTCGCCGATCCTTTAATAAATATCCTTTAGTATCCTGCCAGTCCGACAAAACTTCGTATGTCAGTGCTAGTCTGGGGCTATTTTCCAGGCAAGAATTGTCTCAATCTTTGCTGGATCCACAACGATTACTTCTTTTGTTATCACATGTCCCAAGAAGTTCACTTTCTCTAGCCAAAACTCGCACTTCGACAAATTGGCATACAATTGCTTCTCGTGTAAGACTTCAAGAATTTGGCGTAGGTGCTCTCCATGTTCTTCTTCATCCTTTGAATAAACCAATATATCATCGATGAACACCTTAACAAATTTATCCAGGAATGAGCTAAAGATTCTATTCATATAATCCATAAAAATCGTAGGTGCATTCGTAACTCCAAAAGGCATAACGAGATATTCATAATGTCCGTAATGGGTCCTGAAAGCAGTCTTTTGAATATCTCCTTCTCTTACCCGAATCTGATGGTATCCTGACCTCAAATCGATCTTTGAAAACACCGCGGCTCCTCTCAATTGGTCCATCAAATCATCGATGTGTGGTAAAGGATAACGATTCTTAATAGTTACCTTGTTAAGTTGCCTATAATCCACACATAAGTGCGAACTTCCATCCTTCTTCTTAACCAACAACACCGGAGCTCCCCATGGCGACACACTTGGTCTGATAAATCCTTTCTCCAACAAACCTTCAATTTGACCCTTAAGCTCGCTTAATTCCAATGGCGACATCCTATACGGCGCAATTGAAATAGGTCCAGTTACTGGGTGCAAATCAATGAAGAAATCCACCTCTCTCACCGGGAGTAATCCTGGAATTTCTGTTGGAAATACGTCCGGATATTCTTTGACTAACACCACATCTATGCTCACATCCATCTTGGTCTCCACGTTAGCCAATGATAAAAATTCCTACGTTCCTTCTCTCAGTGATACTTCGAGATTGTTAGCAGCCAAATACCGAACGACTCCAGGTTCGGGGAAAAGAACTAATTTGCGAGCACAATCCTAGACTACGTAATTATACGACTATGGATGGGATTGGATGTCGTACAAAACCATCATCAAGTAGAAATCTTGCACTACTTGGAATAATTCCAAAATATATCTTAACAACATCATCACTTCAGCACACCACAACTATACAAGACTTGACACTCTAACTACTTGCTCTATGCATGATCAGATAACGACTCAAAACCAACAATCTAACCAGAGCTTCAACCCAAAACTTTAACCAAATGCTCTGATACCACAGTTGTAACACCCCGAGTTTTTAACAGCGCGAGTGTATTTTTTTTAACTAAAATAAATAAATAAAAGAATTTTCAGATTAATTCAAAAGAATTAAAAGAAAATTAAATTAATTCATTTCATAAAATAGTACGTCGTAATTCAATCGATGAACGTAATTAAATAATTTCATCATAATATCACTAAGTACTTAAACTTTGGGAATTAATACTTCAATATAATAGAAGTTAATACATTTCAAAATGACGGTGTCATATCATCTCAAAAAAAAAACACCCGACCTGCGGCCCACTAAACAGTATCAGAGTGCGGAAGAGATCAACAGAAATGTTATACAATAATTCCCAAAATAAATAATTACATCCACCGAAATCAAGACCCTATACAAAAAGTCTAAACTGATCATGCACTAAAGCTACAGTAGCAAGGATTCCCTCCGCAGCCCATACAAGTCTCGTCTGACTCCGCAGCTCGCCTCGACGTAACGTCCTCCTCCTCATCATACAAGGAAGGATCAGTCTCCTCCGAAGTCAGATCAATACACGATCGAGGTCGCTTCGGCGGTGCTGGAATCTCAAAACAATCATCGGATGTCCTAGATGGACACGAAATATCATCTGCTACTAGCGTCGGTCTTTTATTCTTCTCTTCCACCTCGGGTTCACGTACAGCCTCTCCAGTCACCGAGTTAGGAGTCACCACACCGACCCTGCTTGAGACGAGGTCGTATACCCAAGCAGTAGGCAAAAGACGGTCAAGGAAATCGAGCGACGTTTCCGTCGTCTGGGTACCCACTGGTGATATGGGTTTGGGGGGCATCTGAGGGCAAAGCCCAATTTTCCACAATAATAGTAAAGGGTCACCGACCGAAATTAACAAATACCACATAGCATTTATGTCAACAGTAACAAATATATCCATGACATATCATATGACAATGAGGATCAATAAGGATGCTAAATTTTGAAAATACATGACATTTGTACCTTTGCGAAACAGCAACCAAATTAATATGAAAAACATGTTGTAAGTACAACCATCAACTCGGCAATCACAACAATTCATCAGAAGTTCAGATTTCATAAGGTACTTACACACATCAATTTCCAATCGTCAACATATATCCAAATCATGACTCACCGGTCAACCACCCATGCAATATGTATATGCCATTGTTCATAAGTTCTTGGAATAACCAAGGTGCAGTCGCTCACAGACCAGCACACGTGCAGTCTCTCACGGACCAGCACGATTTATATAAGTTAGACTTGAATGGCCAACATGACCATGGTGCAATCTCTCACAGATCAGCACCAGTGCAGTCGCTCACCGACCAGCACTCGTGCAGTCGCTCACAGACCAGCACGTTTTACGCATACCAAGGTACAGTCGCTCACAGACCAGTACCAGTGCAGTCGCTCACAGACCAGCATGTTTTACGCATACCAAGGTACAGTCGCTCACAGACCAGTACCAATGCAGTCGCTCACAGACCAGCACTCGTGCAGTCGCTCACAGACCATCACGTTTTATGTATGTTAGCCTCTCACAGGCCAAAACATACATAAGTTAAATCCTCGCACGGATAGAATGAACCACCACGAACACGCAACCATTTCGTAGCCCATCACGGTGCTAACTACTTAACTTCGCAGACCATCACGGTTACCGCATTACTCTGTGGCCCATTGTGGTCACCACCTGACTATGCAATGCATGGACATGCAATGTTTTCTCTTCAATGAAAACAGTATGCAAATATCAGCAAAAATTCAGCCATTCCATCACTTCCTCAAAACCATCTCAACCCAAATAATTTCATTATCATCACATCAACAAAGAATTCAAGCACCTCATCATTACCACCTCACACTATCTCAAAAACTCCATTTTAATTCATCACAAGTCTTCCCAATGTTTCCCCAACTCTTAAAGTTCATAAACACATGTTTAAAACTGAGATTTCTGAAAAATTACAATCTGTATTCGAATACAGCTTCCTTGTATTCGAATACAGAAGCTAACACAGTGCAAAATCAACACTCTGTATTCGAATACAGCTTCCTTGTATTCGAATACAAAAGCTAAAACAGTACAAAACCAGCATTTTTCACCACATCAATAAAAAAATTCAAGGACCTCATCGTCACCACTTCAAACCATCTCAAAAACTCCATTTTAATTCATCACAAACCTTCCCAATGTTCCCCAACTCTTAAAGTTTATCAAACAATGTCTAAAACTGTAATTTCTGGAAAAAAAACAATTTGTATTTGAATACAGCCTCCTTGTATTCAAATACATAAGCTAAAACAGTGAAAAATTAGCATTCTATATTCGAATACAAGGGTGTTGTATTTGAATACAGATGCGAATACAGTGGCAAAAATGACAAATCTGTATTCGAATACGACAGGGTCGTAGTCGAATACAGATGCTAAGTCAGAAGCAAAAATCCCTTATCTGTATTCGAATACAGCGGCCCGTATTCGAATACAAGTTCAAAAATTTGAATAAAACAGAAGCTTTGTAGGACTGTATGCAAATACACTCATGTCGTATTCGAATGCACCTTCGAATTCAGTGAAATTTTCCAGAAAACTTCAACACATTTTCAAACTTTTTCCTTTGAAAAACCAACACGACACCAAAACAGATTCACCACTCTTTTGAACCACAAAACTCAGAGTTTTCTCAGCACTTATAAATGTTTCAATTCATCAACACAACAACAACAGATTTTCAAAACACCTCCACCCATTTTAAAAATACTTTTCTCTTAAAAACCACCATCAACACAACAACAACAGATTTTCCAAAACACCTTCAACCATTTTAAAATCCTTTTTCTTTTGTAAAACCCTATCAACACCAGATTGTTAACAAAACACAGCAGAAACCAAGTTTGTTAACAACACAACAGAAAACAGAATCACCAAAACCAGAATAACATCACAGTTTTCTTTATTCACCAAAATAGAAAGTCAACCACAAAATAGTGTAGCACAAACCACTCATGCATTTGGATCATCCCCAAAACAACATGCAAGGCATTTTTCAGCTTTCCCATACAAACAAAACAGCATTGATGTATCAGCCAAAGCAGCAAACATCACAGATCATCAAAACATCAACATAATGCATTTTTCACATTTTATAACAACATGCACAACAGTTTCGTTTTTCAAATTAGAAACTCAAATATACTCACACATCAATCATGCATCTAATGGAGCATTTGCTACCAATAGGTATATGTTCCATTTTACCTGAAAAAGTTCGACGAGCCATAACTAAATTATGTTTCTTCTTCAGGGAAATTTGTAGTAAAGTGATCGATCCTCAGAAATTACCAACATTGCAGAGGAAATTGTTGTTACTTTATGTGAGCTTGAAATGTATTTCCCACCCTTGTTTTTTGATATAATGGTTCACCATACTGTTCATCTTGTTAAGGAGACACAACTTTGTGGGCTAGCTTATATGAGATGGATGTATCCGATAGAACGATATATGAAAATATTAAAAGGGTATTTAAAAAGTAGAAGTCGACCAGAAGGTTGTATTACTGAACGATACATTGTCGAAGAAGCTGCTGAATTTTGTACTGAATATCTATCCAATGTTGAATCCATAGGGCTTCCCATGTCTCGTCATTCGGGAAGAATAATAGGAGAAGGGATAATTGGAAAAAGAGTAATGACTATATCAAGGACAGAATAGGAGCATGCACAATTGTATGTTCTGCACAATGACGATGAGGTTCGACCGTATGTTACAATGCACATGGATTAGTTATCTAGTTTGAACATGAATAGGAATAAAAATTGGATAACACGAGAGCATAATCAAAGTTTTATAACATGACTAAAAAATCACATTAACTCAAAGTTTCATATAGACCCCGCTTCAATTTCAGAGAGATTGAGGTGGCTAGCAAATGGCCCGAGTTTACATGTCTTTTCTTACACCAGTTATGTAATTAACGGCTATACATTTTATACCACAAAACAAGATGATCAAACCACTATGCAAAATAGCGGAGTCACTCTAGTAGCTGAAGCGATGCATATCTCAAGTGCAAAAGACAAAAACCCAATATATGCAAATCTATCATATTTTGGGGTTATCGAGCAATATGGGAGTTAGATTACACAATGTTTCGTGTTTCCATCTTTGGTTGCAAGTGGGTCGATAATAATAAAGGCGTTCGGATTGATGAGTCAGGGTTCTTGCTTGTCGATTTTAATAAGGTGGGATACAAAGATGAGCCTTTTATTTTAGCGTCGCAAGCTCAACAAGTGTTTTATATAAGTCATGTAATCTGCACTCATCATGTAATTTATACTAATTTCATGTAACTTGAACTGCTAATAATTTCATGTAATTTATACTTAGCAATTTGTTTGACCTGCCAGAACTGAGCATTTAGCATTTAGCTTGAATTGTATTTGATTTTATGCTTATACTGATTTTCTGCCAGAACATAACTGATCATGTAATTGAATTGATCATGTAATTTAGCATTGATATACAGGTATTTAACTAATTATTTGGAAAAAAAATCCAAATATATGTACTTTACAGTGCTTTATTAAATAAGTGTTGTAACATAAGCGCTGTAAAAGGCTATTAAAAATTAAATTTCAAAATATTTACAGCGCTTTTGCCCATAAGCGCTGTAGAAGGCTTTTAAAAAATAAATTGCAAAAAGTTTACAATGCTTCATCTATAAGTGTTGTAAAATGCTCATATAGCGCCTTTTATATAGTGTGTCTATAAGCGCTGTAAAAGAATATTTAAGGCACTTTTTATATAGTCTTTTAAAGTGCTTTTTGTGGAAGCGCTGTAATATGTTAGGTTTTTTAAAGTGTTTTTTGGACAATCGCTGTAAAAGGGTTTTTTAAAGTATTATGTAAACTGATAATAAAAAACCTCTTCATTTTCTTCTTCATTATGTATTCTCCCTACGAACTTGGCAGTGTGAAACTTATTCATGTTCCTCTTCATTACGTACTCTGCATCTTCGTTACTCTCCATACGAACCCTACTGACCCTCTTCTCCCTAGTGTTGAACCCTATTGTCACTCTTCATTACGTACTCTCTGTTTTCATTATTTTCCATCTTCACTACTATCCCTACGAACCATTAAAGGATTTTAAGGCGCTTTTTATTTAGTTTTTTAAAGCGCTCGTTGTGGAACCCTAGTGCCCTCTTGTCGCTGCACAAGTCATTTCTACTTTTATTTCTGCGAAGTCGTAACCCTAAACTATATTTATTGTTATTAATATCTTGTTGTCACTAAACTTGTAGTGCATGTTGTATTTATTTAATCTGTTGTTGTCACTAAACTACATGTTGAACTTATACTGTGTGAAATGTGTAGATAAATAAATTTTAATAATGATTTAGCTCGTCAAAATGATGAAATTGTCAATACTAAAAGTTATGAAAACGAAGTTAAACGTGTGGCTACTATTATGCAAAAAGTCATCAAAGCAAGAAGTAGTGGAATTAAATTTGAGGTATACTATACTTTTGTTTAGAATTTATTTTTTTTTCTTTTTTGAAAGCAAGAACTTACTCTATTTATTAGGTGAGATGGAACCAAAGTGGCCAGCCGATTGAGTCCAATAGTTCAATGATGGTAAGTTACATTGGTGCTGTTGTTCGTCAAAATATCTCAATAACAATTGATGATTGGAGAGATAAAGCTTTGAAGGATGCTAAAGATATATTGTGGAGTGATATACAACTTTTTTACTCCACTTTTTTGTTACTTATAATTTTTTCCATTGAAATACTTTTATTCAAACTCTTTCTTTATTTGGTTTGCAGTCAACTTTTAACGTTGAAGATGTGCGAAAAAATTATGTGCTTAGAGTTGCTGGAAAAATACACAGAGGATTTAGATCTCATTTGTCAAATTGCTAGTTAAGAGATCGTGATGGAAATTTGAATGTTGAAGCTCCAAAAATATAAACGCTACATATCAAATGAAAAGTGAAGTGCTTTTGTAGCTAAACGTGCAGATCCCACATTTGTGGTAATATTAATTTATTAGCATGTGTGTTTGATTCATATTCATATCGTATTTTTTTACACAAATGTTATTTTTTATTTATTTATATATAGAGTATAAGTACAGCAAATCGGAAGAGAGAAAAAAATCCAATGCATCCATACAAAAAATCGCGTATGGGGTATGCACGTTTAGAGCAAAATATTGTAAGTAAACATCACTTTTATACATTGTGGTAGATTATAAACTATAGTTTCTAACTAATATTTTGTTTATGTCTTAACGAATAGCTTCAAGAGATGAAATCCGATCAACTATTGGGTCGTCATATCTTGTTGAAGGAGGGTCGCGTGGATAAAGATGGAATAATGGATAATGAAAATGTTCAACAAGTTATCCAACAATGTGTAAGTAACTATCACTTTAATATTTTTTAATATTGTCTTTTAAAAATGATATTGAACTTATCTTTTTAATACTACATGTATTTTAGGAAAATTTAGAACAATGTTCTAAAAATCAAGATGAGAATAAACAAGTTAGTTGCATGGACATACTTGGCAAAGTATTCAATGTTCCTTAATATTCTGGCCGTGTGAGGGATAAGGGATTTGGTGTGACTCCCAAAATTTATTTTTCACATGAGAAGCGCACAAATCCATCGAATGAGCAAGTATTAGAAGCGCTGAAAACCCTAACGGAGCAAGTTGCATATTTGGTTAAAAAGGATAAGGAAAAGCATCTTCTAGAGGGTCACCATAAATACAATTAGATAGTGAAAATGGAAGTTGCAACATTGGTCATAAAAGTCTCCCGAAGGTAATTAATTACTTAACGAAATAAGAAATTCATTCAACCTAATTGTTTCACATACTTATGTATTAACCATTGATTTAAGGTGTTTCATCTTGTGTGCTATACTTGTCTTCTCCTACTCATCGCATGGTTGGAAAAGAAACATTGTACAATACCTTGGGAGAAGTATTACACAATAATCTCATCCCTACCGGCCATGTTAAAGTGTCACCTGTGATAGCTTTAGAACCACTTGCACCTTTGCCTATCCTTGACAACGACAGAGATATGAAGTTTTTGGGAGAAGCAATAGGTAGTTACGTGGCATGGCCGAAAAATCTTGTTGGCTTAGAGGAGGTATGTTTTAGTTGCTATGTATGTTTAGTTGTATGACTATGATTGATTATGTTTAATTGCTGATTTTTCAGCTTTTAATTTCACATTTATTTGGATTCTTGCTAAAGGGGATGATAAGAAGATTCCTTGCAACGAGTCTATCACTTCACATATACATCAATTGTATGCACGTTTAGAGCAAAATATTGACATATACATCAGTTGTATACAAAATTATTAGCTTACTATAATAACTAACAAACTGATCAACCTCATTTTTTTCAGATTCAACCAAAAAATAAACCCGCCGCACCGTAGATGCAGGTCCGTGGTAAAACTAAATCTTCCAAAATTCAAAAACTAGATCGTGGAAAATCAGTTGCTGCTCCTAAAATAAGTCATCCACGCCTTTCTCGATTTGGGTCATGTCTTGACATAACAAAAAAAAATGAATATGGAGAGCAATGATACACGTATCATAAGCATGGATAAAAGTATTTTCGAAGACGGGTATGAAGAATTACTTGGTAAAGAGCACATATATGAACTTCTCAATCATAATGAGCTAAGTGCTACTGTCATCAACATATACATTAGGTAATATAAATACTTTATTTAAGATAAAAATTACTTTTTAATTGCATCACTGCCACATTAATTTATTGATAATTAATCTAATTTTATATTGTCATTGAAGGTTTTTGTATGAAAAGTTTGTGTGCATCCGCAATTTGACAAGTAGATTTTCATCCTTATCTCCCCATAAGATATGCATGTTTAAGCTTGATCTAGTTAACGTAAAAGAGTATGTCGTTGATATACTTTTAGAAAATAAAGAGAATGATAAGATGTTTCTGACACCATATAATTCAGGGTAATTAGATACTTTATCTATATCTTTTTTAATTTATGATACTCTATGAGTTGTGTAAACAAATTTTCCTACCAAATTTTTATTGTTGTAGGCACCATTGGGTGTTGTTTTTCATCAATGCCACCTCTGAAATTATATATTATTTAGACCCATTGCACGATGATTATGACAATCACTCGGATATAAAGAATATCTTCGACGCGTAAGTAATATTCATTTATTTCTTACATATATAAATAATGTGTTTGGTCATTGAATAATAATCACATTTATTTGATAGTGCTTTGCAAATTTTCCGTGCTCAAAGGGGTGCTACAGTGTCGAAGCATAAGTCAAACAACATCACATGGCTTCCAATAAATGTTTGAAATTTTTGTTATAGAACTTAATTATATGCCTTTAAATTTTCATTTTCAATCAATGCATAAATATTTATTGGCGTACATGTTTTATTTTATAGTGTCCGCATCAAACTAATAACATAGATTGTGGATACTATATATTGAGATTCATGAAGGAGATTGTTGATATGAATCAAAATATAATTCTAAAAACGGTACGCTATTTTCATATATAAACTATATATATATATATATATATATATATATATATATATATATTTGATTCTAACTTATTTATGTTCAAATATTATATCGCATAGTATTTTGACAACTTCAATTCAACATACTCTGAAAGTGATCTCATTGAAATAAAAGAAGACTGGTGTCAGTTTGTGCTCTAATTGAAAGTTATATAATTTGTTAATAGGTAAGCTTCACATTGCTGGAAATTGTAATTTATTATTGTATATTTTGGTGTGAACTGATCATTATTCTAATTAGTTTATTTTATTTTTTGTTACAGTAAAGTAAATAAAGAAATTGCTTAAAATTGTTACTGGACTGGCATGATATTTGTTGATGTGAATATGTTGCTACTGTCAATATTGTTATATTTGTTGCTACTGTCATGAACTTGTAATTTGTTGCTGTGAATATATATATAATTGATATTGTGAATTTGTAATTGATATTGTTGATAATTGTTGTTGTGAATATGAAATTTATATTGTGAATTTTGATAAGAATGTGAATTTTGATATTGTGAATATGAAATTGATATTTGTTGCTGAATTTGATGTTGATAAGAATCTGAATTTGGAAAAAAATTGAAATCTCATCTTAAAGACATCAGTTTTTTTTTGTAAAATGCCATAAATTGAAATCTTGTCCTTTTACAACGCTTTTTTAAACGTTTTACAGTGCTTTTATAAGCCTTTTACAGTGCTTTTTTTAAAAAAGCGTTGTAAAATTAGTTGATAATACAAGCGCATTATGTATATGTACCTAGTACAACGTTTTTTTTTGAAAAAAAAAACGCTGTAAAACTAGAATAAGAAGTGCGCTATATATGGACCTATTACAGCGTTTTTTTTTTAAAAAGCGCTGTAAATCTAGTCTAAGAGAAGCGCGCTATATATATGTACATATTACAGCGCTTGTTTTGAAAAAGCGTTGTAAATCTAGTCTAAGAGAAGCACGCTATATATATGTACATATTACAACTTTTTTTATTTTCAATAGCGTTGTTGTATCTTTTAACAACACTAGATATTACAGCGCTTAAGAGCGCTATAAAAGGCTTAAAAAAAGCACTTTAAAATGGTCTTTTTGGCATAGTGATTTCAGTTAAATAATACTGTTAAAGACTAATGATCTAACACGTAATCAAATCTTGGGAGACCTATTTGATATTTTTTAGTAATGAAACGTTACCACTTTTACTTAATAATGATAGGGACTATTATGATATATTTTAAATTAATTATTTAAAGTTAAAAATATTTTCTTTACGATACACCAAATCAAAAATCTTCTTCTTCCTCACACTTTACGTAGAAGCCTTTTATATTTTCTCCAACTCGTAGCCTTGTTTACACGTCATCGCTACCAAACCATGACATTTTAGCACTCTGTCTCCTTTGTTTGATATCCAGATTAGTTGTAAATCATTTATCAATATATATGTTGTTTTTAAGCTTATTTGTGCATGTTTACTACTTACTTTAAAAAAAAGCTCTTCATTATGTAATATCCACCGGTTTAGTAAAAAAAAAAAGGGAATTGCTGTTAGGATTTTAATTGTTTGATTGTTTCTATTTTGTGTTGTAGGGGTTAAGTTTTTTTTACGTTAATGTGTTACAGGTTGTTGTATTATGTGATCAATTGCTATATATTTTGTGTTGTAGGGGTTAATTTTTTTTTTTTATGTTAATGTATTATAGGTTGTTGTATTATGTGATCAATTGCTATATTTATTGAATGGTGCTTGCTTTTGATATGTTTTCTATTCAATTTATCTCTTTATTAGCGATTTTCTGCTTTTATTTGATGTTAATGGATAGAAGTTTAATTTTGTTTTGTTTTGCATAATGAGTACTGAAATATCAATGATTCTTCACTAGAGGTACATTTTTTAGGAATGATGAAGATGTATTGGAGTATCTGGTTGGAAAAAAAGGAAGTTTGGAAAGAGTGCGACGATGTGAACACACTTAATGTCTTTGACATTCAAGAGAGGGTAAAAAGTGTAAGTGTTACCATAAGCTCCCTCAAATAATGTTGAGGGTACTTGAGTTAGATTTGTATGTTGTGAGATTATTAGAGACTAACAAATACATCAATAGAGGAAGGAAATAATATTGAAAAATAAGACTTCTCAACGTGTTGTATAAAAATACAATTTGTTGCAATTTACCCCTCAATATTATTGTTCATTAGTTAGTATACATGACAACTTTTAAATTTATACCATATCAATGTATTAGCTCATCGGAGTTAATTCTGTTAGTTAATGGATATATTAATAATACATCCCTCACTTTTTTTTAGTTAGGTTCATATTAGGAATATTTATTTGACAATATATTAATAACACATTACTCAAACATATCTAGAATTTGTAAGGAAAACCTAGTTGTGATTTTCTCTAAAAAAAAATATACGTATATTAGTTTTGTTTGTTTTAATTTTTAAAGTAATATTTTTTATTTGTGGAATTTAAAGTAGGGGTGTGCATAGTTCAAAAACCAAACTGAATTGCACCACATTAATAGTACAGTTCAATTTTTAAAAACCACTTAAAAAAACCGGTTATTTCTTTTAAACAGTTACAGTTCAGTTTTAAACCGGTTTAAAACTGATTTATAATTATAAACCGGTTTAGTATGTTTGAACCGGTTTGAAACCGGTTTTTATCAAAACCAATTCGAACCAGTTTTTATTAAATTGTTTAAAATCGGGTTTTCATTTAAATTTTTTATATTTTTCTATTTTTTTTAACATAAAATTATACTCTTTTTTAGAATGTTTATTGGCACATCTTTCTATTAAGTATAGTCTTTTAATATCTATCTTTTGATTTTTCAAAAATAAAATAAAAAATATTGAATTGAAAATACTAGTATATGTAAGTATTAATTAGAGCGTTCAATTTAAAAAAATATATTTAAATATTTCTATAGCGTAGATATAAAAAAAAATTAATATTTTCTCAAAAATAAAAGCAGCGGTCATTTTAAGATAACTATTTTTTACAAATAGATCAATCATTATAGGGCAGATGAAATATTATATATTAATTAAGAATATTATATATATATATATATATATGTATGTATAGTTGCACTTTTTTTACTCTTATGTATATAACTTATATGCTATTTTCAACAAAACAATGTTAATTTTCCATAACTTAATTTCAGTTAACGTTTTAGTCATTTATCTTCTTTTTTTTCCGATTTGGTCTTGTATTTTAATTTTAAGTGATAATTTGATCTTTTATGTTTTAAAATGTCAACAATGTTATCATTTTTTTTACAAAAATTCAAAAAATTCATCAAAATTTTCAAATAAAACCCATAAATTAATTATATTTTTCAATATAATATAAATTTCATCAAATTCGAAACTGAAATATTCAAATAAACTCATATTTCCATATCTAACAACATCAAATAAAGTATGAAAATATGAGTTTATTTGAATATTTGAGTTATGAATTTGATGAAATTTGTATTATATTAAAAAATATAATTAATTTTATGAGTTTTGGTTGAAAATTTTGATGAATTTTTGTAAAAAAAATGATAATATAGTTGACATTTTTAAACATAAAAGACCAAATTGTCACTTAAAACTAAAATAAATGACCAAATAAAAAAAAAAGATAAAGGACTAAAATGTTAACTAAAATTAAGTTAAGAAACCACAAGTGCTATTTAGCATTTTATTTTTTTATATTAACAGTGTTAATTTTAATTTTATGATATTAAATACCAAAAGGTTTGAAAGTGGTTCAAACTGTTTTTTTTTTTAAGTTTAGTTAACTAGACTTTTTAAAATTTATGGTGCAGTTCATAAACCATTTAATTGGTTTGGTCTTTTATAGTGCAATGCAATTTAGTTTATGAATGCCGTCCAATTAACTACATTTTTTGCACACCCTTAATTTAAAGTATAATAAGTTTACGTTCAATATTTTTTGCCGAGCCAACCCATTATTTCATCAGCCGTAACACACACCTTCTTCCGCCGTGCGCCTCATCATCTTCCGCCGTGCGATATAGAAAGGTCCTCTCAGATTCCCATGGCTTGTTCATTTGATGCGACAAAATTACGGGGATGGTTATTGGTATCAATTGGGTCTATTTTCTTTGTTGGTTACTTCTTTCTTGCTCTTATTTCAAAGCTTCTTCCTCCTTCCAACATTTCACTCATCTCTTACTTTCAAAATGATTGGTCAGTAATCGAATCTTTCTTTACTCAAGTCAATGTATTTTCTTTCACATGTCATTCAATTTTTAGTATAAAAAAAATGTGACCTTGAAATTGAAATATATTTGTTATGTTATGTTATACAAATTGAAGAGGTTGTATTGGGTAATAGTTTATAAACTGTGTTTTCAAATCCCTATCTTAGTTGATTCTTGTTTTTTAAAGCTTTGATGATAGAGAGGAAAAAAAGTACTGTTTTTTATTTTTTGGGAAAGCCAAACTATGAAGAAGGATATATGGATTTAAATTGTTTGTTGATTGATATGGTTAATGATGTTTTTTGAACTATGTTTATGAATCTAACTAGTGAGAAAATAATTTGGTTGTTATTGTTGTACAAATGTCAAAGTGCTCAAATTTATAGTTCTGCAAGTGACAAAATACTTTGTTGTTGTTGTACTTTGATTTTTTGTTGATTGATAATGGTTTAGTAGATTGTTATGGTAGGCCCTATGAAGCACTGATACACGCATTGGACACAACATTAAAAAAATGAAGTGATTAAATGTACATGTGTTGGATACTTAACACTTATCGGACATCAAGCAAACCTTCAATCCAAGGTGTTAGTGCTACATAGGTTAGGCCTATCAGCGGCTATGAGATTGATTATTTTAATCTAACCCTTGACCAAAGAAACCTCTCCAACAGTCATATAAAGCTGTCATGGATCTCCTCAAATGTCTATAAAAGGAACTCCAGAGCTTAATGAAAATCACGACATTCAAGTAAATAGAAAAATCATCAATCACTCACATTCATACTTGAAAGTCTCACAAAAGAAATCAGTAACATTTACTCACGAATTTATTAGCTTATTGAAATCTCTTGTAAAAGAATCTAAACTTCAAACAAGAGTTGAGATTAAACAGATTCTGTCAAACACTTTAAATCATTATTGTATAAACTCAAGACTATAAGAGTTGTTTATAGCTTGGGTGTTTTGTTTAGAAATTCCTTTTGTTAAAAGGTGAAGTGTAAAATGTTGGAACCAAGTTGGTTCTAAGTACTTAGGATTTTGATGATTACAAAAGCACTCCATGTAATCTTATTTTGAACCTTGAATTATTACATTAAATGTCACCAGAAAATGAAGTTTCCAGAGGCAGAAGATGAAGACATCAAAAAATGCATCTAGAAGGTACCAGAGGATGCATCCTGGAATTACCAAAGGATATCTTTGCTGGCCCAGATCAGAAGGGAGCAAAGTCAGAAGGAGACCTGGACCAGACCAGAAGGAAGCCTGCCAGAGGGAGACTTGATCCAGACCAGAAGGAATCATTAGTCAGACTTAGACCAGAAGTTATTATGACCAGAAGATGGCCTGGCAGTGAAATGATAAAACAGCCCAGACTTGATCCAGACTTAATCAGAGGATAAGTTAATGGGTCCAGAACAAGAGAATCAATCCAGATTTGACTCAGACCAGAAGATAGCATGGTTCAGGGTATGAAACTAAGTCCAGACCAGAAGAAATGATTTCCAGATTTGATCCAGAACTGATCCAAAACAGAAGATAAAATGTCCAGACTGAAATATTATTTGTCCAGAGTTAATCATGAGGATTAACGGTCCAAATTTAATCATGAAAATTAACGGTGGAGATTTAATTTAATTTGATCAAAGTATTAAAAGGATTTGTTACAAAAATAAAGTGAAGTTGTATGGGAGTTCAAAAGCTGTTGGCAGGAAGAAACTAAAGACATGATTGGCCAGTTATTTTTGAAAGCAAATCTGAAGCTTAAAAAGATATGTTTTTTATTTAAGTGAAGCCCGATTGGTCGAGATATTTTTGCAAGAGAATCCAGCAAGATACAGCTCGAAAATAAGCTTGGAAGATACCCTAATTCGCATCTATAAAAAGAGGCTGAAGGCAGAATACTTAGTATCGAAAAATCACAAAAGAGTCATACACTTCCAAAAGCAAACACTCAAGTTTTCAGTGAGGTTAATTGTGAGTTCCAGCTTTCTAGAAGCAAGCACTCGTGTTATTTTCTTTCCCTTGTGTTAGATCTAAGTTGTTGAAGTAGAGTCTACAATCTGAGAGAGTCAGAAAGGGTAGCAGATTACTTGGCAATTAGATTCAAGGTGTTGTAATTCCTTCTACAATCTAGGGTTGTCAGATTGGTAGGAGAAGACTTGACTACGGAAGTCAAGGTGCTGTATTCCTCAAGAGTCTATGATTGTTAGACTGTTTGAGAAGACTCACTTGGAGGGTCAGTGGAACTGTTGTAATTCAAGGTTTTGAATTAGTGAAATCCTTCAAGGTGAAGGGACTGGACGTAGCCTCGTTAACGGTGAACCAGTATAAAATTCTATGTTTTTATTTTTACTTTATATCCGCTGCTAACTCTGTTTTATTCATACATCAAGTTTTGTTTTAAAACTGCAAAAACAGAAAAAGTATTCAAGTTAGTCAAACACAATTCAACCCCCTTTCTCGTGTTTGCACCTTCAATTGGCATCAGAGCTTGGTCTCAAGGCTGAGCACTTAACAGTGTTTGAGGAAAGGTCCAAGGGGTTCAACATGGCAGAGTCCAAAGATGAATTGGGAGGCAACATCAACAGACCACCACTATTTGATGGAGAAAGATTTGAGTATTGGAAGGATAGAATGAGAAGTTTCTTCATATCTCAAGATCCTGAACTATGGAAGATGGTAGTCAAAAGATACACTGCACCTACTATTCCAGAAGATCCAACTAAAGAACTGGACATGGATGATATGAAACCAGACCAGAGTAGATTATACAATCTTCATCACAAGTCCAGAAACATCATGATCAGTGCCATCACATTCAAGGAATTTGACATATGCATAAATAAAGAAACAGCAAAGAGCATATTCGACAGTTTGGTTCTAACCTATGAAGGAAGCCAGCAGGTTCAAGAAGCAAGGGCTAACATACTGGTCAAACAATATGAGATGTTCAATATGGAAGATGATGAAAACATTGATGGAATGTTCTGCAGATTCCAGACTCTAATATCTGGACTGAAGGTCTTGAAGAAAAGCTACACAACAGCAGATCATGTCAAGAAGATTCTAAGAAGCTTACCAACCAAGTGGAAACCAATGGTTACTGTAGTTCAGCAAGCCAAAGATCTGAACAACTTAAAACTTGAAGATCTGATCAGCTCACTCATGTCTTATGAAATAGAACTAGAAGCAGATGAACCAAAGAAGAAGAAGAAGAATCTGGCCTTGAAGTCGAAACAAAAGAAAGCTGCAAGGGCATCATCAGAATCAGAGGATAGTGACAGTGACTGTGATGATATGGCTTACTTAACCAAAAAGATGGATAAGATCTGGGAAAACAGGAAGAGAAGAAGCTTCAAGAAGAAACATAACAACAAAGGAAAGGAAGAATCTGACAAGAAGAGTATCGTTTGTTATGGATGTAATGAACCTAGACATATCAAGTCAGAATGTCCAAATCTGGAAAATGGCAAACAGCAGGGAGAATCGTCTGATGAAGAAGAGGTAGAAACAGCAAAGATGGCACACATCAGGCCTGCCTCTGGACTTCACAAAGGCAAGAATTCAAGAAGGAAAGCAGGCAGAAGGAAGAATGATCGAAGCAATCATTCAAGCAAGTCTGGAAACACATCAGAGGGAGCAATTCTGGCTCTGATGGCTCATAAAAATTCAAGTTCTGAATACAGCTCAGGCTCTGGAACAGATTCAGAAGATGAAGACGATGAGGTATTTTCTGATATCTCTAAATCTGAGTTAATCGATGCGTTAAAAGATTTTTTAAATGCAAACAATAAGATGGCTTTAAAACTGAAAACTCTTAGGGAAGATAAGAAAAATCTTACCAAAGAAGTCCAAGTTTTAAAGAATCAAAATTCTGAGTATGCAACTAAAAACAAGGATTTTAAAACTGAAGTTGCAAGAGTCAAATCTGAAAACCAAACTCTCAAAAGTAATGTTTGTTCCACTTCCAGAACTGTTTGTGAATCTGATATGCATGAGCAATTTTTTCAAAACTTTATTTCTAATGGAATGGAAAGAAGTAAATATGCATCTATGATTTATGGAAACAGTAACACTGGAAAGAGAGGTCTTGGTTTTACTGAAAGGATTGCTGAAAGTAAAGCTATTCATTCTGATGTTTTATGCATTGTTTGTGCTAAGAAAGGTCACTCTGAACTATCTTGTCCAATGGTAAAATCTGAACAAGATCAGAGAGCTGTTAAGACTAACAAACTTGGACCCAATCAGTTCTGGGTACCAAAAGATCAAATTGTCTATGTTGCAGATATTCTGAGCAACCAGAAGGAGACACCATCAATGGTGCCTGGACAATAGATGTTGCCAATGCACAAGCAGAAGAAGGTTTATGTTCCTGCTACAACAAGACAAAAGCAATTTGAGTCTGATGGAAGAAGGTGTGGTCAACTCAACCAGAACTAGAATCGGAATCAGAACCAAAACTGGAACTAGAATCAAAACTGGAACCAAAATCAGAACAGGAACTGGAACCAGAACTGGAACCAGTATCAGAAGCACAGAAACTGGAACCAGAACTGGAATCAGTATTAGAAGCACAGGAACTGGAACCAGAATCAACTCTGGAACCAGAATCAGTACTGGAACCAGAATCAACTCTAGAACCAGAATCAGAATCAATACAGGAACCAGAATCAGAATCAACACTGGAACTAGAACCAGAATCAGAACAGGAATTACCACAATCACCATAATTACCAAATTCATCAGAACCACCAGATTCACCCAAATCACCAGAATCATCAAGCTTATCAGAATCACAGGATTCACCAAAATTACCAGAACCAAAACATGTTCCAGAATCATCAGAGGAACATCGTTTATCGACCAAAGCAGAATCAAGGAAACTGCTTAAACAGGCCAGAAGCAGAACTGGCTCTGATGGCTCGAACAGAAACTGACTCTGACTCTGACTCTGATTCTGACAAAGAAAAAGCAAGATCTGATCAGCAACACAAAGCTTGGTATCTTAACAGTGGATGCTCCAAACACATGACAGGAGACAAGTCCATGTTTCTAAATCTGACTATGAAGAATGGAGGCAAAGTTTCCTTTGGAGGAAACCAGAAAGGTCAGATTATTGGTACATGAACTATTGGTAACACTTCTTCTTCCCTGTCTATTAAAAATGTTTTGCTAGTTAAATGGCTAAAACATAATCTTCTGAGCATAAGTCAATTAAGTGATTGCAATTATGATGTTATCTTTAATCAAAAAACTTGAAAAGTTGTTAGTCAACTTGATGGGTCGGTTTTATTTACTGGCCCTAGGAAGGATAATGTTTATAAAATTGATATGTTCAGTCTTGCTAAGCAACTGGTTAAATACTTATTGTCTGTGAGTGAGCATAATCTGATTTGGCACAAAAGGTTAGGGCATGCAAACCCTAGGCTTATATCCAAATTGAGCAAACTCCAGTTGGTAAGAGGGCTTCCCAAGGTAAGTTCCAAAACCGAGATTCTGTGTGAAGCATGTCAAAGAGGTAAACAAACTAAAAGCTCTTTTAAAACTAAAAAATGTGTTTCTACCTCTCAACCACTTGAACTGCTTCACTTAGATCTGTTTGGTCCTGTTCAAACAGCTTCTCTCGGTGGTAAGAAATATGATTTTGTAATTGTTGATGATTACTCAAGGTGGACTTGGGTAAAAATTTTAAAGAACAAAGATGAATCTCACAGAGTATTTATTTCTTTTTGTAAGCAAGTTATGAATGAACAGGGTATTAAGATCATAACCATCAGAAGTGATCATGGAGGTGAATTCAAGAACAAGTATTTTGACGAATTCTGTGATGAGAATGGCATCTCTCACAACTTCTCATCCCCCAGAACACCTCAACAGAATGGAGTGGTAGAAAGGAAGAACAAATCACTGCAGGAGATGGCCAGAACCATGCTGAATGATATGAAGGTTGCCACCTACCTTTGGGCAGAAGCTGTCAACACAACCTGCTACATTCATAATAGAGTCTACATCATGTCCATCTTAAATAAAACTCCCTATGAACTGTGGAAAGGAAAGAAACCCAATATCTCCTACTTTAAGCAATTTGGTTGCATCTGTTTTATGTTGAACACTAAAGATAACCTAGCTAAGTTTGATTCTAGATCTCAAAAGTGTATCTTTATTGGCTACTCTGATAGATCAAAAGCTTATAGAGTGTTTAACAAAGAAACTAACACTGTGGAAGAATCAATCCACATTAAGTTTGATGATAAACAACTTGACTCTGAAAAGTCAAAGCAAGATGAGGAAATTGCAGGTGAACCAGAGGCACAGGAACCAGAAGCTGGACCAGCAGCAGAATTTGAGAAAGATCAAGATGAAGAAGAACATGCTGACTCTAAAGACAAGTTAGAGAGAAATAATGGATGGAAGTACAAGTCTTCACATCCAGAATCTCTCATTATTGGCAGTACAGCAGAACCTTTAAATACCAGATCATCAAGTAGAGAAACCAGTCTGTTTGGTTTACTCTCAACAATTGAACCAAGCAATGTTGATGAGGCTTTGGCAGAGGAAGGTTGGATACTTGCAATGCAAGAAGAGCTGAATGAATTCCAAAGGAATGATGTTTGGGATCTGGTACCCAGACCAAACAAAAACATTATTGGAACCAAGTGGGTGTTCAGGAATAAACTCAATGAAAAAGGTGAAGTGGTAAGGAACATAGCCTGACTTATAGCTCAAGGATACAGTCAACAAGAAGGTATAGACTACACTGAGACTTTTGCTCCAAAGGCCAGGTTAGAAGCAATTAGAATTCTTTTATCATTTGTTGCTAATCATGATATAATGTTGTACCAAATAGATGTTAAAAGTGCATTCTTAAATGGCTATATAAGTGAGGAAGTCTATGTCAAACAGCCCCCTGGATTTGAAAATTCTGATTTTCCAGACCATGTTTTTAAACTTAAAAAATCTTTATATGGTTTAAAACAAGCACCAAGGGCATGGTATGACAGACTTAGTAACTTTCTGCTTAAGAATGAATTTAATAGAGGCCAGATTGATAATACTCTATTTAGGAAATCCATTAAAAATGATGTTTTGATTATTCAAGTTTATGTTGATGATATCATATTTGGATCGACTAATGGCACTTTGTGCAAAGAGTTTTCTTACCTAATGCAGAAAGAGTTCCAAATGAGCATGATGGGAGAACTCAAGTTCTTCCTGGGAATTCATATTCACCAAGGTAAATCAGGTATAATCAAGCTGAATGTCCATCAAATAAAAAGGAACCAAAAAGATTTCCATTCAAAAATAAATCAATGATGGCTACATGGGGTGATTCAGAAGAATCGGAAACAGAAGAAGAAGAAGAAGAAGTCAACATATGTCTGATGGCAGACACAAAAGAAAATGAGGTAACTGAATCTGAACACTGCTCTCTATGTGAACTAATGGGAAAAGAATTCGATAATTTACTAAATGACTCAATATTTTTGTTAAAAAATGTAGCTCTTTAAAAGAACAATTTTATAAAGAAAAAGAGAAAGCTTTGGCTATGAATGATGAACTTAAAAAAATCATTCAAAATCTGAAACAATCTCAGTATGAAAACTATAAAACTGAAAGCCAAGAAAATCAAGAATGTTCTGCAACACAAAAGGAGAAAGTTCTCTTTAAAACTGAAGTTGAACTTCTTAAAAATGACTTATCAAAATTCATCAGTGCTATTGAAACTTTTCAAAAAATCATGGGATCTCAAGTAGGAATTTTTGATAAAGCACGACTTGATTTTGATAAAACTCAAAAATAAAAAATGTATGAAAACTTATTTGTTCTTGAAAGTAAAAAGGATAAATGCAAAACAAAATGTTCATATTGTGATAAAATTGGACATCTAGAATTTGCATGTTATTTCAAAAAGATAGATGAAAAAATCAAGAACAAAAGGATTTTTAAACAATCTGGAACAAAAATAGAATATTATCCAAACTAGAAAAAGGGAGAACGTTCTCCAGGATATAGGAAAAAAGGATAACGTTCTGGCATGAAACTTTCTCTAGAAAATTTAACAAAAGGAGAACATTATGGAATTTTACCAAAACTTGTTAAACCTCAGTTTTCTAAAAATTCTCCAACACTAAAGTATTCTTATTGTTCCAAAATTGGTCACTCTGAATCAACCTGCTATATCAAAAGGAAACCAAATTTTAAAACTAACTCTCAAGGACTCAAGAACAAGTGGGTACCTAAAGTTAATGCAATACTTTATGCAGGTTGGATTTCAAAATGTCAGGAAAAAGCCATGGTTCTTGGACAGTGGCTGCTCAAGACATATGACAGGAGATAAAAATTGCTTCATGTCATTTGTAAAGAAGGATGGAGGTTCTGTAACCTTTGGAAACAACAATCAAGCTCAAATCAAAGGTAAAGGAACTATTGGTAAGAAAAACTCAGCTCAAATATCTGATGTCCAATATGTATTAAAACATAATCTTTTAAGCATAAGTCAATCATGTGACAATGAATTTGAGGTTATTTTCAAACCCAACTTATGTGAAGTCAGAAAAACTAAATTTGCTGAAATTCTCTTTTTTGGAACCAGAAATAAAAATCTATATGTTTTATATCTTGAAGAATTACGTGATGAATCTTGCTTTATGTCCATAAACAAAGATAAATGGATTTGGCACAAAAGGACATGGCACATCAGTATGAAAACAATTTCAAAGATTTCAAAATTAGAACTTGTTAAAGGAATGCCAAAAATAACTTTTGATAAAGATAGAGTATGTGAAGCATGTGCTAAAGGAAAAACAAGTTAAAAGCAGTTTTCATCCAAAAGATTTTATTTCCACAAACATAATCCTTGAGCTACTTCACATAAATCTATTTGGTCTTATTAAAACAACAAGTTTAGGTGGAATGAAGTATGATTTTTTTATTGTTGATGACTTTTCACAATACACTTGGGTTTTATTTTATAAAAAAAAAAAAGATGATGCATTAAAAAACTTTTGCAAAAAGGTACAGAATGAAAAGGATTCCAACATCATTTCTATAAGAAGCGATCATGGAGGAGAATTTATAAATGCTTTTTTTAAAACCTTCTTTGATGAACTTGGCATTTCTCATAATCTATCTTGTGCAAGAACTCCTCAACAAAATTGAGTTGTTGAAAGAAAGAACAGAACTTTACAAGAAATCGCAAGAACTATCTTGGAAGAGTCTAATGTTGAAAAATATTTTTGGGCTGAAGCTATCAATATTTTATGCTAAATTATAAACCATGTATCAATGAGAAAGATTATCAACAAAACACCATATGAAATCTGGAAAAACAAAAGGCCAAACATTTTATATTTTCATATTTTAGGTTGTTATTGTTACATTTTAAACAATAAAGAATACCTTGGAAAATTTGACGCAAATTAAAACGAAGCTATATTCCTTCGTTACTCAACTGATTCTAAAGGATATCGGGTTTTCAATCTAAAAACTAAAATTGTGGAAATCGGCATGCATATATTGTTTGATGAATTTGATGATCTGGAGATAAGCAAAAGAAGTGGTGAAGAAGAAGAAGAAAATTTTGGGCAGTAGCAGTAGAATGTTCCCCTGGAAACCCAGATTGATAAACAATCTTCGTTTCATTCTCCTCCTAAAAGTTGGAGAACGATTAGCGATCATCCTTAAAATCAAATCATTGGAGTTTCTGTTGATAGATTTCGAACAACAATGTCATTCAAGAATGATGTCAACAACAACATGGAAATGATCTCCGAAATTGAACCAAAATCAATCAATGAGGCCATAATTGATCAATCTTGGGTAGATGCAATGAAAGAAGAACTTCTTCAGTTTGAAAAGAATGAAGTTTTGGATCTTGTTCCAGATCCACAAAATCAAATCCTCATTGGAACAAGATGGGTATTCAGAAACAAGCTAGATGAAGAAGGAAAGGTTGTACAAAACTAAGCAAAGTTGGTTGCTCAAGGTTACAATCAACAAAAGGGTATAGATTATGATGAAACTTTTGCCCCATTTGCAAGGTTAGAAGCCATTCGAATTCTTCTTGCATATGCATCTCATAAACTTATTAAACTTTTTCAAATGGATGCTAAAAGTGCATTCTTAAATGGTTTCTTAAATGAACAACTTTATCTGCGTCAACCTCCCAGTTTGGAAGATCAATCAAAACCAAATCATGTTTTCAAACTTACCAAAGCTCTATACGGTTTAAAACAAGCACCAAGAGCTTGGTATGAAATATTAAGTTCATTTTTAACCAAAAATGGATTTTCTAGAGGAAAAATCGACACTACACTCTTCAAGAAAACTGATAAAAATGATTTACTCATAGTTCAAGTGTATGTCGATGATATTATCTTTGGCTCAACTAATGAGAAAATGTGTGATGCTTTTTCAAAACTCATGCAAAGTGAATTTGAAATGAGCATGATGGGAGAGTTAAGGTATTTTCTTGGCTTGCAAATCAAGCAACATGAAGATGGCATTTTAATTTTTCAAGAAAAATATATAAAAGATCTCTTAACAAAATATAAAATGAATGAAGCCAAAATCATGACTACTCCCTTGCATCCATCTTCCTCATTAGACAAAGATGAAAATGGAAAATCTATTTCTGAAAAGGAATATAGGGGCATGATATGATCTTTGCTTTATTTAACTGCTAGTAGACCTGACATTGTGTTTGCAGTAGGATTATGTGCTAGATTCTGTTTTCTCAACCAAGATTAATCTTGAGTTACTTTCTTAAGTTTTAATAGGGAAATTTTAAATAGGCAAATTTACAATTCAAACCCCCTTCCTTGTAAAGTGACATTGCTATTTCACTCATGTCTTGCAACATTTATATTGAGAGTAGTTTTGTATATGATGAACTCAGTGCTTCTAAAATAAAGGGGTGTTTAAGTAAACTAATGAATTAAACGCTTATTCAATAAATTATTTTGCGAGCTTAATTAAGCACTCATTCTAAACCTATTTTGTAGTTGATTTTTTTTCTTTGACTCATGGAGAGTATATTAAAGTAAGCTAAATTTAAGTTAATTTTCAAGTCTCATTAGTAAAACTAATCAAATTTGGTTGAGTCGTCAATTTTCTTTCATCTAAGAACCTCTATTGTTTTGCATATGTAATATTTATCATAAAGGTAGCTATTGTGCTGATAAAATTGTCTACACGAGTCTACATATTTAGAATTATTTATGGTGGGACTCCAATCTTCATCACAATATTAGTGCAGATTTCAACAATAACACGTTGGGTCTTCCGTTTTATAGGTTCAAATGAGAATTTTGTTAATGTTTTGGATTCTATCTCACTTTGTTTGTTTTTCTTTCATTTTCTATTTGAATAAATTTGTAAAGTGTTGCAATGATTGTTGTTTTGGGTACAATCACCTCTCCTATTCCATACTTTCACCCAACTACAAGCCTTTCATCCACCAAGTTTCTTCATCATATGAACTTCAATTCTATCTTGAAGCAATACAGTTTGCATAATGTAAACATGCTATGGAAGCTGAATTGTTAGCTATAGAAGCCAACAACACTTGGATTGTCATGCCTTTGCCTCCTCAAAAACATGTTATTGACTGTAGATGGATTTATAAGATAAAGTATAAACGAAATGGCAGTATAGACAGACATAAGGTAAAATTGGTTGCCAAAGGTTTTACACAATAGTTGATGATGATTTTTTGCATACTTTTTCCCTGGTGGCTCATCTCACTTATGTTCGTGTCTTACTTGCTTTGGTTTCTCATTGTAACTGGCATCTCATGCAACTAGACATTAATAACACATTCTTGAATGGTACTCTTGAGGAAGAAGTTTATATGAAATTTCCAATGGGTTATCCCATTGAGGAGGAGACCAACAACTGAAGGTGCAAACACGAGAAGAAGGGGTTGAATTGTGTTTGCAAAACTTGAATTTTTTTTTTTGTTTTGTTGAATTGATGCAAATTATTTGATGAATAAATAATCAGAATTAGCAGCGGATAATCACAACATAAGAACACATCAGTTTATCCTGGTTCACCTTTAACTAGGCTACGTCCAGTCCCTTCATTCAGAAGGCCTTTTTACTAATTCAAACTCCTTTGAATTACAACACCACTGACCCTTCAAGTCAGCCTTCCCAAACAGCCTGACAACCCCAGACTTTTGAGGAACTTCAAAACCTTAAACCTACAAGCTAAGTCTTTTTCTAACAACCTGACAACCCCATATTTTAGAAGAAACTTCAACATTATAGGATTTTATACAAGGGATCGAAATTAGAACTGAGTAATTACTTCTGGAAAGTTGATACTCACAATACGTTTAAAGTGAACTAGAGTGTTTGCTTCTGAAAATTTATGATGACGATCTGCTTCACACTCTAAGAAAAGAACACTTAGAATATATTTATCTTTTAAGGAAGTGTTTCTCTCCTTTGAACTCTTTGAATATTTTGGAATTTTTTGCTCGAGTTCTTCTATTTTTTTATACTTTATTCTTCAGCATTAAGCCTCTATTTATAGTTGAAATTAGGGCTTCACTTTGATCTGATGTTTTACTTCTATAGTGTATTTTGATTAATTCTGTTTTGAGAATATTCTGGAGTATTTTGCTCAGATTGTGTTTCTAAAGTCTTTTGCTCCGATTATGTTTTGAGCATTTTGCTCAGATTCTGTTTTGAGCATACTTTTAGCTAGGTTATGTTTCTTGAGTCTTTTACTCCAATTTTGTTTTGAGCATTTTTCTCATATTCTGTTTTGAGCATACTTTCAGCTTCTAATGATGTAGCTTCTGATTTTTTCCTCTAATGAGATCCTCTGAAATTATCCTCCGATGGGATCCTCTGATTGTATCCTCTGATGATATTCTCTGGTGATATCCTCTGATGATATTCCCTGATGATATCCTCTAGTGATATCCTCTGATGACATCCTCTAGTATTTTCTGGAGGTACCTTCTGGTACCCTCTGGTGACATCCTCTAGTATCCTCTGAATGTATCCTCTAGATGTATCGTCTGGATGTATCCTCTAGATGCATTTTTATCTTCTCGTGACATCATTTTCCGATGACATCTTCTGCTTCTGATTTGTATCTTCTGGTGATATCTTCTGCTGACGTCATCCTTTGATTAGTGCTTCTGGTGACGTCATCTTCTGGTTTATGCTTTTGATGACATCCTCTGATTTCTGCTTCTGGTGACGTCATCTTCTGGTTTATGCTTCTGATGACATCTTCTGATTTTTCATTCTTCTTCTAAGTCAAAATACGATTTTCATATAATACATTTGTTAACATCAAAACTTTAATTACAAGAACCAACTTGGTTCCAACAATCTCCCCCTTTTTGATGATGACAACACCATAATGTATTTTTTATAATACTTTTTCTTTCTTTTTACTTTGACTCCCCCTAAGACTAAGCTTAATTTTATATTTTCTCCCCCAAAGTCTAATACCCAGATACCATATCAAATACATCATCTTCTCCCCTTTTCAAATACATTATCTTTTCCTAGATATTTTATCAAATACTACATATTCTCCCCCTTTGTCATCAGAGAAAAACGAATGTTGATGAATTTTACTAGAGTGTTTGAAGAACTCTCCTGATTCTGATTCTTCTCTTTTTGCTGATATATCAGGTTCCGCTGATAATTCTAGAATTGATGATAATTCTTTTTCTTCTGGTAGTTCTAGTTTTGTTGATATGTATGATTTCTCTGTCTGTTCTGATTTGTGTGATATGTGTGATTTCTTTGATATTTCATGTTTCTCCTATGATTCTGGTTCTGGTTCTAATAGGTATTGTGTTAACCAGTTCTTCTTCTACCAGAGTCAATTGGCTTCTGTTTGGAAGATGTTGGAACATAAACCTTTTTTCCTTCATATATTGCCAACATCCATTGACCAGGCACCATGACTGGTGTTTCACTTTGGTTGTTCAGAACATATACAACATAAACAATTTTATCTTTTGGTACCCAAATCTGGTTGGGTCCATGTTTGTTAGTCTTGAAAGGTTTCTTGTCGCTCCTTGATTTTATCATGGGACTAGACAATTTTGAGTGACCTTTCTTGTAACAAACAGCACACAAAACATTAGAGGGAATATGTTCAGTTACAGTTACAGATTCATCAAATCCTAAGCCTCTTTTACCATTGTTACTAACTCCACAGATCATAGAAGCATATTTGCTTCTTTCCATACCATTAACAATAAAATCTTGTAAAACTTGTTCATGCATATCAGAATTACATACAATATTTTTACTTGATGTTGAACAAAGATTACTTTTTAGAGTTAGGTTTTCAGACTTAAGCTCAGCAATATCAAATTTAAGAGTTGCATTTTTTGTTTTACATTCTGCATTTTGATTCTTTAAAACATCGATTTCTTTAGTTAGAATTGAATTTTCTTCCCTAAGTGTTTTCATTTTTAAAGACAGTTTGTTGTTGATATTTAAAATATCATTCATTGTAGTAATTAAATCAGATCGAGTAAGTTCAAAAAATACCTATTTTTCATCTTCTGATGATTCGCTTTCAGAATCAGATTCTGTATCGGATTCAGACGCAGCGCTTGTGTGAACCATCAAAGCCAGTTCTGTTTCTGATTCACTTTCAGAATCAGAGTCTGGGTTGGATCCAGAGGAAGAATGAATGTGTGCCATAAGAGCCAATTCTGCTTTTTCTGATTTCCTTTCAGAGTTGGATCTAGAGGTAGAATGAGTGCGAACTGTCTGTGCCAATTCTGCTTCTTCTGATTCACTTCCAGAGTCATATTTTATGTTGGATCCAGAGGCAGAATTTATGTGAGCCATCATGGCTAATTCTGCTTCTTCATCTTCAGAAGATTCATCATAATAATCCCATGTTGCCATTAGATTTTTCTTTTGGGTCTGGAGTCTTTCTTCTGACGTTTTCCTTTCTCCAGGTTTGTGCATTCTGACTTGATGTGTCCAGGTTCATTGCATCCATAGCAGATGATACTTTCTTTGTCATGTTCATCCTTTCCTCTATTGTAATGCTTGGAATACCTCTAAGGAAACTTCTTCCTTCTATTTTGCCATATCTTCGGAACCTTTTTGGTTATGAAGGCAATGTCTTCTTCTGGTTTCTGATTCTAGTCCTTAGAATCACTATCTTCTGACACTGCTTCTGCTTCTACTTTTAGAACTTTCTTCTGTTTAAATTTTAAGGCTAAGGTTTTGTTCTTCTTCTTGGGCTCATATTCTTCCAGCTCTATTTCATGTGACTTGAGGGAGCTGATTAATTCTTCCAGCTTCAGAGTGTTCAAGTCTTTTGCTTCCTGAATGGCAGTGACCTTTGGTCTCCACTTGGTTGACAGACTTCTAAGGATTTTTTTCACATGGTCAGCAGTGGTATAGCTCTTCTTGAGTACTCTGAATTCTGATACCAGAGTCTGGAATCTGGAAAACATTGCTTCAATGTCTTCATCTTCTTCCATCTTGAATAACTCGTACTTCTTGACTAGAATGTTGGCCTTTGCTTCTTGGACTTGCTTCCTGCCTTCGTAAGTCTGAATCATACTATCATATATGGTCTCTGTTGTTTCTCTGTTAGTGCACTTATCGAACTCCTTGAATGTGATTGCATTGATCATGAACGTTTTGGATTTTTGATGCAACTTAAACATCTTCTTCTGGTCAGCATTCACATCCCTCCTGGAAATTTTAACACCATCAGCATCTTTTGGAGCAATATAACCATCTTCCACCAAGTCCAAAAGTTCAGGATCTTGTGAAATAAAAAAACTTCTCAGCCTGTCCTTCTAGTATTCAAAATATTCTCCATCAAACAGAGGTGGTGTGTTGATGTTTCCTCCTGTAGCTTCTTCATTGAATCTGGACATGTTGATCCCTTGGATCTTTCCTCAAACACTGTAAAGTGCTCAGCCTTGAGGCTGAGCTCTGATGCCAATTGAAGGTGCAAACACGAGAAGGGGGTTGAATTGTGTTTGCAAAACTTGACTTTTTTTGTTTTGTTAAGTTGAATTGATGCAAATTATTTGATGAATAAATAATCAGAATTAGTAGCAGATAATCACAACATAAGAACACGACAATTTATCATGGTTCACCTTTAACTAGGCTACGTCCAGTCCCTTCCTTCAGAAGGCCTTTTTACTAATTCAAACTCATTTGAATTACAACACCACTGACCCTTCAAGCCAGCCTACCTAAACAACCTGACAACCCCAGACTTTTGAGGAATAACAACACCTTGACTCTACAAGCCAAGTTTTGTAAAACAACCTGAGAAACCTAGACTTTTGAGGAATAGCAACACCTTGACTCTACAAGCTAAGTCTTCTCAAACAGCCTGACAACCCCAGACTTTTGAGGAACGTCACAACCTTAAACCTACAAGCTATGTCTTTTTCTAACAACCTACAACCCCATATTTTAAAAGAAACTTCAACAGTATAGGATTTTATACAAATGATCGAAATCAGAACTAAGTAATTACTTCTGAAAAGTTGATACTCACAATACGTTTAAAGTGAACTAGCGTGTTTGCTTCAGAAAATTTATGATGACGATCTGCTTCACACTTTAAGAAAAGAACACTTAGAAAATATTTATCTTTTAAGCAACTGTTGTTGGAACCAAGTTGGTTCTAAGTACTTAGGATTTTGATGTTTACAAAAGCACTCCATGTAATCTTATTTTGTACCTTGAATTACTATATTAAAATGCCACCAGAAGATGAGGTTATCAGAGGATACACCTCCAGAAGTCACCAGATAATGCATCCTGAAATTACTAGAGGATACACCAGGATGTCAAAACACCACAAAAGGATATCTTTACTGGCCCAGATTTAGAAGGAAGCAAAGTCAAAAGGAGACCTGGACTAGACCAGAAGGAAGCCTGCCAGAAGGAGACTTCATCCAGACCAGAAGGAATCATTAGTCAGACTTAGACCAGAAGTTATTATGACTAGAAGATGACCTGGCAAAGAAATGATAAAACAGCCCACACTTGATCCAGACTTAATCAAAGGATAAATTAATGGGTCCAGAACAAGAGATTCAATCCAGATTTGACCCATACCAGAAGATAGCATGGTTCAGGGTATGAAACTAAGTCCAGACCAGAAGAAATGATGTTCATATTTGATCCAGACGGGATCCAAATCAGAAGGTAAAATGTCCAGATTGAAATATTATTTGTCTAGATTTAATTTCAGTTCAATCCAGACCCAGTTCAGAAATGGTCCAGATCAGAGAGAAAAGGTTCAGATCAATGGTCAAGATTTAAGTATATGGCCCAATGTTGGCCGAAATAAGAAGATCAGACCATGGCCTAGTGTTGGACAAAATTAGAAGGTCAGAATGTATGGTCCAGCATTGGCTGAGATCATAGGATCACAGCAGATCAGTTTGCAAGTCCAGGTTGGCCGAGATCAGAAGATTAGAAAGTGTGGTCCAAGGCTGGCCGAAATCAGAGG
Source organism: Cicer cuneatum (assembly GCA_037974295.1). Classification (NCBI taxonomy): domain Eukaryota; kingdom Viridiplantae; phylum Streptophyta; class Magnoliopsida; order Fabales; family Fabaceae; genus Cicer; species Cicer cuneatum. The sequence goes on from JBBPBO010000004.1 coordinate 24,249,325, forward strand.
ATCATAGTAGATCACTTAGTATGGTCCAGATGTGGACGAGAGCAGAAGATCAAAGGGTTCAGAAGCTATTGTCGGGAAGGAAGATTTGGTTCAGAATTAATTAAAGTCAGGATTGGTCAAAGTTATTTTTGAAAGCAAATCTGGAGCTAAAAAGATAAGTTTTTTATTTATATGAAACCCGATTGGTCAAGGTATTTTTGTAAGAGAATCGAGCAAGATACAGCTCGAATTTCAGCTTGGAAGAGACCCGAATTCACATCTATAAAAGGAGGCTCAATACTGAAGACTTACTAATGAAAAATCACAGAAGAGTCATACACTTCCAAAAGCAAACACTCAAGTTTTCAGTGAGGTTAATTGTGAGTTCCAGCTTTCAAGAAGCAAGCACTCGTGTTTTTCTTTCCCTTGTGTTAAATGTAAGTTGTTGAAGTATAGTCTACAATCTGAGGGAGTCAGAAGGGCTAGCAGATTACTTAGCAATTAGATTCAACGTGTTGTAATTCCTTCTACAATCTGGGGTTGTCAGATTGATATGAGAATACTTGACTTGAGAAGTCAAGGTGCTGTATTCCTCAAAAGTATAGGATTGTTAGACAGTTTGAGAAGACTGACTTGGAGGGTCAATGGTATTGTTGTAATTCAAGATTGTTGAATTAGTGAAATCCTTCAAAGTAAAGGGACTGGACGTAGCCTCGTTAACGGTGAACTAGTATAAAATTCTGTGTTTTTATTTTAGTTTATATCCGCTGCTAACTCTTTTTTATTCATTCATCAAGTTTTGTTTTAAAACTGCAAAAATAGAAAAAGTATTCAAGTTAGTCAAACACAATTCAACCCCCCCTTCTCGTGTTTGCACCTTCAATTGGCATCAGAGCTCGGTCTCAAGGCTGAGCACTTAACAGTGTTTGAGGAAAGGTCCAAGGGGTTCAACATGGCAGAATTACAAGATGATTTGGGAGGCAACATCAACAGACCACCACTGTTTGATGGAGAAAGATTTGAGTATTGGAAGGACAGAATGAGAAGTTTCTTCATATCTCAAGATCGTGAATTATGGAAGCTGGTAGTCAAAGGATGCACTGCACCTACTTTTCCAGGAGATCCAACTTAAGAACTGGACATGGAAGATATGAAACCAGACCAGAGCAAATTATTCAAACTGCATCACAAGTCTAGAAACATCATGATCAGTGTCATCACATTCAAAGAATTTGACAGATGCACAGATAAAGAAACAGCAAAGAGCATATTCGACAGTCTGGTTCTGACCTATGAAGGAAGCCAGCATGTTCAAGATGCAAGGGCTAACATACTGGTCAAACAGTATGAGATGTTCAAGATGGAAGATGATGAAGACATTGACGGAATGTTCTGTAGATTCCAGACTCTGATATTTGGACCGAAGGTCTTGAAGAAAAGCTACACAACAGCAGATCATGTCAAGAAGATTCTAAGAAGTTTACCAACCAAGTGGAGACCAATGGTTACTGCAGTTCAGCAAGCCAAAGATCTGAATAACTTAAAACTTGAAGATTTGATTAGCTCACTCTAGTCTCATGAACTAGAAGTGGAAGCAGATGAACCAAAGAAGAAGAAGAATTTGGCCCTGAAGTCGAAACAGAAGAAAGCTGCAAGGGCAGCATCAGAATTAGAGGATAGCGACAATAACTTTGATGATATGGCTTACTTAACCAAACAAATGGTTAAGATCTGGGAAAACAGGGAGAGAAGAGGTTCTAAGAAGAAACATAACAGCAAAGGAAAGGAAGAATCTTACAAGAAGAGCATCATTTGTTATGGATGCAATGAACCTGGACATATCAAGTCAGAATGTCCAAATCTGGAAAAAGACAAACAGCACAAGAAGAGTTCCAGATTCAGAAAGAAGTGTCTGATGGCAGCCTGGGATGTATCAGAATCAGAAGAAGAATCGTTTGATGAAGAAGAGGCAGAAACAGCAATGATGGCACACATCAGGTCTGCCTCTGGACGTTATAAAGGCACGATTTCATGAAGGAAATCGGGCAAAAGGAAGAATGATCGAAGCAGTCATTCAGGCAAGTATGGAAGAACATAAGAGGAAGTAATTCTAGCTCCGATGGCTCATACCAACTTAAGTTCTAGATACAGTTCAGGCTCTGGAACAGATTCAGAAGATGAAAACAATGAGGTATTTTCTGATATCTCTAAATCTGAATTAATTGATGCTGTTAAAGACTTTTTAAATGCAAACAATAAGATGTCTTTAAAACTGAAAACTCATAGGGAAGATAAGAAAAATCTGACCAAAGAAGTCCAAGTTTTAAAGAATCAAAATTCTGAGTATGCAACTGAAAACAAGGATTTTAAAACTGAAGTTGCAAGACTCAAATCTGAAAACCAAACTCTCAAAAGTAATGTTTGTTCCACTTCCAAAACTGTTTGTGAATCTGATATGCATGAGCAATTTTTTCAAAACTTTATTTCTAATGGAATGAAAAGAAGTAAATATGCATCTACGATTTATGGAAACAGTAACATTGGAAAGAGAGGTCTTGGTTTTACAAAAACTATTGCTGATATTAAAACTGTTCATTTTGATGTTTTTGCTAAGAAAGGTCACTCTGAATTATCTTGTCCAATGGTGAAATCTGAACAAGATCAGAGAGCTTTTAAGACTAACAAACCTGGACCCAATCAGTTATGGGTACCAAAAGATCAAATTATCTATGTTGCAGATATTTTGAGCAACCAGAAGGAGACACCAACAATGGTGCCTAGACAATGGATGTTGGCAATGCACAAGCAGAAGAAGGTTTATGTTCCAACATCTACCAAACAGAAGCCAATTGACTCTGGTAGAAGAAGAACTGGTCAACACAATACCTATCAAAACCAGAACCAGAATCATAAGAGGAACAGGAAATATCAAATAAATCACACATATCACACGAATCAGAACAGGAACTGGAACCAGAATCAGAATTGGAACCAGTATCAAAGGTACAGGAACTGGAACCAGAACCAACGCTGGAACCAAAACCAAAAAAGGAACTGGAACCAGAACCAGAACTTGAACCAGTATCAGAGGTACAGGAACTGGAACCAGTATCAGAGGTACAGGAACTGGAACCAGAATCAACACTAGAACCAGAATCAGAATCAGTACCAGAACTCGAACCAGAACCAGCATAATTACCATAATCAGTATAATCACCAAAATCGCCATTAGTTCCAGAATCACCAGAGGAACATGGTGTATCAGCCAAAGCAGAAAGAGAGGAATCGGAATCAGGAGAGTTCTTCAAACTCTCCAATGAGATTCATACATATTCGGAGTCTGAAAATCAGAAGCAAGAGGATTTTCAGAGTAAAACTGAAACTGTTGACATAATGGTTACATATGGCTTTAAATACTATTATTGTTTGATATTTATGTTTACTATGATAACAAGAAGCTTGATCTTAAAAATAAAAGCTAGATAAGTATTCTGCAGGTTTTCAAACTGTCAGAGGAACCAGGTGATCCACACGAATTGAACACTTCAACAGAAACAACATTCCAGTGGTTTCACAAACAAGCAGAAACCACCAAAAGCAGAATTAATGGTTTGGCTGTATTGAGTTCATTTTTAAATTATTTTATCTATATTATGTTATATTACAAACTGCTTGATCTTGACAAATCAAAGCAAGATAAAGATAGTGCAGGTTCACCAGAACCAAAGGGAGCAGAGGCAGAAGAAACAGAAGTACCTGGAAAGGTAGAGGATACAAGCAAGTCAGCAACACATGACAAATCTCCAAAAGATAAATTTGATCAAGTTAGAAACAGCCAAGATAAGTCAGAAGAGAAATCTGGATATTTACCAGAATCAGAAGCCGTTGCAGATTTACCAGAATCAGAAGTTGATTTATCAGAATCAGAAGTTGATTTATCAGAATCAGAAGCTATTACAGATCTTCCAGAACCAGAAGTTGATGTAGACCAACCAATGTTGATGAAGCTTTGGCAGAGGAAGGTTGGATACTTGCAATGCAAGAAGAGCTGAATGCATTCCAAAGGAATGATGTTTGGGATCTGGTATCCAGACCCAAAAAAAACATTATTGGAACCAAGTGGGTGTTCAGGAATAAACTCAATGAAAAAGGTGAACTGGTAAGGAACAAAGCCAGACTTGTAGCTCAAGGATACAGTCAACAGGAAGGTATTGATTACACTGAGACTTTTGCTCCAGTGGCCAGGTTAGAAGCAATTAGAATTCTTTTATCATTTGCTGCTAATCATGACATAATGTTGTATCAAATGGATGTTAAAAGTGCATTCTTAAATGGCTATATAAGTGAGGAAGTCTATGTCACACAGTCCCCTGGATTTGAAAATTCTGATTTTCCAAACCATGTTTTTAAACTTAAAAAATCTTTATATGGTTTAAAACAAGCACCAAGGGCATGGTATGACAGACTTAGTAACTTTCTGCTTAAGAATGAATTTGATAGAGGCCAGATTGATAATACTCTATTTAGGAAATCCATTAAAAATGATATTTTGATTATTCAAGTTTATATTGATGATATCATCTTTGGATCTACTAATGGCACTTTGTGGAAGGAGTTTTTCTTACCTAATGCAAAAAGAATTCCAAATGAGCATGATGGGAGAACTTAAGTTCTTCCTGGGAATTCAAATTCACCAAGGTAAATCAAGTATACTCATTCACCAATCTAAATACACTAAAGAACTTCTTAAAAAGTTCAAAATGAGTGAATGTAAGCCTATGGCCACCCCCATGCACCCAACCTGCTCACTTGAGAAAGATGAAACCAGACAAAAGGTAGACCAGAAAACATACAGAGGTATGATTGGATCCCTTATTTACTTAACTGCTTCTAGACCTGACATTCTGTTTAGTGTTTGGGTATATGCCCGTTTTTAAGCTGACCCTAGGGAATCCCATTTAACTACTGTCAAACGAATCTTGAGATACCTTAAAGGAACCACCAACCTTACCTTGTTATACAAGAAAACCCCTACCTACAAACTAAAAGGTTTTTGTGATTCCGACTATGCTGGAGACAAGCTGGAAAGGAAAAGTACAAGTGGCAACTGCACTTTCTTAGGTGATAATTTGATCTCTTGGTCAAGCAAAAGACAAAGCACCATTGCCATGTCAACCGCTGAAGCTGAGTATATATCAGCAGCAGGATGTAGTTCACAATTACTCTGCATGAAACATCAACTTGAAGATTACAACATCTTTGAAACCAATATCTCTTTGTTCTGTGATAACACTTCAGCCATAAACCTAACTAAGAACCCTATCTTACACTCTAGAGCCAAACACATTGAAATAAAACACCATTTCATTAGGGACCATGTTCAAAAAGGGACTTTAAGCATCCAGTTTGTGGACACTGATCATCAATGGGCTGACATCTTCACCAAAGCATTACCTGAAGATAGGTTCGAGTTCATCAAGAAGCATCTCAACATTATCTCCATACCTGACTAGCTCAAGTAGTCATCTTAGGAGTTTTTAATTTTCTTGTAATTTTAATTTATGTCTTTTATTTTTTTGTTTTTAATTTCTGTACTTTGTAAAGAAAAAACAAAAAATACAAAAATAGTAGGACCTCTTTTTGACTGATGACAAAAAGGGGTAGAGAGAGAGAGAAAAAAAAGGAGAAATAAGTAGAAAAGCAGAGATAAAAAGAAAGGAGGAGCAAAAAAGAAAGAGATGAAAAGAGAAGGAGTTGAAAAAAAGAAGAATCAGGGAGAGAGAAAAATAAAGAGAGAGAAAGAAAGAGTGAAAAGAGAAGAAGTTGAAAAGGAGAAGAAACAGGGAGAGAGAAAAATAAATCAGAAAGAGATTAAAAGAGAAGGAGTTGAAAAGGATAGGAGAAGAGAAGAAAAGAAAGAGTGATTCAAGAAGGAGTTGAAAAGGAGAAGAAAAAGTCAGTATCAGACTTAGGGGGAAAGATTGGTCTAAGGGGAATATTTCAAGTACTTCGAGTTACAAGCTAGCAAAATAAGTTAAGGTTTTGTCATCATAAAAAAGGGGGAGATTGTTGGAACCAAGTTGGTCCTAAGTACTTAGGATTTTGAGGCTTACAAAAGCACAACATGTAATCTTATTTTGTACCTTGAATTACTATATTAAAATGCCTCCAGAAGATAAAGTTATTAGATGATACACCTCAAGAAGTCACCAGATAGTGCATCCTGAAATTACCAGAGGATACACCAGGATGTCAAAACACCACCAGAGGATATCTTTACTGGCCCAGATCAGAAGGAAGCAAAGTCAGAAGGAGACCTGGACCAAACCAGAAGGAAGCTTGCAAGAAGGAGACTTGATCCAGACCAGAAGGAATCATTAGTCAAACTTAGACCAGAAGTTATTATGACCAGAAGATGGTCTGGCAGTGAAATGATAAAACAGCCCAGACTTGATCCAGACTTAATCAAAGGATAAATTAATAGGTCCAGAACAAGAGATTCAACCCAGATTTTACCCAGGCCAGAAGATAGCATGGTTCAGGGTATGAAACTAAGTCTAGACCAGAAGAAATGATGTCCAGACTTGAGCCAGACCTGATCCAAATCAAAAGGTAAAATGTCCAGACTGAAATATTATTTGTCCAGATTTAATTTCAGTTCAATCCAGACCCAGTTCAGAATTGGTCCAGATCAGAGGGAAAAGGTTCAGATAAATAGTCAAGATTTAAGTATATGGCCCAGTGTTGGCCGAGATCAGAAGATCAAACCATGGCCCAGTGTTGGCCGAAATCAGAAGGTCAGAATGTGTGGTCCAACATTGGCCGAGATCAGAGGATCACAGCAGATCAGTTTGCAAGTCCAGGTTGGCCGAGATCATAAGATCAGAAAGTGTGGTCCATGGCTGGCCGAAATCAGAGGATCACAGCAGATCACTTAGTATGCTCCAGATGTGGACGAGAGCAGAAGATCAAAGGGTTCAGATTTAATCATGATGATAATCGGTGGAGATTTGCTTAAAATTTGATTAAAGTATTAAAAAGCATTTGATACAAAAATAAATTTAAGACTTGTGGAATTCATAAGCTATTGTCGGGAAGGAAGATTTGGTTCAGAATTAATTAAAGTCATGATTGGTCAAAGTTATTTTTGAAAGCAAATCTGGAGTTAAAAAGATATGTTTTTTATTTATATGAAACCCGATTGGTCAAGGTATTTTTGCAAGAGAATCCAGCAAGATACAGCTCGAATTTTAGCTTGGAAGAGACCCGAATTCACATCTATAAAAGAAAGCTCAAGATTGAAGACTTAGCATCGAAAAATCACAAAAGAGTCATACACTTCCAAAAGCAAACACTCAAGTTTTCAGTGAGGTTAATTGTGAGTTCCAACATTCTAGAAGCAAGCACTCGTGTTTTTCTTTCCCTTGTGTTAAATCTAAGTTGTTCAAGTAGAGTTTACAATCTGAGGGAGTCAGAAGGGGTAGCAGATTACTTAGCAATTAGAATCAAGGCGTTGTAATTCCTTCTACAATCTGGAGTTGTCAGATTGGTGGGAGAAGACTTGACTTGAGAAGTCAAGGTGTTGTATTCCTCAAAAGTATAGGATTGTTAGACTGTTTGAGAAGACTGACTTGGAGGGTCAGTGGTATTGTTGTAATTCAAGATTGTTGAATTAGTGAAATCCTTCAAAGTGAAGGGACTGGACGTAGCCTCGTTAACGGTGAACCAATATAAAATTATGTGTTTTTATTTTTACTTTATATCCGCTGCTAACTCTGTTTTATTCATACATCAAGTTTTGTTTTAAAACTGCAAAAACAGAAAAATTATTCAAGTTAGTCAAACACAATTCAACCCCCTTCTCGTGTTTGCACCTTTAAGTGTTTCTCTCTTTCGAACTCTTTGAATACTTAGGAATTTTTTGCTCGAGTTCTTCTATTTTTTGATATTTTATTCTTCAGCATTAAGCCTCTATTTATAGTTGAAATTAGGGCTTCACTTTGATCTGATGCTTTACTTCTGGAGTGTATTTCGATTAATTCTGTTTTGAGAATATTTTGGAGTATTTTGCTCATATTCTATTTCCGGAGTCTTTTGCTCCTATTCTATTTTGAGCATACTTTTAGCTAGATTTTGTTTCTTGAGTCTTTTACTCCAATTCTGTTTTTAGCATTTTCTCAGATTCTATGTTGAGCATACTTTTAGCTTCTAATGATGTAGCTTCTGATTTTTGCCTCTAATGAGATCCTCTGAAATTATCCTCTGATTGTATCCTCTGATGATATCCTCTGGTTATATCCTCTAATGATATTCCCTGATGATATCCTCTGGTGATATCCTTTGATGATATCCTCTAGTAATATCCTATGATGATATCCTCTGGTATTTTCTAGAGGTATCTTCTGGTACCCTTTGGTGACATCCTATGGATGTTTCCTCTGGTATCCTCTGAATGTATCATTTGGATGTATCTTCTAGATGTATCCTCTAGATGTATTTTTATCTTCTGGTGACGTCATTTTCTGATGACATCTTCTGCTTCTGATTTATAACTTCTGGTGATATCTTCTGCTGACGTCATCCTCTGATTTCTGATTCTGGTGACAACAACTTCTTGTTTATGCTTCTGATGACATCCTCTGATTTCTGCTTCTGGTGACGTCATCTTCTAGTTTATGCTTCTGATGACATCTTCTGATTTTTCACTCTTCTTCTAAGTCAAAATACGATTTTCATAAAATACATTTGTTAACATCAAAACTTTAATTGCAGAACCAACTTGGTTGCAACAAGAACATGGTTTGTAAACTTAACAAATCTATCTATGGTTTGAAACAACCCTCAAAACAATGGTTCACTAAGTTCTCCTCAACCATTGCTCTATTTGGTTTCAAGTGTTGCAGATAATTCTCTATTTACCAAAGGCTCAGACAAGTCTCTTATCATCCTCTTAGTCTATGTCGGTGACATTATATGGGCATGCCCTAATCATGTTTTACTGCATCATACTCAACAACAACTTGAGCAACATTTTAAATTAATGGTGCTTGGAAATCATAAGTATTTCCTTAGCTTGGAAATAGCCAAATCAATCAAAGGTTTTCACTTATGTCAAATAAAGAATACATTACAACTTCTTGAAGAGACGAGATCTTTGGGAGCTAAACCTTTACCTATGGATCCAAAGCTACCCTTGAGTGAAAACGACAATGATTTACTTGATAATCTTACTCAATATAGAAGATTCGTAGAGAAGTTGATGTATCTAACTGTTTAAGGGTCTGGCATAACCTTTCTCATAATCAAGCTCAGTCAATTCATGAGTAAACCTTGCAAATCCCATTTAGATGCAGTGCATAATATTATGAGATATATCCATTATTCACTTTAAAGTTGTTTGCCTATGTTGATTAATGTAGATTGGGGGCAATTGCATAAGCACTTGAAGATCTGCCACAAGTTTGAAGTAGCAATGTCAATTTACAAGAAATGCGGGTTTGAATTGTAAATTCACCTTTTTAAAATTTCCTGTTAAAACTTAAAGAATTTAACTCAAGATTAATCTTGGTTATGAAAACAGAAAACGGAGAACGTTCTTGGTTAGTGAAAATCACACAATTTAACTTATCTATTTAATTTGATAATCAAAAGACTAGAAATAAATAGAGGTAAGGAAAGAAATATCACACAGATATATATCCTGGGTCACCCAAACCGGGTTATGTCCAGTCCTCACAGTTGTGAGATTTTTCACTAAGTGTTCAAAATGGAGAAGTTCTTGGTTTTTACACCACCAGTCCAGATCAACATTGATCTGTTACACAACACTACCTTTCAGACCAAAAAGGATTTCCACAGGTTACCTTCAATCTTTAGAAAGGATTTTTACACTTTACCTTTTAACCATAAAAGTATTTCCAACAAACTACTCAAGCTATTTTCAACACTATAGACTTGAGTTTACACAATAATGATTTGAATAGTTTTGGCAGAATCTGAGTAAGTTCAACACTTGTTTGAGTTTAGATTCTTAGCAGAAAGAATTCAATGAAAGTGATTCTAAAATTCGAATGAGAAGAAAAAACTGATTATTGTATGTAAATGAGAGACTTTAGAGTGTATGATTGCAAGTAAGCGATGTATTGCTCTTCACTTGAAGCTCTGAATTTTCCTTGAGCTTAGGGTTCCTTTTATAGGATTCGAGGAAGCTTATGACAGCTCATTTGACCATTTTAAAGGGTTCAGCTATCATGTGTCAGCTTATGGATAAGATCATATTCGAACCAAGAATGTTCTTAACTGAACATTCTTCGTTTTCTGATTTTGAAGAATGTTGATATGTAAACTTCTTTGTCAGCCATCTTTGATAGTGATTCATGGTCCTTTCATCACATGTGCTTTATATCTCAAGGACAGGCTGAAGTATACTCTTTAAGAACGTTCTTGATTATTGCTAAAAAAATTATAGAATTATCTTTCTTGTAATTTAGAGAGTGATTTTGCTTGATTCATTATGAGTTATAGTTTTTATCCTTGGTCTTTTGGAGTGATTCTTTTGCTGAGATGAACCCTTTATATTCCTTGTCGAATACTGGAATCGTACTCTTAAAATCCATAAGCTTTCTTTTCCTTAACAGAGGATATCATCAATCTTGTTGTTTCATAACTGTGGAGAACGTTCTTCGTTTTCATACTTCTGTCAAGAACATTCTTCATTCTGTTTGTGTATTTTTGTTTTTCTCTTTAAAGTGATTTGCTTGTAATGCTTAGTACCTATCTTTGATTATCACACTCAAAAGCACATGTTAAATCATCATATCATTTAGAATCATAATTAAAAGTCTTAATTAACTTTTGTTTGTTTACATCAAAATATTAATTTGAGATTTTGTCTTAGCAAAGTTATTGTGTTTCTTAGGAGAATCTTTGATATCTTGGAGGTCCAAAAGACAACCAATTGTGGCCAAATCTGTTGTTTAAGCAGAATACATGGTTGTTGCAATGTTGACATCAGAACTACTTTGGTTTAAGCAATTATTGAGAAGTATGGAAGTTAATATATCAACTACTATAGTGATAGTATATCAGCCATCTATCTTTCCACTAATCCAACCACTCATGAAAGATTAAAATATATTGACATAGATTGTCATTTTATCTGTGAATATGTTGTTGTAGGATTTCTTAATCTTATTCATGTTCCAGCCAAACATCAATTAGTCGATCTTTTGATCAAAACATTGCCTCGGCCTCAATTTCAACAGTTCATTACCAAGTTGGGATTTCATGATATATTTCTTCAAACTTGAGAGAGAGTATTGGGTTATCTACATCAGTTTGTCTTATATTTATCAGCTAGCTTACGATAAGTTGTGTCATTATCATTGATTTCTTATCGACCCTTTTATTGTTTGTTTCCATTTGTATATATACATGTACTCCATCTTGTAAATTCAATCAATCTATCAATAATATTCAGAGAGGTATTTCAGCAAGGATCTTTTCTTTGATACAGTTTGGATGTTAGATAACATAGTTATGATTTTGCACTCATTTTTCTTTTAAAACATGAACATAGCTGTTAAATTACTTCTTTACTCATATGTCGAGCAAAAAACCTAGTCGTCACTTCTTCTCTACCTCTCTTTTGTCTTCATCTTTTTCATTACAGTATCGACAAATAAGTGCCAAATAAGTGCGACGTTGATAATTGACTTTCACTTAAATCAATTTTTTCTTCGTGTTTTTCTATTACTTCGCCAATTAAATGCAACATTGTTTGGTTTATTTATCTTATTGTTGTGTTCATTTTGTTTAGATTTACATATTTACTTTGTTCTAGACAAATTCAATTAATTACTTCAGCACCGTCAATATTCGGAGGCATAAGTATTTCAATCACTTTAATTTGTCAAATTTGCAGACATTTTTTCGTTTTATACTGTTAAATTGAGTGTTGCGAGTTTGTTCTCGGATTCAATTTTTTTCGGTGTTAACAAATTTGTGTTGTTCTCAATCGATATACTATTTTAATTTGAATTAATGAATATTTTTTTAAGAAAAAAAACTTTTAAATTACTTATCGAATATGATTTTGTATACTTTTCTTATCTTTTTAATTATTTATTCAATGTTACTTTTTATATTTCTTTTTTTAGTCACTTTTTATGTTTCCTAAAAAAGAAATAAATGGTGAAACTTGAAAACAAAATCAATTTTCAATTATTGATTTGAATATATTTAAATTTTAACTAAACTATTTGGATATTATTAAAACAAGTCAATAAAATTGTAAAATAATTTATCTAATTTATCGGATCACAATTTACAATAATTAAGTGTATGAAAAAATATATCATTGAATGAAGAGTATTCTTTTGAAAAAAATATTTGAAAAAGATAATTGAATGAAGAGTTTCAACGCAAAAGATAACGATGCAATATTTTTCTTGCATTATTTTCAGCAAAAATATATTCTTCAATTAAGGGAGTTATAAATAACTTTCTTGAAAAGAGTTTTTTTAATGAGTAAAAAAAATAGTTATATAATTTTTGTGATATATAATTTGTTGCTATTATTTTTTTAATTATTAATCCAAAAAAAGTTTAATTTTCATGCTCTCTACGTATGCACATGTGCGTACAAAGTTTTACAATCTTAGAACTAATCGTATGAGCAATCTTATAAATAGTTATGAAAAAAGTCAAATATTATTGATGATTAAATTATTGTAATTGATTGACAATGTATTTTTTTTTTACATTAATGGTGTATATAAATTAAATTTTAATCCAAAAGGAGTGTTATCTTAGTTTTTAATGCAAATCAAATTGTTTTCTTTTCAATGGTATCATTTGATTAATATTATATACATTATTAGTAAGTTACTATTTTCTACTTTTAAATTATAATAATAAAAATACACCAATTATGTGTAAGGTCTAACTCAATTGACAAATTCTGACATGTATTTTTCTTAAAAAATATAGCTTTCAACCACTCAAAACTATATGAAGCACCTCAATTGATCTAGTTTTAGTCACAATTTCATCATGATCAACTCCCAATAACTCAATGGCAGCAGCAATGGCAAAATCTTCATTCACATTAGTGGGAGGTGTGAAAAACTCTTCATAATATGGGATGCCCAAAAGACCCCTAAGATCGTTAAGAGTAATAGTCATTTCACCAAATGGCAGGTGAAATGAGCTAGCCTCTGTGTGTCATCTCTCAGCAAAAGCAGATATCAGATTACCGTCAATCCTCTACAAACTACATTGCCAGTGGACATAACCCATATATAGTAATCAAATGATCTATCTGAGCAGATAATATATATCTGATATCAATGAATTTATCTTGCTTTTTGTCATTTGAAAAACCTTTCAAGGCACATCTATCCTGTTTAATTAAATAACGCACAATAAATTATAATATAAATATACAATTAATGCATTAAACTATAATGAACTATACTATAAATATATCAAATATATACATATAAACTATACTATAATCAACTTTGTATAAACTAAACTATACATATCCAACATTTGAGTTCCTAAAATAAGCATTGTAATAAACTATACTATAAATATATTAAAATATACATATTATGTTATATTATAATATGTAATAAAATAAATTATTTACGAACCTGTTTATTCCACACTTTAACTGTAATGTGGTGCTCATAGTCCTTAAGGACATAAAGATTGTAAAGACCTCCAAGAAATAGAGGTTGTTCAGGCTACTGATGGTGATGCATGGTATCTTGGTGTTGCTGATCCTATTGATCATTAAATGCAGGATCCTATTGCTCAAACTCGGGCATAATATTATAATCCTCCGGTTGCATCTCTTCGTTCCTCATTCTCATTTTCTCAACAGCAACTCTCCTATTAGATTGTGTAGGAGGTCAAACTCGAGAATGTTCAACGGTGTTTTTAGCTCCTATGGTCCTCACTAGAAAAAGTTGAATGAAAAAATGTAAAAAAAAATTAAAAATTTAAAAAAAAAACGTTGTTCTGGAAATTTCAGTAAGGAATGAAATTTTTGGGAGTTTCAATCGGAAATTTAAAAAATGAAATTTTTAATATTGAAAAACAACTACCGAAAATTTCGTTCATGAAATTTCCGATAAAGAGATTTTAGAGAAAAAATTTACTTTTTCAGAAAAATTCAAATTGTAGAGGTACGATCAATTTTTTTTATCTTTACAGTAAGGTTAAATATATTTTAATAAATTCAAGCATAAATTTTTTAAATGTTGGATAAGGAATTCAACTTTCCTTTTCTTATGAATATATGCTAACCAATCATGCACAAGTTGTTTCCATCCTTTTAGAAAGGGTCTACCCTAGCTATTACTTAGAAGAAAAAAATACTCGAATTTCTTTGGTTCTAACAATTAAATCCACCCTAATTATTAGAACCATTTTTTTTTAAAGAACTAAAAATGTTTGGGATTTTAGGCTCTAATTAATTTTGATAATGATACATATATTGGAACAAAAATATCAATAAATAAGCTTTAAGAGTTGAATGGACTTTAGTAAAAAAAAAGTGTTAGTGGACCAAATATATCAAAGAACATTTATTTGATGTTTGAAAGAATAAAATTATAACAAAAAAAAAAAGAAATTAAAATAAAATAAAATAAAGCCAAGGTCGTAACTAGAGTCGTCAAAGATATTAGTCCGACTCTTTGACCCAAAATATATATATGGGCCAATACAACGGACTCATTATGTAATGGACTGCTAATATTTTTTTATGGACAAATGTAAATAATTAATTATGTTGTCATTTTTACACATTTTTTAGAGTTTGAATTTTGATCTTAACTCCTCAACACCTTCAACATTTAGTTTAAAATCAGTTGTGTTATCCAATTATCGGACTGCTAATATTTAAGGCATAGATGACGCTTAGTAAGGGCCAATGGGCCAGTCCAACCGTCTTTCTTTTTTTAAAAATAAATTCAATACTTAAAATTTGTAAATAAAAAAATTAGATCTCCCAAACATTCAAGGTATATAACATACAACCGACGACAAGACAGTGGTGCTCTAAACATGTTTAATAAGGCCTTAAGACTATCATCTATGGAGATCTCTATGTTTGAGAACTTAAGTGCCTCACATGTATACATTACATTTTATAATTATTTAATGATAATAATTAATACGTATTCAATCTCTTCAATCTAACAACTCAAAAAAATTTCATAAAATTTGAAACTTACATCTTCAAATAAAGTCATATTTTCATCTCTAACAACATCAAATAAAGAATGAAAATATGAGTTTGAAGATTTGAGTTACGAATTTGATGAAATTTGTATTATACTAAAGAATATAATTAATTTTATGGGTTTTGGTTGAAAATTTTGATGAATTTTTTGAATTTTTGTAAAATAAAAGGATAATATTGTTGACATTTTAAAACATAAAAGATCAAATTGTCACTTAAAATTAAAATAAAGGATCAAATCAGGAAAAAAAAAAGATAAATGACTAAAACGTTAACTGAAATTAAGTTAAGAGATCACAAATGTTATTTAGCCTATAAAAAATAATGAATCTTAAAAGACCGTTTAATAGACTTATTGTGTCTATTAAGAGGAATTTTCTACTAAAAGTAAGTAACAAATTTATCTCTTGCGTATGAATAATGGTGAATTGGTTTTAGGGTTTCTTTTTTATAATGTTTAAAATTTGGGTTTTAACTTTATAGTGGATACAAATAACTAAATGTCTAATTTAGATTGAAACATGAGAGGTACATTATAACATAATAAAATTCTCTCTCCAATCTTTTTCTATAAGAAATAAATGAGTTAATAAAAATTGATATATTTAATTAAAGTTAAGAGTAATTTTTATTTAAAATTATTTTAATATGATAATATATATTTTTTATTTAAAAGCATTTTTCACGTCCACGATAACTTTGGAATCCATTTCAAACTAGACTAATTTCTTGAGTCGAATTAAGCGAAAAGTAGTCATCAAAACATGTTAGATAACCACGTGTGAAAATAATTGAGAATTGTGCAAATGAACAAAACAGGATGATATAGGAATTTGAAGAATAAGGTTGGAGTTTGTATCTCATATTCACTTTAAGTTCTATCAATTAATTGTACATATGTTTAAAGAATAAAATATTGAAGTAATTATATATATATATATATATATATAGCTAAATATCATATGTGGTTTTTTAACTTAATTTCAGTTAACGTTTTAGTCTTTTATTTTTTTTCTTTAGATTTGGTTATTTATTTTAATTTTAAGTGACAATTTGATATTTTTATGTTTTAAAATTTCAACAATGTTACCCTTTTTTTTACAAAAATTCATCAAAATTTTCAACCAAAACCCATAAAATTAATTATATTCTTCAACATAATACAAATTTCATCAAATTCGAAACTCAAATATTTAAATAAACTCATATTTCCATCTCTAACAACATCAAATAAAGAATGAAAATATGAGTTTATTTGAAGATTTGAATTACGAATTTGATGAAATTTGTATTATATTAAAGAATATAATTAATTTTATGGGTTTTGGTTGAAAATTTTGATGAATTTTTTGAATTTTTGTAAAAAAAAGATAATATTGTTGACATTTTAAAACATAAAAGATCAAATTGTCACTTAAAATTAAAATAAATGACTAAATCGGAAAAAAAAAATAAAAGACTAAAACGTTAACTGAAATTAAGTTAAGGGACCACATATATTATTTAGCCTATATATATAGTACAAAGTAATTCACACATTGATTTCTTGAATTGCTTGTAAAGAATAATATTATAGACATGATTCATTGTACTACATACATTCCAATGCAATCTTCTTGCAATTTCTTTTTAAAATACTATTATCTTTGTAATTATTGTTTGAAAATCAATTTATACCACTGAAGATATTACTGCGTTGAGTCACAGACTAAGTCTCTCTCTTTAAGACATTTCGTGACACTGCCCAAATTGTGCAAGATAGACTATCAGTCACGAAGTTCCCATGATAAAACAGTTCAAATACACTGCATTAGAGTTCCACTGCACCGTAAAAAATCGTTCTAGAATTTCACCCTCAATATGGCAGTCCATGGTTGTCACTCATAATATGGTACTATGACCACTCGAAAGAAAGAGAAGGAAAAAAAGAAAGAGAGAAACAGAGAAAAGTCTCACATTATGAAGAACTTTTGGTGTGCTTTATGAACTGAGGAGAGTACTTTATTTATAGAGGAATTATGCAACTGAAGGAGATAAAATTGTGCGATCCATCAAATTAGAAAATTGCACTATGAAATTTTGTAGGTTTTGACCATACAAAAAACAGATGCGCAAATCCACAAAAGACTGAAACACGAAAATTTTTAGGTTTTGACGGGGGAAAACTGATGCACCAATTCAGGAAGGAATTGATCAGATCAGATGTATATGTTGAATGTTGATTCAGTGGAGGACAGATACATACGTGTTCAACGTATCAATGAGATAAATAAATAATTTTTTTTAATTTTCTAGATACTAAAAAATAATACACCACTTAGCCCAAGCCCAGGCTCGGCAGCGTGCGTTTATGTGGTGGTCAATTTGCATGCGTTCTCACCCTTCACAAAATTGTATACCCTTTGGGGTACACTCCAGTTGTTATACATCCACCTTATAAACACTACTAGTGTCATCCCTCTTATGTCGGACTTCCTTATTTTTTTCAATTCACACCATGTAACTTTTATGTTATCATCATCATTTTCATCAATTATCATTTGCGGTTATATTTTAATTGTTAATAATTTTTCTTTTTTTCTTTCTAGTTTTTACTTTTTTTTTAAATATCCGTATCTAATTTGTAATGATAAATATATTTCCTGTACAAGATACAGGTTTTGGAACAGTTGTATTTATTTGATTTATAACAAATGGTAACATATCTACTTTTGAATTTGGAAAGCAAAATTGAAAACAAAAATACATAAAAAAAGAAGAGGACATGGTTTTTATTTTATTTTAACTTAAAAAAGAGGACATGATAGAGCGTTATTTTAGGTAATTATCTGCCTAGCAACCTCCCCCAACAATTGTTTCTTCTATTTTTGGCTAATTGAATTCCACCATCCAAAACTCTCTCTCAATGAAAACATTGTCTTCAAACCCCCCATAATAATAATAATTATTATTAATAAACATTTCGCATTAATCTATTTTTCTTTCCCTTGCAGTGATATGAGAAGAGAGAGAAAGATCTTGATCTCGTCCATTAACAAGGTCACGATCTTCCTCTATCTTGCCACATTCTGACTTACCCTTATCTTTTTTATCTTCTCAATCTACAAACATTAATTTATTTAGGTAATCTTTTGCAGCACAATATATAGAGATTCAATAAAAATGGCTAGTAGATCATTTTCTCATTTTGTTGAGGAAGAAATGGGAAAGTTCCCACACTTTGTTATATATATGTTACTTGAATGGGTGTTAATAATCATACTCTTCCTTGATGGTTTTTTGGCATTCATTGCCAATGAGTTTGCAAGGTTCTTTGAATTGAAAATCCCTTGTTGGTTATGCACAAGGTTTGATCATGTAATGGTTCATAGAAATCCTGATTTTTATTACAATGAGTCTGTTTGTGAGGCTCATAAGAAAGACATGTCATCTCTTGCATTTTGCCACAATCACAAGAAGTTATCTGACATAAGGAAAATGTGTGAAGGGTGTTTACTTTCATTTGCAACAGAGAAGGAATCAGATTGTGATACATATAAGTCCCTTGTTGGGATTTTGCATAAAGATTTGGAATGCTTTGTTGAGGATGGACAACCTATTCAGTTGAGTTTAAAGGATGATGATGGTGGGTTCATGGAGGCTTTTGACACAAACAATACTCAGAAATGTTCTTGTTGTGGTAAACCATTGAAAGTCAAGTTTTCTTCTTCTACTTCTTCTTCTTCCCCCTTTGCAAAAGGGAAACACTCAAGATCATTTGCGCGAGCCCCTACTCCTTCGCCGCGGGCTTTTCCAATTTCAACATCTAAAAATGAGGACCCTCATTCTCTAAAATTGCCTCACATTGCCTATACAGAACTTAAGTTTTTGTCACGGAATGACTCTGAGTTACCGGAAGAGGACATTAATGTTAAATGTGAGTATATAATTCTTTGTATGTTAAAAAACTTGTCAAGTTTGATAAATATTTAGTTCATAATAATATCATAGTTCTAAATTACGGTCCACAGCCACAATTGCTGACCTAATATAAAGATTTTAGAAATTTCTACAACATCGCAACTTTGATCTCCAAAGATGCAATTGCCTACATTTTATCGTTATAGCAACCACAATTTAAAAGTAGACTTTGTCCAAGTAGCATCTCGGTTTGTAAGGTGGTCCTATAATAGTACCATATTAATTTACATGCCTATAAAAACACATCGACTAAAGGTTAAAAAAATCAAATACTTGAGACCCTTAGAATAGAATCTTAATATTTTGATGTATAAATGACAATGTTTTTGTTCTATATAGTGACAGAAGACATCAAATCTATCTCTGCGCCTCTATTGGCAGGAGGAGAGGATATAAACGATGAGTCTAGCAAATTAACCCCAACATTTACAAGAGGCAATAAATTCTTTGGAATCCCATTATCAGATTCAACAAACAACAGTCCAAGATGGTCATATAGGTTCAACAAGAAATCACCACTGGAAAAGACAGAATTTGCCTCTGATTCCAATGAAGTAATTAATGCAACTCAAAATGATTTAGATGATATCATTGTAAACAATTTGAAGAGGCAAGTTAGATTGGATAGAAAATCACTAATGGCATTGTACATGGAGTTGGATGAAGAGAGAAGTGCTTCAGCTATTGCTGCTAACAATGCAATGGCAATGATCACTCGGTTGCAGGCAGAGAAAGCAGCAGTACAAATGGAAGCTTTACAGTATCAGAGAATGATGGAAGAACAAGCTGAGTATGATGAAGAAGCATTGCAGGCAACTAATGATATGCTTCTTAAAAGAGAGGAAGAGATAAGAGCTTTAGAAGCTGAATTGGAGTTTTATAGAAACAAATATGGATTCTTAATGGGAGAAGGTGATGGTAATAGTACTCCATCATTCAGGCTCAATGAAAGACAAGGTGAAGATAATAATAATGAGACAACTAATAAAGATTTGAAAGCAGATAAAACATATCTCATTGGTCGTATGAAGAAGATAGAAAATAGACCATCTTTTTCAGAAAAGGGAACTTTACACTCTGTCTCTGTCAATGTCAATAATATAGACAGAGAGACAGGTAACTAGATTTCTAATTAATTCACACTATTGTTTTCTTTTTTTGTACAATTGTGGCATTGAAATTTGAAAATAGGACCTTATGCATCTGATTTTATTATATTTATACATTGTTTAATTTGTTGCTTGTATTCAAGAGCATGTTAAAACAATGAGTAAACATTCTCTTTTGTGTTTGAAAGTCTGATCTCTTGTTACCATAAATTTTAGTTTTTATATTGTAAATAATTTTGATTTTTAAATTTGTGAGACGCTGTCACTTGTTACAATAATTTTTTAATATGTTAAAATTACAAAAATGTATTTAACTATATTTTTGTTGATCATTTTGATTCTAGAATAAATCTTTAGTTAATTAGTTTAATCCTCAAATTTGTTTTTTATCGGTAAAATTAATTCAAAAAGTTACTAAAAGAAGAAATATTGAAAATGTATTTACAATTTCGATATATTCAAGAACTATTATGATTGTGTCTCACATATTTAAAGACTAAAATAGTCGTTTATTCAGTTTTTACATGTATCAAATTACAAAAATATCGATTTATATGTTTTCATTAGTCAATTTAGTCATTGAATATATATTTCATTAGTTTGTTTGATCATAAAATCTTAATTAGTTTAACCTTTGAATTAAACTACCAAGATAAAATAGACTTAGAACTATTTTATGATTTTGATATATTCAATTAATGTCACGTTTTAAAATGAAAATAACTTTATACTCATTAAATAAGATAAGATGTTACTAGTGTAGTTATTGTGTTAATTGCCATTCGTGATGCTCACAATATTTGTGTTGTGACAGAAAAAGGAAGTGGAGTATAGATAGATGAATGGAATTTGTGGTTGCGCCCAACATGAACAAATAATTAAAAGTCTTGATTGTGGTGGATATTGAGAGTGCTTTACCTAACTCAAGTGATGGAAGCACAAACAAGTTTCTACTATCTCACCTGAGTTTCTGCAAAATACCTATTATACCCCGGAGGTCGATGACTTGATACACAAATCATGTCCGAGCTTAACTAACTTTCACGAGTATCATTTGGTCAAACTTGTCTAGGATTTGTTTTTTTATAACACAACTATTAATGGTTCCTATTTTGCTCATTAGTTTGTACTTTTTTTAGCAGGCAACAAATGTTATATCTCAATTATAACCAAAATATTTAATTTTATGTTAATTAAATAAGAGTATAAAAATAGTGTAGTGACGGTGTAAAAAAATATACTGTCACTCGATCGTAATAATTTAATATTATTATATATAATTTTTAAATTAGAATTTGTTATTTCATTAATAGTAATAAGTTATTGATTATTAATGGAATATAATTTTACACATTACATTTCCTTTATTCTCATTAGATAATTTAGTTAATTTTAATTATTTTTTTAATCTAATAAAAACTAATTGTATATTTCAAACTATCCTTTTATTTAAATTGTTTTGTCCATTAACACCTTTGCATTTTTTTTTAAATATTTTTTTTTTCTGGAATACATCATGAAAACTTCTAGTTTAATCCAAAACTATGAAAATATTTTCAAACAGTGAATAAATGAGTAGATGCCTTTTTCTATTTTTAATTTTTAATTTTACATATATATTTACATAATAAAATCGGTCCATGCATCACAAAATGAAAAATCAACATATTATAAAAATTATACGCTTGTAGATGTTCTAATGAAATATAAAAATTGACAATTTTTATATTGATTGCTAAAATACGTAGAATTATTCGAAAATTAGTTTCACTCAAAAACTTCAATCATATAAAGTATACAAATTTGTCATTGGGGGGACCGTTTTTGTTATGAAAAAATACGCGATATTGTATTTTTTTTTCGAAAAGAAAAATTGTATTAATATAGTTGTCCAAGAACAAGAGGTGTCTAACATGGAAGTATCCAAAAAAAATTAGAACTTGATAGAAGTATCCAATAAAATTTCTTCCATCAAGACTAAGATAAAATGTTGAATATTAGAATTAATTTAGAATGTCACCTCAGGAAAACACGCAGTTTGACACTTAATTTTGTCTATCAATTGTTATATATTTATGTGTTTTTAAATATTACTAGAGTAGTTGAGTTAGTACGCTATAGGAAGTAGAAAACAATTATTTATATGTAAATTTTATAATTTTAAAAATTATTATTTTTATAAATAAAACGATATAAAAGAAATTCGATTTTATGTTTATTATATATATATATTTGAAAACAAAATTATTATCAAATTAAGTCAATAAAAATATACAATATAAATAACATTAAAATTTTAAATTATTATTATTGTACATCACTGTTAAAACATACTATTATATTTATGATTTTTATTGTAATGTTAAAAAAAATTAAAATTAAACTTATAAATACTAACGATAAAAAATTTATACAAATTATGTGAGATATTTTAGATAAATTTTATAATTAAGTAAAATGTAATAATTGATAATTTAAATAATAATTATTCATAAATAAAACAACACTACAAACTTGTTAATCATATAATGAATGGTAAAAAATTAAAATTTCATTCATAATATGATATTGAGATAAAAATAACGTAAAATATTTGATTCAATCACAATTGATCTGTTGAGCCCATATAAATTAAAGGATTTATATTTTGAAACCAAAAACAGTTAAGGATAATATGTGACATATGAAAAATAGCTAATTAAGTAAACCCGATCTTGCAAATTATTATATAATTAAAACAAGGTTCTCATGATTATGTATAAAGAAATAATTTTACAAAAGTTTCTTTTATTATAGTTCCTTCAAATTACTTTAACATATATTTGTAGAAACTTTTAATATAATCCTTTTATCAACTATAAACTAATATTATATTTGTCATTGGTTAAGTATCTTTACATTTAAAATAATTTGATTTATTATTTTCTATATATATATATATATAGGGTTTAGGGTTTAGTTATTATGCATTGTTAGTATAAAAAAAATTACATTTATATATTATAACCACTCACAAACATGACTTTAGTGATAACTATATAAAAGATGAACATAACTAATGATCTAATGATTGTGATTGACTGACGATGTAAAAATATTTACATTAACAGTGTATATCAGTTAATATATATATATATATATATATATATATATATATATAATATTTTTACAATAAAATGAAAGTATATGTATAAATATTTTACTTGAAAATATAAAATAAAATATTATATTTGAATAACTTCTCTTAATTTTGATAAATTTTTTATATTTTAATATTATAATACATATCTTAATACGTAACTAATTTACTAATAAAAGAAAATACGATAACTGCAACACCATAACTTTCCTTGTCTAAACTATTATCAATATGTCTTTATTATTACTACTATTATGTTATGATTAGAATTAAATAAATGCACTACTTAAAAATTTGCATGCAAGGATAATTTAGTGGTAGCATAATCAATTGGACATTTGAATGGTAGTGATCTAAAGAAAATGGATGAAATAGTGTTCTAAAGTTAAAACATTTTTTTTAGCTGAGAGAAAGAAAAAGGAGACAAAGGAAATTGTGAGAGAGGAATGAGTAGTGATGATGATGTAAGATTTATGATAGTGATGTTATAAATTTGTGATAAGTTTGTGTGATGATAGTGATGTTATAAATTTGTGATAAGTTTATGTGATGATGATGATGTATGATTGATGATAGTGATGTTATAAATTTGTGATGATAATTTTGAAGTAACCCCATAGTTGATGAAATAGTGATGATTCCAGATTGTGCTAAAGATAATGTTCTTAATGGAGTAGTCCAGGTCAGCGAGGGGAGAAAATAGATGTTGATAATTTTTGAAGTGGAGATTATTTTCTCATCATACAGGTAGGGTCTGACAAGCCTAGTGATTTTTGGAAAGTACAAGTGAATGATTCTGATTGTGGCGATCTACTGTTGAGTCTTAAGGCAATATTGTTAGACCTTGGAGGCATTCGGGTGAGGAATTCCTAGGTGACTTGGAGGTAGCCATCCAAATGTCGGGAGCTATCATGCAACACACGTTTACCTCGCCTGTCGCGTATATGTGTCTCAGATTGAGTTGAAGGGATCTTGAGGACAAGGTCAATTTGCATTGTTCGTCCACTTGTGTGGTGGCATAGTATCAAGTCTCCTAACCAAGTACTCCAGAGTTAGAATGGTACCGAATTGCGAAGTAGAGTCTAAGCTCATGCATAGCATTGCATTTTCTTGTGATTGTTTTGTTGTGATTAATATGTAATGTATGCGATAATAATTTCTCTTAGATGATTTGATGTTATAGTGAAATGTAATGATTTTCCTTGAGTGATTTTGACTTTATAATGTGATATTTTTTCCTTGAGGAATTTTTATGTATCAATTTTATTATAATTAATTGCGTGTTCTTCTTACTTATATTATATTATCAACATGATTTTGGAACTCACATCATTCGTTTTTTGTGTTTGACTGGCTTTGCTCTGCACTTGTGAAATCACAGTTATTACAGGATAATGAGTTTTAAAGTTAAAGTTTGAGAGAAACTCCACTCTGATATGTGATATTGGAAATGAGAGTTACAAGTTGTATTTACTTATTTAATTAGAAACAACTTTTTGTATGAAAGCCTTACAAGTACTAGTAAGGTTTTGGAATTAAATTAAGAAAGTTAAGTCAGGTTTATGGAGATTGCATTGTTTCATAAGAGGAAAAAAGTTTAATGTGTTTCATTTGTATTTTGATAAATGTGATATTCTAAATAAATCGTAAAAGTTTTTTTTTTTTTCATTTGAAAGAGTTTTTATTTATCTGTTGCAAATTTTTATAAAAATATTATTATATATATTATTTTGGGTTTAGGGTGTCACATTAGTGGTATCAAAGTAGATCTGTCCAATCAGGGCAGGTGGGTTATGTGTTAGTGGTCTGCCAATCAAGTGTCAGCCTTGAGCTAGTTGTGCGCATTTGTGTTATTTGTTAAATTTCTCAATGCTTATCTATTGCCCTTATGTTATGTGATATGTATTTCCTAGTAGCAGTACATCAATTGTGAAGATACTTGTTAATTGTTAAATGTTAATTACTTACCTATTATTTTGTCTTGTGGATTCTACGTTCCTTCCTAAGTGACTAAATAAACCGTGAAATCATTTGTTATGATTCGAGTTAATTTGAATTTTTGATATGATTACGTTAATTACTTATTTAGTGGAGGAGTGGCTTGTGCACCTAATTATGACTTTTTGCTTTCTTGTTTCATTTGAATAGTTGGAAATAAATTTTTTTTGATAGCTACCTATATGTTTTAATTTATTAATTTCATCGAAATAATCCTAATTAATGAATTGATAGATTTTACTTATTTATGATTGTGCGAGAAATTTACTCTGATTTTCATCACATTTTAGTAAGTTGTTTCCACCGTTAAACTTGATTAATTAATACATTTTATTAGTAATTTTAATTTTCCTTTGATTCCATTTAGTATGTCCAAAGTTTAAAGCATGAGTTCTATTTTTTTGTTACTGTGTTTTAAAGTTCGGTTTTGAATTTAATTAGTTTAAAATATTTAGTCTTGATATGAATTTGTTTAAAATGGTTGATCTAATAGTTAATTGACTGAAACATTGATTTCTGTATAAACTATATGTTTAACCGTTTAAGTATCGACTTGTACTAGGTAGAAATTATTATTATTTTTGTGGAAAACCAAAAAATAAAAGATGTTTCTTTCTTTCTAAACTTTTAGTTAGAAAGAAAATGTATGTTCTATGTTTAAAGTTTTAATTTTGATGAGAATTTCTTTTTTTGGTTTTACGTTGGCTTGGGTGAAAATACTCGTGATTGTTGTCATTACTATTTTCGTTGATTTTAAAAATAATGTTGTAGATGTTGTAATATATATATATATATATATATATATATATATAAATATTTGTGATTGTTTGATTGATGGTTGTACTTTGATGATTAAAGTTTTAATCTTGCAATTGAAATCATTTTAGAGTGATGGTCCTAATTTTGAAATGGAATGCAATTCATATTATTAACAATAACACTTTTTAAATATTCAATGTTGGTAGAACTTTATAGTTAATATTTTTAGAAAACTAATTGTGAAGGAGTTAATGTTGATTTATTTTGTAAAGAGAAAATAATTTTATGTTTGAATTGTTGTTAATTTGTTTTAAAGAGTTAGATTGTTTTGGAGTTGTGCTAAAAAAAATAAATTATGATGGATTTATTTAAAGTTTAGAGTAATCAAAGAAAAAAATTTATTAAAATTTTTATGTGTTTTTTTTAATAAAATCTAGAAGATTTGTTGTAGTGATAGTTTTGAGGAAATAAGCAAATAAATTTAAACTACTTTTGAATCTTTGATGTCTTTCAAAATATAGGTTGAAAATAATTACTTTTAGAGTTGTTAGTTATTTAAAAAAAATATTTTTGATGATTAAAGTACGAGTGATATTTTAGGAATTTTATAGATTTTTAAAATACACATGATTTATTTTATTTTTATTATATTTAGAAAAGTGATTTATTTTATTTATTCTTATTTAGACATGTGATTTACTGAAGAGTAATTTAAGGAAAAGTTCTGAATTTTTATTGTTTTTTTTAGGATATTAAATGATTAGTGGCTCTTTTTTATTTTTATAATAATTTAAGTCTAGAAATCATTTTTTATAATGTTGTGTAACTTTAAAAGTGGTTTATGCACTACATGATTCAATTTGGTTTCGTAAGGTGATGATGGCATAAAAAGCGTAACCAAGATCAAAGAAGGCAAATGATGCTTTAAATAACTTGATAGCCATTTTATTTGAAGAAGTCTAACTCATGAAGAATTGATGTCCAAGATAGTAAATTGCTTAATCCAAATTGAAGAAGTTAAGGAATGAAGGCTGCATTTATGTGTTATCAAACTTTAATATTAGTTTTAATTAAAGTAGTAGACTAAATTAGTGAAAATATTTTAGTCTAATTGTAAAAACATGAATTGGGCCAAATTTAGAGAATTTGTAAGGTGGTGCCAATATAACAGGCAAACCCCTAGCTGATGCAAAGGAGATTTTATAACATATTGTTATTTTGTGAGCTTTGTTCTCTAGAGTTCTTGAAAGAATTCACTTTTGAACCCTAGATTGTTGCGCCATTCTATTCTTGGTTCGTTTGTTGAATTATAATTCCCAGTTTCATTTAGATCAAACCCTAATACACAAATTGTGCCAATTTTTCATGTTTAGTAACTTGCAATCATATCTCCAGTTCTACATACTCTTTTTCGGTGATTCAACAACCTAACTTGCGTTTCATAATGTCATTTTTCACCTTGTTTTGGGAATTGTTCGATTCGGAGTTTCGTAGCGTCGGTTATTGAGTTCTCCAACGAAACATGATTTTGGCTCCATTATGTAAGTTTCCAACCTAGAACGATCCTTAAAGTGATTCATGACAAATAGGATCATATCATTTGGTTCCAGAGCTTGTCTTTAGGTTTGGAATTGAGTAAAATTCTGTTTATGCATTTTTTTTGTGAAACATAAATTGCTAGTTGTGTTGCTTTTGTTTAAATTGTTGTCTTTATTAATTTGTGTGTTGTTGCTACTGAAAAAAATACAAAAAAATAGTTATAGTGTTAAAAGTAGTGCACACTACCTGTTTGACAAAATTTGTAAGAGTATTTTTTTTTCAATCATAATACTATTGTTTTGTGTTACTTTACTTTCTTCTAAAAAATTTTGGTTTTAAAAAAAATCTTGAGGTTCTTGAGAGTAGTTGAGTGGAAAAAGGCTAAAGAGATACATTATAGAAAAAGCCTAAATTGAGTGAAACACGAGTGATAAATTCAAGAGTGTAAACACGTGAGCTGTTTGGTGAAATCCTTTTCTTTCACTTTTGTTTGTTTGTTGTTTAAAATATGGCAGGAATAGGTGGTGATGATAGCCTTCCTCAAGGGGAAAATGACATATTGCCAGTAGAGGCAATAACTATTCAAATGCAAAGGGTGTTGAGGGAGCATATTGAAGATTTTCATGCCAGAGTTGAGCAGTTAGAAAAGCATGCTGATGATATGAGGCATGCAAAATAGAAAAGAGATGTACAATATAAAAATGAGGATCAAGAAAAAAGAGAAGTATATCATATTATGAATATATTCGAGATTTTGTATTGGATCTAGAGTATGTGAAATATCTTTACGGAAAGGGATATTCAAGAGAAGCAAGAAAAATAGAGAAGTTATCCTTGAGAGAGAAAGAGAAAATCAAAGAAAAGAAATAGGAAGACGAAAAAAATAAATTAGCCTTGAGAGCGAAAGAGAAAAGTAAAGAAAATAAATAAGAAGAGGAGAAACATTTGAGAGACAAAACACGATAAATTGACTAACAATTTGTCTAACTTTGATAATTCTCTATTGCAAGTGCTTGAAGAAGTATCTTTAAAGGAGGAATGTCATCAATATATTGACTTTAAAAGCAAAGAGAAAAATGATGATAAAATTGAAAGTCTCTTTAAACAAGATAGTGAGGTGGATGAAGCAATGTTAGTGCTTGAAGGTGATTGTTCAAGGATTCCTCAAAAACATGCTTGCAAGGAAATTATTTAGTCACCATTTTTTTGTGATGAAGAGAATGTCCATGAGACTCAACTTACTTTGAAGCCTTTGCAAATACAAAGTAACATATTGTTTGTCACAAATTTCAATCCAAAGAAGGTAAATTTGGTCATGAATATCAACTTCAAAAGGTATAAACTTTACCCTCATCTTTAGAATTTCTTACCTTTACCATAAATGTGATAAGACGTTAATTGTTCAAGATGGAAATGTGTTTCACCAACTTATCACATTTTGTGAGTTTTCCAAATTTCCATTTGATCCCGGTGGATATGATGAGCTTGTGGTTTATTTGAATTATTTATTCATGTATAATATAATGGAGCTTCAATTCATGGTCGAATTCCTTCAAGAGAGAATGACAAGGACATAAAAAGTATAACCAAGATCAAAGAAGGCAAATGATGCTCTAAATAACTTGATAGCCATTTTATTTGAAGCAAGTCCAACTCATGAAGAATTGAAGTCCAATATTGTAAATTGCTTAATCCAAATTGAGGAAGTTAAGGAATGAAAGTTGCATTTATGTGTTATCAAATTTTAATATTAGTTTCATTAAAGTAATAGGTTGAATTAGTAAAAATATTTAGGTCTGATTGTAAAAACTTGAATTGGGCCAAATTTAGAGAACTTGTAAGGTGGTTTCAATATAAAAGGCAAACCCCTAGATGATGCAAAGGAGATTTTAGAACATATTGTTATTTTGTGAGCTTTTCCCTCTATAGTTCTTGAAAGAATTTGAAGGTGCAAATACGAGAAGGGGGTTGAATTGTGTTTGCCAAAGTTGATAACTTTTCGATAATTTATAAATAAATTAAAAACTAGTTTGATTTTTGGTTACTTACTTGGAGTAGAAAAAATCAGATTCAGAGGCAGCAAGCAATGAAAGCATAATTAGTTTGACACATAGATTTAGCCTGGTTCACCACTAATTTGGCTACATTCAGAAGGCTTTAATCCACTAATTCAAATACCTTGAATTACAAAGCACCTGACCCTCCAAGCCAGTCTTCCCAAACAGCCTGACAACCCCAGACTTTTGAGGAACAACATCACCTTGACCTTACAAGCCAAGTCTTATCCTAACAACCTGACAACCCCAGATTGAAGAAGGAAGTAAACCACCACCGGGTTGGATACAAGAGATTAGAACTTGAGTAATTGCTTATGGAAAGCTGATAATAATGATAACTATTACACTATTAGAAAATAGCACTCGAAAAATATTCCTAACTTGAAACGAGTATTTCTCTCTTTGAACTCTAAGACTACTCTTTTCTACTTTTCGATCTTTTCTTCTTCAGCCTAGAGTATCTATTTATGTTGAAATTTGGGCTTCAATTTGGTCTTTGTTTAATTCTGAATTGTATTTTGTTCAGATTGCGTTTGTATATTCTTCAAATTGATTATGGCCTGTTGATGTTAATGCCCAGTTCATCTCTGGATTCTGCCATGTTGAACCCCTTGGATCTTTTCTCAAACATTGTTAAGTGCTCAGCCTGGAGACTGAGCTCTGATGCCAATTGAAGGTGCAAACATGAGAAGGTGGGTTGAATTGTGTTTGACTAACTTGAATACTTTTTCTATTTTTGTAGTTTTAAAACAAAACTTGATGTATGAATAAAACAGAGTTAGCAACGGATATAAAGTAAAAATAAAAACACAGAATTTTATACTGGTTCACCGTTAACGAGGCTACGTCTAATCCCTTCACCTTGAAGGATTTCACTAATTCAAACCTTGAATTACAACAGTTCCACTGACCCTCCAAGTCAGTCTTCTGAAACAGTCTAACAATCCTAGACTCTTGAGGAATACAACACCTTGACTTCCTAAGTCAAGTTTTCTCCTACCAATCTGACAAACCCAGATTGTAGAAGGAATTACAACGCCTTGAATCTAATTGCCAAGTAATCTGCTACCCCTTCTGACTCCCTCAGATTGTAGACTCTACTTCAACAACTTAGATCTCACACAAGAGAAAGAAAAACACGAGTGCTTGCTTCTGGAAAGCTGGAACTTACAATTAACCTCACTGAAAACTTTAGTTTTTGCTTTTGGAAGTATATGACTCTTCTGTGATTTTTCGATGCTAAGTATTCTGCCTTGAGCCTCCTTTTATAGATGCGAATTAGGGCCTCTTCCAAGCTTAATTTCGAGCTGTATCTTGCTGGATTCTCTTGCAGAAATATCTTGACCAATCGGGCTTCACTTAAATAAAAACACATATCTTTTTTATGCTTCAGATTTTCTTTCAAAAATAACTGGCCAATCATGTCTTTAGTTTCTTCCCGCCAACAGCTCTTGATCTTCCATACGACTTCACTTTATTTTTTTAACAAATCCTTTGAATACTTTGATCAAAATAAATTAAATCTCCACCGTTAATCCTCATGATTAAATCTGGACCATTTGATCTTCTGCGCTAGTCCACATCTTGACCATACTAAGTGATCTGCTGTGATCCTCTGATTTCGGCCAACCCTGGACCACACTTTCTGATCTTCTGATCTCGGCCAACCTGGTCTAACAAACTGATCTGCTGTGATCCTCTGATCTCGGCCACTGCTGAACCACACATTCTGACCTTCTGATTTCGGCCAACACTAGGCCATGGTCTGATCTTCTGATCTCGGCCATCACTGGGCCATATCCTTAAATCTGAACCATTGATCTTGAAATCTTCCCTCTAATCTGGACCAATTCTGAATTGGGTCTGGATTGAATTGAAATTAAGTCTGGGCAAATAATATTTCAGTCTGGATATTTTACCTTCTATTTTGGATCAGTTATGGATCAAATCTGGAGATCATTTCTTCTGGTCTGGACTTAGTTTCATACCCTGAACCATGCTATCTTCTGGTCTGGGTCAAATCTGGATTAATTCCTTTGTCCTGGACCCATTAATTTACCCTCCGATTAAGTCTGGATCAAGTCTGGGCTGTTTATTATTTCACTGCCAGGCCATTTTCTAGTCAGAATAACTTCTGGATTAAGTCTGACTTATGACTCCTACTGGTCTGGATCAAATCTTCCTCTGGCAGGCTTCCTTCTGGTCTGGTCCAGGTCTCCTTCTGACTTTGCTTCCTTTTGATCTGGGCCAGCAAAGATATCTTCTGGTGATGTTTTGACATCCTGGAGTATCTTCTGGTACCTTCAGGATTCAATCTCTGGAATCCTTTGATTTTCTGCTTCTGATTACTTCAGCTTCTAGTGGCATTTACTTTAATAATTCAAGGTACAAAATAAGATTACATGGAGTGCTTTTGTAAACATCAAAATCCTAAGTACATAGAACCAACTTGGTACCAACAATCTCCCCCTTTTTGATGATGACAAAACCTTAACTTATTTTGCTAGCTTGTAACTCGAAGACTGAATTACTCCCCCTCAGACCAATCTCTCCCCCTAAGTCTGATACTGGCTTTTTCTTCTTCTTTTCAACTCCTTCTCTTTTCACTCTTTCTTTTCTTCTCTTCTCCTCTCCTTTTCAACTCCTTCTTTATTCGCTCTTTCTTTTCTCTCTTCACATTGTCTTTCCTTTTCAACTCCTTCTCTTTTCACTCTTTCTTTTTCTCTCTCCCTATTTCCTCTCCTTTTCAACTTCTTCTCTTTTTCACTCTTTATTTTTCTCTCTCCCTGTTTCTTCTCCTTTTAAACTCCTTCTCTATTCATCTCTTTCTTTTTCGCTCCTCCTTTCTTTTTATCTCTCATTTTCTACTTATTTCTCCTTTTTCTCTCTGTCCCCCTTTTTGTCATCAGCCAAAAAGAGGTCCTACTATTTTTGTAATTTTTTGTTTTTCTCTTTACAAATTACAGAAAGTAAAAACAAAAAATTAAAAAGCATAAAATAAAATTACAAGAAAATTAAAAAAACTCCTAAGATGACTACTTGAGCTAGTCAGATATGGAGATAATGCTGAGATGCTTCTTGATGAACTCGAACCTATCTTCAGGTAGTGCTTTGGTGAATATATCAGCCCATTGATGATTAGTGTCCACAAACTAGATGCTTAAAGTCCCTTTTTGAACATGGTCCCTAATGAAATGGTGTTTTATTTCAATGTGTTTGGCTCTAGAGTGTAAGATAGGGTTCTTGGTTAGGTTTATGGCTGAAGTGTTATCACAGAACAAAGGGATATTGGTTTCAAAGATGTTGTAATCTTCAAGTTGATGTTTCATCCAGAGTAACAGTGAACTCCATCCTGCTGCTGATATATACTCAGCTTCAGCTGTTGACATGGCAATGGTGCTTTGTCTTTTGCTTGACCAAGAGATCAAATTATCACCTAAGAAGGTGCAATTGCCGCTTGTACTTTTCCTTTCCAGCTTTTCTCCAGCATAGTCAGAATCACAAAAACCTCTGAGTTTGTAGGTGGGGTTTTTCTTGTATAACAGGGTAAGGTTGGTGGTTCCTTTAAGGTATCTCAGAATTCGTTTGACAGCAGTTAAATGGGATTCCCTAGGGTCAGCTTGAAAACGGGCACAGACACAAACACTAAACAAAATGTCAGGTCTAGAAGCAGTTAAATAAAGAAGGGATCCAATCATACCTCTGTATATTTTTTGGTCTACCTTTTGGCTAGTTTCATCTTTCTCAAGTGTGCAGGTTGGGTGCATAGGGGTGGCCATAGGCTTACAGTCACTCATCTTGAACTTTTTAAGAAGTTCTTTAGTGTATTTAGATTGGTGAATGAGTATACCTGATTTACCTTGGTGAATCTGAATTCCCTGGAAGAACTTAAGTTCTCCCATCATGCACATTTGGAACTCTTTCTGCATTAGGTCAGAAAACTCTTTGCACAAAGTGCCATTAGTCAATCCAAATATGATATCATCAACATAAACTTGAATAATCAAAATATCATTTTTAATGGATTTCCTAAATAGAGTATTATCAATTTGGCCTCTATTAAATTCATTCTTAAGCAGAAAGTTACTAAGTCTGTCATACCATGCCCTTGGTGCTTGTTTTAAACCATATAAAGATTTTTTAAGTTTGAAAACATGGTTTGGAAAATCAGAATTTTCAAATCCAGGGGGCTGTTTGACATAGACTTCCTCACTTATATAGCCATTTAAGAATGCACTTTTAACATCCATTTGATACAGCATTATATGATGATTAGCAGCAAATGATAAAAGAATTCTAATTGCTTCTAACCTGGCCACTGGAGCAAAAGTCTCAGTGTAGTCTATACCTTCCTGTTGACTGTATCCTTGAGCTACAAGTCTGGCTTTGTTCCTTACCACTTCACCTTTTTCATTTAGTTTACTTCTGAACACCCACTTGGTTCCAATAATGTTTTTGTTTGGTCTGGGTACCAGATCCCAAACATCATTCCTTTGGAATTCATTCAGCTCTTTTTGCATTGCAAGTATCCAACCTTCCTCTGCCAAAGCCTCATCAACATTGTTTGGTTCAATTGTTGAGAGTAAACCAAACAGACTGGTTTCTCTACTTGATGATTTGGTCTTTAAAGGTTCTGCTGCACTGCTAATAATGAGAGATTCTGGATGGGAAGAATTGTACTTCCATCCATTCTTTCCCTCTGACTTGTCTTCAAAGTCAGCATGTTCTTCTTCATCTTGATCTTTCTCAGATTCTGCTGCTGGTTCAGCTTCTGGTTCCTGTGCCTCTGGTTCACCTGTAATTTCCTCATCTTGCTTTGACTTTTTAGAGTCAAGCTGTTTATCATCAAACTTAATGTGGATTGATTCTTCCACAGTGTTAGTTTCTTTGTTAAACACTCTATAAGCTTTTGATCTCTCAGAGTAGCCAATAAAGATACACTTTTGAGATCTAGAATCAAACTTAGCTAGGTTATCTTTAGTGTTCAACATAAAACAGATGCAGCCAAATTGCTTAAAGTAGGAAATATTGGGTTTCTTACCTTTCCACAGTTCATAGGGAGTTTTATTTAAGATGGACCTGATGTAGACTCTATTCTGAATGTAACAAGCTGTGTTGACAGCTTTTGCCCAAAGATAGGTAGCAACCTTCATATCATTCAGCATGGTTCTGACCATCTCCTACAGTGATCTGTTCTTCCTTTCTACCACTCTATTCTATTGAGGTGTTCTGGGGGATGAGAAGTTGTGAGAGATGCCATTCTCATCACAGAATTCTTCAACATACTTGTTCTCGAATTCACCTCCATAATCACTTCTGATGGTTATGATCTTAATACCCTGTTCATTCATAACTTGCTTACAAAAAGAAATAAATACTCTGTGAGATTCATCTTTGTTCTTTAAAAATTTTACCCAAGTCCACCTTGACTAATCATCAACAATCACAAAACCATATTTCTTACCACCGAGAGAAGCTGTTTGAACAGGACCAAACAAATCTAAGTGAAGCAGTTCAAGTGGTTGAGAGGTAGAAACACATTTTTTAGTTTTAAAAGAGCTTTTAGTTTGTTTATCTCTTGGACATGCTTCACACCGAATCTCAATTTTGGAACTTACCTTGGGAAGCCCTCTTACCAACTGGAGTTAGCTCAATTTGGATATAAGCCTAGGGTTTGCATGCCCTAACCTTTTGTGCCAAATCATATTCTGCTCACTCGCAGACAATAAGCATTTAACCTGTTGCTTAGCAAGACTGAACAAATCAATTTTATAGACATTATCCTTCCTAGTGCCAGTAAATAAAACCGACCCATCAAGTTGACTAACAGTTTTGCAAGTTTTTTGATTAAAGATAACATCATAATTGCAATCACTTAATTGACTTATGCTCAGAAGATTATGTTTTAGCCCTTTAACTAACAGAACATTTTTAATAGACAAGGGAGAAGAAGTGTTACCAACAGTTCCTGTACCAATAATCTGACCTTTCTGGTTTCCTCCAAAGGAAACTTTGCCTCCATTCTTCATAGTCAGATCCAGAAACATAGATTTGTCTCATGTCATGTGTTTGGAGCATCCACTGTCAAGATACCAAGCTTTGTGTTGCTGATCAGACCTTGCCTTTTCTCTGTCAGAATCAGAGTCAGACTCAGACTTAGCTTATGTTCGAGCCATTAGAGCCAGTTCTTCTTCTGGCCTGTTTGAGCAGTTTCCTTGATTCTGCTTTGGTTGATAAACCATGTTCCTCTGATGATTCTGGAACATGTTTTGATTCTGGTAATTTTGGTGAATCCTGTGATTCTGATAACCTTGATGATTCTGGTGATTATGATGATTTTGGTAATTCTGGTAATTCCTGATCGGATTGTGGTTCTGGTTCCAGTGTTGATTTTGATTCTGGTTCCAGTACTGATTCTGATTCTGGTTCCAGTTCCTGTGCTTCTGATATTGATTCTAGTTCTGGTTCCAATTTCTGTTATATATTGGTTCCAATTCTGGTTCTGGTTCCAGTTCTAGTTCTGGTTCCAGTTCCTGTTCTGATATTGGTTCTAGTCCTGGTTCTGGTTCCAGTTCTTGTTCTGATTCTGGTTCCAGTTTTGATTCTGGTTCCAGTTTTGGTTCTGATTCCGATTCTGGTTCTGGTTGAGTTGACCAGACCTTCTTCCATCAAACTCAGATTGCCTTTGTCTTGTTGTAGCAGGAACATAAACCTTCTTCAGCTTGTGCATTGCCAACATCCACTGTCCAAGCACCATTGTTGGTGTTACCTTCTTGTTGCTCAAAATATCTGCAACATAGACAATTTGATCTTTTGGTACCCAGAACTTATTGGGTCCAGGTTTAATAGTCTTAGCAGCTCTCTGATCTTGTTCAGATTTTACCATTGGACAAGATAGTTCAGAGTGACCTTTCTTAGCACAAACAATACATAAAGCATCAGAATGAACAATTTTAGTTTCAGCAATAGTTTCTGTAGAACCAAGACCTCTCTTTCCAATGTTACTATTTCCATAAATCATAGATGCATATTTACTTCTTTCCATTCCATTAGAAATAAAGTTTTGAAAAAATTGCTCCAGCATATCAGATTCACAAACAGTTTTGGAAGTGGAACAAATATTACTTTTGAGAGTTTGGTTTTCAGATTTGAGTCTTGCAACTTCAGTTTTAAAATCCTTGTTTTCAGTTGCATACTCAGAATTTTGATTCTTTAAAACTTGGACTTCTTTGGTCAGATTTTTCTTATCTTCCCTAAGAGTTTTCAGTTTTAAAACCATTTTATTGTTTGCATTTAAAAAATCTTTTAAAGCATCGATTAACTCAAATTTAGAGAGATCAGAAAATACATCATCGTCTTCATCTTCTGAATCTGTTCCAGAGCCTGAGTTGTATTCAGAACTTGAATTTTTATGAGCCATCAGAGCCAGAATTGCTCCCTCTGATGTGCTTCCAAACTTGCTTGAATGACTGCTTCGATCATTCTTCCTTCTACCGGCTTTCCTTCCTGAATTCTTGCCTTTATGAAGTCCAGAGGCAGACCTGATGTGTGCCATCTTTGCTGTTTCTGCCTCTTCTTCATCAAATGATTCTTCCTCTGATTCTGATGCATCCCAGGCTTCCATCAGACCCTTCTTTCTGAATCTGGAATTCTTCTTGTGCTATTTGCCTTTTTCCAGATTTGGACATTCTGACTTGATATGTCCAGGTTCATTGCATCCATAACAAACGATATTCTTCATGTCAGATTCTTCCTTTCCTTTGTTGTTATGTTTCTTCTTGAAGCTTCTTCTTTTCCTGTTTTCCCATATATTAACCATCGTTTTAGTTAAGTAGGCCATATCATCACAGTCACTATCACTGTCCTCTGATTCTGATGCTGCCCTTGCAGCTTTCTTCTGTTTCGACTTCAGGGTCAGATTCTTCTTCTTCTTTGGTTCATCTGCTTCTAGTTCTATTTCATGAGACCTGAGTGAGCTTATCAGATCTTCAAGTTTTGAGTTGTTCAAATCTTTGGCTTGCTGAACTGCAGTAACCATTGGTCTCCACTTGGTTGGTAAGCTTCTTAGAATCTTCTTGACATGATCTGCTGTTGTGTAGCTTTTCTTCAAGACCTTCAGTCCAGATATCAGAGTCTGGAATCTGCAGAACATTCCATCAATGTTTTCATCATCTTCCATCTTGAACATCTCATACTGTTTGACCAGTATGTTAGCCCTTGCTTCTTGAACCTGCTGGCTTCCTTCATAGATCAGAACCAGACTGTCGAATAGGCTCTTTGCTATTTCTTTATCTGTGCATCTGTCAAATTTCTTGAATGTGATGGCACTAATCATGATGTTTCTTTATCTGTGCATCTATGTCCAGTTCTTTAGTTGGATCTTCTAGAACAGTATGTGCAGTGTATCCTTTGACTACCTTCTTCCATAATTCAGGATCTTAAGATATGAAGAAACTTCTCATTCTGTCCTTCCAATACTCAAACCTTTCTCCATCAAACAGTGGTGGTCTGTTGATGTTGCCTCCCAGTTCATCTCTGGATTCTGCCATGTTGAACCCCTTGGACCTTTCCTCAAACACTGTTAAGTGCTCACCCTTGAAACCGAGCTCTAATGCCAATTGAAGGTGCAAACACGAGAAGGGGGGGTTGAATTGTGTTTGACTAACTTGAATACTTTTTCTATTTTTGCAGTTTTAAAACAAAACTTGATGTATGAATAAAACAGAGTTAGCAGCGGATATAAAGTAAAAATAAAAACACAGAATTTTATACTGGTTCACCGTTAACGAAGCTACGTCCAGTTCCTTCACCTTGAAGGATTTCACTAATTCAAACCTTGAATTACAATAGTTCCACTGACCCTCCAAGTCAGTCTTCTCAAACAGTCTAACAATCCTAGACTCTTGAGGAATACAGCACCTTGACTTCCTAAGTCAAGTTTTCTCCTACCAATTTGACAACCCCAGATTGTAGAAGGAATTACAACGCCTTGAATCTAATTGCAAAGTAATCTGCTACCCCTTCTGACTCCCTCAGATTATAGACTCTACGTTAACAACTTAGATCTCACACAAGGGAAAGAAATACACGAGTGCTTGCTTCTTGAAAGCTGGAACTCACAATTAACCTCACCGAAAACTTGAGTGTTTGCTTTTGGAAGTATATGACTCTTATGTGATTTTTCGATGCTAAGTATTTTGCCTTGAGCCTCCTTTTATAGATGCGAATTAGGGCCTCTTCTAAGCTTAATTTTGAGCTGTATCTTGCTGGATTCTCTTGCAAAAATATCTTGACCAATCGGGCTTCACTTAAATAAAAAAACATATCTTTTTTATGCTTCAGATTTTCTTTCAAAAATAACTGGCAAATCATGTCTTTAGTTTCTTCCCGCCAACAGCTCCTGATCATCCATACGACTTCACTTTATTTTTGTAACAAATCCTTTTAATACTTTGATCAAAATAAATTAAAATCTCCACCGTTAATCCTCACGATTAAATCTGGACCATTTGATCTTCTGCGCTAGTCCACATCTGGACCATACTAAGTGATCTGCTGTGATCCTCTGATTTCGGCCAACCTTGGACCACACTTTCTGATCTTCTAATCTTCATATCTCGGCCAACCTGGTCTAGCAAACTGATCTGCTGTGATCCTATGGTCTCGACCACTGCTGGACCACACATTCTGACCTTCTGATTTCGGCCAACACTGGGCCATGGTCTGATATTCTGATCTCGGCCATCACTGGGCCATATCCTTAAATCTGAACCATTGATCTTGATATCTTCCCTCTGATCTGGACAAGTTCTGAACTGGGTCTGGATTGAACTGAAATTAAGTCTGGGCAAATAATATTTCAGTATGGGCATTTTACCTTATGTTTTGGATCAGTTCTGGATCAAATCTGGAGATAATTTCTTCTGGTCTAGACTTAGTTTCATACCCTGAACCATGCTATCTTCTGGTCTGGGTCAAATCTGGATTAATTCCTTTGTTTTGGACCCATTAATTTACCCTCTGATTAAGTCTGGATCAAGTCTGGGCTGTTTATTATTTCACTGCCACGCCATATTCTAGTCAGAATAACTTCTGGATTAAGTCTGACTTACGACTCCTACTGGTTTGGATGAAATCTCTCTCTGGCAGGCTTCCTTCTGGTCTGGTCCAAGTCTCCTCCTGACTTTGCTTCCTTCTGATATGGGCCAGCAAAGATATCTTTTGGTGATGTTTTGACATCCTGGAGTAATTCAAGGTACAAAATAAGATTACATGGAGTGCTTTTGTAAACATCAGAATCCTATGTACTTAGAACCAGCTTGGTTCCAACAAAATCTTGATCAAATCTTCTTCAAAATTTTGATCAAATCTTCTTCAAAATTTTGATCAAATCTTCTTCAAATTTTAATCAAATCTTCTTCAAATCTTCTACAAATCTTGACCATATCTTCTTTCGTACTCTTTGAAGTCAAATATATTGTTCTCATAAAATAATTTTGTTAACATCAAAACTCTAAATGTAAAACCAACTTGGTTCCAACAATCTCCCCCTTTTTGATGATGACAAAACATTGTATTTTTTATAACAATTTTTCTTTGTATTTCCTTGACTCCCTCTAAGTCTGAGTATTATTTTCTCCCCACTTTATCAAATATCTTTCTCCCCCTTTTGTCATCAGACCAAAAGACATGAAAGTGAATTTTTTTTTGGTTTTTTTAATGACATGAATATAACATATTACAAGAAAATATAAAGACTAATTTAAAACTAAACTACTTTGAAGTGATTACAATATCATTCAGAGATGAATGTAAGGTTTAGGTTTTTCTTGATGAAGTCAAACCTATCTTCAGGTAGTGGTTTGGTAAATATGTGAACCCATCGGTGTTCAGTGTCTACAAATTGAATGATTGGTACCCCTTTTTGAACAAAGTCCCTAATGAAGTGGTGTTTGATCTCTATGTGTTTAGCTCTAGAATGTAGTATAGGGTTTTTGGTTAGACAAATGGTAGAAGTGTTATCACAATAGATGGGAATGTTGGTTTCTAGGATTTTGTAGTCTTGTAGTCGATGTTTCATCCAAAGTAGTTGAGAACTGCAGCCGGTTGCTGAAATATACTCAGCCTCTGTTATTGACATTACAATAGTGTTTTGTCTCTTACTTGACAAGATATTAAGTTGTCACCTAAAAAGGTGCAGTTTCCACTGGTACTCTTTCTCTCAAGTTTATCCCCAGCATAATCAGAATCACAGTATCCACCAAGTTTGTACTTAGGAGATTTCTTATAGAACAAGGTAATGTTGGTAGTGCCTTTTAGGTATATAAGGATTCTCTTAACATTAGTTAAATGTGATTCCCTAGGGTCCGCTTTAAATCTTGCACATGCACATACCCGAAACATGATGTCAGGTTTAGAAGCGGTAAGGTAAAGTAGGGATCATGTCATTCCTCTATAGGTTTTTTGGTCAACTTTTTGGCTTGAATCATCTTTTTCAAGTGAACAAGTTGGGTGCATTGGTGTAGCCATAGGTTTGCAATCATTCATCTTAAACTTCTTGAGAAGCTCTTTTGTAAATTTAGTTTGATGAATGTATATACATTTTTGACTTTGCTGAATTTGTATCCCTAAGAAGAACTTAAGGTCTCCCATCATACTCATTTGAAATTCATGCTACATTAATTTCGAAAATTCTTGGCAAAGAGTGCCATTAGTAGATCCAAAAATAATGTCATCAACATAAATTTGAATAATAAGAATGTCATCTTCTATTGATTTTCTAAAAAGTGTATTGTCTACTTGTCCTCTTTCAAAGTTATTTTTAAGCAAGAAATTACTAAGTCTATCATACCACGCCCTAGGTGCTTGTTTTAGACCATACAGAGATTTCTTAAGTTGAAAAACATGATTTGGAAATTCAGAACTTTCAAAACCCGGGGGTTGTTTAACATAGGCTTCTACACTTATATAACCATTTAGAAAAGCACTTTTAACATCCATTTGAAATAATGTAATGTTATTATTTGCAGCAAAAGAAAGTAGGATACAAATAGCTTCTAACCTGGCCACTGGAGCAAATGTCTCAGTGTAGTCAATGCCATCTTGGTGACTGTAGCCTTGTGCGACAAGTCTTGCCTTGTTTCTGACCACTTCACCTTTTTCATTTAGCTTGTTTCTGAAAACCCACTTGGTTCTGATAATGTTCTTCTCTGGTCTAGGTACTAGATCCCAAACATCATTCCTCTCAAATTCATTTCACTCTTCTTGCATTGCAAGAATCCATCCATCGTTTGCCAATGCTTTATCAATAGAGGTAGACTCAATTGATGAGAGTAGGCCAAAAAAACTGGTGTCTTTAAGTGATGATCTGGTCCTCAAAGGATCACTTGCACTTCCAATGATTAAAGTTTCAGGATGGGACGACTCGTACTTCCATCTAGATCTTTCTTCTGACTTATCTTGACTATTTTTGACTAGAACCAATTCATCCTTTGAAGATTTGTCATATTCTTCCGATTTGCTTGTATCCTTTGATTTTTCAAGTTCTTCTGGTTTGTCTGTATCTGCTTCCTTTGGTTTTGGTAAACCTGCATTATCATCATCTTGCTTTGACTTTTCAAGGTCAAGCTGTTTGTCATCAAATTTAACATGTATGGATTCTTCCACAATATGAGTTTCCCTATTAAACACTCTATAAGCCTTGGATTTTTTAGAGTATCCAATGAAGGTACACTTTTGAGATCGAGAATCAAATTTACCAAGGTTATCTTTTGTGTTCAACATATAACAACTACAACCAAATTGTTTAAAATAAGAGATGTTAGGCTTTTTACCTTTCCACAATTCATATGGTGTTTTATTCAATATAGATCTAATATAGACTCTATTTTAAGTATAACATGCAGTATTAATTGCTTCAGCCCAAAAGTGTTTTGCAACATTCATATCATTTAACATGGTTCTGACCATTTCTTTGAGTGATATATTCTTTCTTTCTACAATCCATTTTGTTGGGGTGTTCTAGGAGAGGAGAAGTTGTGAGAGATTCCATTCTCATCACAAAAAATTTCAAAGAATTTGTTTTCAAATTATCCTCCATGATCACTTCTAATTGTTACAATCGTAAGACCCTTTTCATTCATGATTTGTTTGCAAAATGTGATAAATAATTTGTGGGATTCATCCTTACTTCTTAAAAACTTTACCCATGTCCACCTAGTGTAATCATCTACTATAACAAAGCCATATTTCTTTCCACTTAGAGAGGCTATTTTCACTGGCCCAAAGAGATCTATATGTAAGAGCTCAATGGGCTTTGAGGTAGAGATTGAGTTCTTAGGGGTAAAGGAGTTTTTTGTTTGTTTTCCCTTTTGACAAGCTTCACACATAATTTCAGTTTTGTAGCTAAGCTTAGGTAGACCTCTTACTAGTTGAAGTTTATTCAGTTTTGAAATTAATCTAAGGTTTGCATGACCTAATCTTTTGTGCCAAATTAGTTTATCTTTATTTATTGACATAAGACACTTAACCTCTTGTTTCTCTAGACTAAACGGATTTATCTTATTAATGTTGTTTTGCCTCTCACCTGTAAAGAGTATAGATCCATCCTTCAGACTAATTGCCTTGCATGTTTTTTGATTGAATATAATATCATAATTATTATCACTTAACTGACTAATACTTAATAAGTTATGCTTAAGACCTTTAACAAACAAGACATCTTTAATAGAAGGGGAAGTACCATTACCAATTGTACATTGACCAATGATCTGGCCTTTTTGCTTTCCTCTAAAAGTCATTGAGCAAACAATACACAAGATATCAGAGGGAATATGTTTAGGTTCAGTTACAGTTTCTTCAAATCCTATACCTCTTTTACCCTTTCTACGAACTCCATAAATCATATAAGGATATTTGCTTCTTTCCATACCATTAGCAAGAAAATCTTGAAATACTTGTTCAGCATATCAGAGTTACATGTGGTATTTTCAATTGATGTTGAACTATGATTACTTTTTAGAGTTAGATTTTCAGCCTTAAGTTTAGCAATATTAGTTTTCAAAATTGCATTCCTATTTTAAGTTCAGTAATATCAGTTTTCAAAATTACATTATTTGTCTTAAGTTTAGTAATATCTGTTTTAAGAGTTGTATTTTCTACTTCAGTAATCAGAGTTGCATTTTGTGTTTTAAATTCTGCGTTTTGATTCTTTAAAACATTAACTTTTTCAGTTAGAATTGTATTTTCTTTCCTAAGGGTTTTCAGTTTTAAAGACAATTTGTGATTATTATTTAAAAAATCATTTATAGCAGTAATTAAATAAGATCGTGTAAATTCAGAAAATACCTCAATTTCTTCATCAGCTGATTCACTTCTAGAGTCAAAATCTGAGTTGGATCCAGATGCAGAGTTGGTATGAGCCATCATAGCCAAATATGCTTGTTCATCGTCAGAGGATTCATCAGAATCATCCCATGTAGCCATTAAACTCTTCTTCTTGGATCTAGAATCTTTCCTCTAGTGTTTCCTGAAGGTGCAAACACGAGAAGGGGGGCTGAATTGTGTTTGCCAAAATGGAATTCTTTTTAATGTTTTGATTAATGTTGATGTGAATTACTTGATGAATAGATAATCATACTCAACAACAGATAATAACAACATAAGAACACAAAGATTTATCATGGTTCACCATTAACTTGGCTACATCAAGTCCCTTCCTTGGATAGATCTAGTTTTCTGAAACAGTATGACAACCCCAGACTTTTGAGGAATAACAACACCTTGACCCTACAAGCAAAGTCTTCTCAAACAGCCTGACAACCCCAGACTTTTGAGGAATAACAACACCTTGACCCTACAAGTCAAGTCTTCTTTTACCAATCTGACAACCCCAGATTGAAGGAGGAATTCACACCACTATAGGGTTTGATTACAAGGGTTTGGAACTTTGCATAGTTGCGTATGGAAAGCCGATTGTTGCAATGACTCTCTTAACTAGTTGCTTCTGGAAAACTGATTATAACAATGACTCTCACTCTCTAAAAACACTTAGAACATATTTC
The DNA here is from genome assembly GCA_037974295.1 of Cicer cuneatum. Taxonomy (NCBI): domain Eukaryota; kingdom Viridiplantae; phylum Streptophyta; class Magnoliopsida; order Fabales; family Fabaceae; genus Cicer; species Cicer cuneatum. The sequence continues at coordinate 24,294,183 of JBBPBO010000004.1, forward strand.
TTTTTCACACAAGTGTTTCTCTCTTTTGAACTCTCTGATGACTTTGAACTTTAAGCTTGAGTTCTTGTGTTTTTCGATCTCTTTGAACTCTAAGATGAATATGGATTTTACGCTTGAGTTCTTCTACTTTTCAATGATTTCTTCTACTGCCTAAAACCTCCTTTTATAGATGAGATATGGGCTTTGTCCAAGCTGAATTTCGAGATGTAACTTGCTCAGATTTCCTTTGAAAATTCTTTTGACCAATTATGTTTCTTTATAATTCGAAACAAATCTTCTTTGCTCAGATCTCCTTCGAATTTCCATCAGGTCTTCTTTGATTTGTGAATCAAATCTTCTTAAAACTTTGATCAGATCTCTTTCAAATTTGAATAAAGTCTTCTTCGAATTTGAATCAAGTCTTCTATGAATCTAAATCACGTTTTAAATCTAGACCGTGCATACTTCTGATCTGGACCAAATCTGGACCATGTCTTCTTCTGATCATGTGTTCATCTGATCTGGACCATGTTATCGTTTGGACCATGTTTACTTCTCATCTGGACCATGTCTTCTTCTGGACCATGTTTCCTTCTTATCTGGACCATGTCTTCTTCTGGACCATGTTTACTTCTGATCTGCACCACGAATGATATCCTCTGATGATGTCATTGATTCTTCCCTCTGATGATATCCTCTGATTTTTTCCTTTGATGACATCCTCTGATTCTTGCTTCTGATGATATCCTCTGATTTTTGCTTCTGATGGGATCCTCTGGTATCCTCTAGTGACTTTATCCTCTGGTGACGTCATCCTCTGATATTTGCTTCTGGAGGTATCTTCTGGTGACATCCTCTGGTGGTATCCTCTGGCGGCGTCATCCTCGGATTTTTGCATTGTTCTTCGAAGTCAAATATGTTATTTTCATAAAATACTTTTGTTAACATCAAAACTTTAAGTGTAAGAACCAATTTGGTTCCAACAATCCCCCTTTTTAATAACAAAACTTGTATTTTTTATAACAATTTTCCTTTCTTATTTCTTTGACTCCCCCTAAGACTAAGCTCCATTTTGAATTCTTTCTCCCCCTAAGTCTAATGCCCCAATTTCTCTTTTATCAAATATATTTCTCCCCCTTTTGTCATCAGACAAAAAGGAATGTAGGAGATCCTTTTTTTTTAATAACATGAGTAATATATTACAAGAAAATAAAATAAATATAAAAAAAAACTAACTACGCTATTCAGTAGGGATGAAGGTAAGGTTAAGGTTTTTCTTGATGAAGTCAAACCTATCTTCAGGTAGTGGTTTGGTGAATATGTCAGCCCATTGGTTGTCAGTGTCTACAAACTGATTGCTGAGTATCCCTTTTTGAACATAATCTCTGATGAAGTGATGTTTGTGTTGGAATCAAGTTGGTTCTACACTTAGAATTTTGATGTTAACAAAAGTATTTTATGTAAATAGTATTTTGACTTAGAAGAACAAATTAGAAGCTGTGCAAAATCAGAGGATGACACCACCAGAAGATACCTCCAGAGGAAGCAACCAAAAGATAGAAATGCCACTAGAAGGTTCAGCCAGAGAATGCATCTAGAGGGTACCAGAGGATGCATCCAGAGGACACCAGAGGATACACCTCTAGAGGATATCAGAGGATGTCATCAAAGGTTAAATAACATTATCAGAGGATATCTGTCCTGGCCCAAATCAAAAGGAAGCAGAGTCTAGAAGGAGACCTGGTCCAGACCAGAAGGAAGCTTGTCAGAGGGAGACTTGGTCCAGACCAGAAGGAATCATAAGTCAGACTTGGTCTAGACTTAATCCTAACCAGAAGATAGCTTGGTAGTGATTATAAGAATCAGTCCAGACTTAATCCAGACTTGGTCCAGAGCAGAAGATAACTGGTCTAGAACAAGTGACTTGGTCCAGACTTGGTCTAGACCAGAAGATAGCATGGTCTAGAGCATAAAACTCAGTCCAGATCAGAAGAAATGATTGTCCAGATTTAATCCAAACTTGATCCAGATCAGAAGATAAATGTCCAGATTAAAATATCATATGTCCAGATTTAATTCAGATTCAATCCAGACTAAGTCCAGACCTCATCCAGATCAGAGGGAAAATGTTCAGATCAATGGTCCAAGGCCGAGATAAGAAGATCATATCATGTGGTCCAATAATTGGCCGAAATCAGAGGATCACAGAATTGGGGCAGATCAGATTATATGGTCCAGATGTGGTCGAGATCAGAAGATCATACGGTCCAGATTTTAATCATGATGAAAATCAGTGAAGACTTGATTAAAATTCGAAAAAGACTTGATTAAATTTTGATAGAAATTTGATCAAAGTATTAAGGGGATTTGATTCAAAAATTTCTGAAGACTTGAAGAAATTCGAATGCAATCTGAAACTTAAAAAGATATGGTTTGAAATTAAAAGAAACAAGATTGGTCAACAGAATTTTCAAATGCAATCTGAAGCTAAAAATATATGATTTTTATTTAAGTGAAACCCGATTGGCCAAGTTATTTTTGCAAGAGAATCTGGACAGATACAGCTCGAATTTCATCATGGAAGCAACCCTAATTTTCATCTATAAAAGGAGGCTCAAGGCAGAAGACTTAGCATCGAAAATCAGTAAAAGAGTCATACACTTCCAGAAGCAAACAATCGAGTTTTCAGAGAGGTTAATTGTGAGTTTCAGCTTACCAGAAGCAAGTACTCATGTTTTCGTTCCCTTGTGTTAGATCTATATTGTTGAAGTAGAGTCTACAATCTGAAGAGTCAGAAGAAGTAGCAGGTGACTTAGCAATTAGATTCAAGGTGTCGAAATCCCTTCTACAATCTGGGGTTGTCAGATTGGTAAGAGAAGACTTGACTTGAGAAGTCAAGGTGTTGTGTTCCTCAAAAGTCTAGGATTGTAAGACTTTTTGGGAAGACTGACTTGGAGGGTCAGTAGTACTGTTGTATTTCAAAGGTTTTGAATTAGTGGAAAAATCCTTCAAGTTGAAGGGACTTGATGTAGCCTAGTTAATGGTGAACCAGAATAAATCCTTGTGTTGTTTATTTTATTTTATCCGCTGCTAACTCTACTTGATTATATTTCAGATTTCAAATAATCATCAAAAACAGAAAAAGAATTCAAGTAGTACAAACACAATTCAACCCCCGTTCTCGAGTTTGCACCTTCAGTTTGATCTCTATGTGTTTTTCTCTAGAATGAAGTATAGGGATTTTGGTTAGATTGATGGCTGAAGTGTTGTCACAGTATAAGGGAATGTTGGTTTCCATGATTTTGTAGTCTTCCAGCTGATGTTCCATCCAAATTAGTTGAGAACTGCATCCGGCTACTGAAATGTATTCAGCCTCTACTGTTGACATGGCAATTGTACTTTGTCTCTTGCTTGACCAGGATATTAAGTTGTCTCCTAGAAAGGTGCAGTTTCGACTTGTGGTCTTTCTCTCAAGTTTGTCTCCAGCATAGTCAGAGTCACAGTATCCACTTAGTTTGTATGTATGAGTTTTCTTGGAGTTTTCTTGTAGAACAAGGTGAGGTTGGTAGTGCCTTTTTAGGTATCTAAGGATTCTCTTAACTACAGTTAAATGGGACTCCCTAGGGTCAGACTTAAATCTCGCACATACACATACACTAAACATGATGTCAGGTTTAGAAGCAGTGAGGTAAAGGAGAGATCATATCATACCTCTATAGGATTTTTGATCAACTTTTTGGCCTGCATCAACCTTTTCAAGTGAGCAGGTTGGGTGCATTAGGGTATCCATAGGTTTGCAATCACTCAACTTAAACTTCTTGAGAAGTTCTTTTGTATATTTCGTTTGATGAATGTATATACCTTTTTGACTTTGCTGAATTTGTATCCCTAGGAAGAACTTAAGTTCTCCTATCATGCTCATTTGAAATTCATGATGCATCAATTCAGAAAATTCTTGGCAAAGAGTGCCATTAGTAGATCCAAAGATAATATCATCAACATAAACTTGAATAATAAGAATACCATCTTCTATTGATTTTCTAAAAAGTGTATTGTCTACTTGTCCTCTTTCATAGTCATTTTTAAGCAACAAGTTACTAAGTGTATCATACCATCTAAATCACTATCTTCTCATTCTGAAAAAGCTTTTAGAACCTTCTTCTGCTTGAATTTCAAGCCTAGAGTCTTGTTCTTCTTCTTGGGCTCATTTTCTTCAAGCTCAATTTTATGTGATATGAGATAGCTGATTAATTCTTCCAGCTTTTGAGTATTTAGATCTGTTTCTTCTTGAATGGCAGTGATCTTAGGTCTCCACTTGGTTGTCAGACTCCTGAGGATTTTCTTCACATGATCGGCAGTAGTATAACTCTTCTCAAGTACCTTTAATCCTAAGACCAGGGTCTGGAATCTAGAAAACATTGTTTCAATGTCTTCATCTTCTCCCATCTTGAACAACTCATACTTTTTTACAAGGAGGTTGGCCTTTGCTTCTTGAACTTGTTTCCTTCCTTTTGGTCAGAATCAGACTATCATAAATACTCTTTGTTGTCTCCTTGTTGGTGCACTTGTCAAACTCATTGAAGGTGATTGCATTTATAATGAATGTTTTGGACTTAAGATGCATCTTGTACTTCTTCTTCTTATCAGCATTCATCTCCTTTCTTGGAATTTCATTATCATCAATATTCCTCAGAGCAATGTTAAGACCCTTAAATTTAAAATTAAATTATGGATTTAATATTAGGTGTATTTTGGGGATATTTGTAAAATATTTAATATATGTATATTTTATGTACAAATAATTAAATATATAAATATTTATTTTGGAGGTTGAATTAAAATTATTGGATGAAGGATAAATTAAATTTAATTACGAGTAATTAACTATCGGGCAGCTAATTAAGATGTATTTGTTAATTGCGAAGAGAGTGGTTAAGTACATGATGATCAAGCAATATTATAATATTATTGTTGGATGAGGTGGCACATATATATGCCTATATATATGAATGAGAAGGAAGAGCAAAGGCAGAAACATTTCCCTTCTTCCTTACTGCATACAACAGTACCCTTCTTCTTCCTCTCCACATTCTGTTTTCTGTTGGTAGAAAAAAAAAAGCATCGTCAAAAGTGAAATTACTTGGAAATCCAAGCACCAAACTAGAAAGTGTCCAGTACAAAGGTTGTTCCCCTCATCATTACGGAGCTAGGGAACTAACTTTCATAACGGCGAACGTGAACAGCAGTTTCGCTGACATTGTCGTGGTAGCATAAACGAGCGTAGGAAGCGTAACAGAGGTAAGGGGCACCTTCCACTTTCTAGTTTGCATTTTAGGGCTGTAAATGCATGATTGATGTGTGATTATATTTGAGTTTCTGGTTTGAAAAACGAAACTGTTGTGCATGTTGTCAAAAGATACAAAAAATGCATTATGTTGATGTTTTACTGATCTGTGATGTTTGCTGTTTGGGTTGATATATCAATGTTGTTTTGTTTGTGTGGGAAAGCTGAAAAATGCCTTGCATGTTGTTTTCGGGATGATCCAAATGCTTGAGTGGTTTGTGCTACACTGTTTTGTGGTTGACTTTCTGTTTTCGTGAATAAAGAAAACTGTGATGTTATTCTGGTTCTGGTGATTCTGTTTTCTGTTGTGTTGTTAGCAAATTTGGTTATGTTGTGTTTTGTTAACAATCTGGTGTTGATCGGGGTTTTTCAAAAGAAAAAGGATTTTAAAATGGTTGAAGGTGTTCTGGAAAATCTGTTGTTGTTGTGTTGATGGTGGTTTTTAAGAGAAAAGGATTTTTAAAATGGAGTTTTTGAGATGGTTTGAGGTGGTGATGATGAGGTTCTTGAATTTTATTGATGTGGTGAAAAAATGCTGATTTTGCACTGTTTTAGCTTCTGTATTCGAATACAGAGGGTTGATTTTGCACTGTTTTAGCTTCTGTATTCGAATACAAGGAAGCTGTATTCGAATACAGACTGTTCTTTTTCTAAAATCTCAGTTTTAAACATGTGTTTATGAACTTTAAGAGTTGGGGAAACATTGGAAACACTTGTGATGAATTAAAATGGAGTTTTTGATATAGTGTGTGGTAGTAATGATGAGGTGCTTGAATTCTTTGTTGATGTGATGAAAATGAAATTATTGAGATGGGTTGAGATGGTCTTGAGGAAGTGATGGAATGGCTGAATTTTGGTGATGTTTGCATACTGTTTTCATTGAAGAGAAAACATTGCATGTCCATGCATTGCATAGTCAGGTGGTGACCGCGATGGGCCACAGAGTAATGCGGTAACCGTGATGGTCCGCGAAGTTAAGTAGTAACCACCGTGATGGGCTACGAAATGGCCGCGTGTTCGTGGTGGTCCATTCTATCCGTGCGAGGATTTAACTTCTATATATTCTGGTCTGTGAGAGGCTAACATACGTGAAACGTGCCGGTCTATGAGCGACTGCACCTGTGCTGGTCTGTGAGAGACTGCACTGGTGCTGGTCTGTGAGCGACTGCACCTTGGTATACGTAAAACGTGCTGGTCTGTGAGCGACTGCACTGGTGCTGATCTGTGAGAGATTGCACGATGGTCATGTTGGCCATTAAAGTCTAACTTATATAAATCGTGCTGGTCTGTGAGCGACTGCACGTGTGCTGGTCTGTGAGTGACTGCACCTTGGCTATTCCAAGAAATTATGAACATTGGCATATACATATTGCATGGGGTGGTTGACTGGTGAGTCATGATTTGGATATGTGTTGATGAGTGGAAATCGGTGTGTTTAAGTACCTTATGAAATCTGAGTTTTCTAACAAATTGTTGTGATTGTTGAATTGATATTTGTACTTACAACATGATTTTTTTTTATATTAATTGGGTGGCTGTTTTTGCAAAGGTACAAATGTCATGTATTTTCAAAAATGAGCATCCTTATTATCATCATTGTTATATAACATGCCATGAATATGCTTGTTATTATTGACATAAATGCTATGTGGTATTTGTTAATTTCGGTTGGTGACCATTTACATTTATTGTGGAAAATTGGGCTTTGCCCTCAGATTCCCCCCAAACCCATATCACTAGTGGGTACCTAGACGACGGAAACGTCGCTCGATTTCCTTGATCGTCTTTTGCCTACTGCTTGGGTATACGACCTTGTCTCAAGCAGGGCGACGTAGACGGAGAGATTGGCAAGGACTTGCAGAACCAAAGGGGTAGTGGATTACGTGGAGCACACTCATACGAGGATTGACTTTCCGGTACCTTCCAAATTGGTTTTGGAGGCGTACGAAGTTTTTTAGGACGCGAAGGAGCCGACTGGAGCGGTTGAGACGGAGGCCATGGTAGGTGTGGTGACTCCTAACTCGGTGGCTGGAGGGGCTGTACGTGAACCCGAGGTGGGAGAGAAGAATAAAATACCGACGGTAGTAGCAGATGATGTTCCGGGTCCATCTAGGACATCCGATGATTGTTTTGAGATTCTGGCACCACCGAAGCGACTCCGATTGTGTATTGATCTGACTTCGGAGGAGACTGATCCTTCCTTGTATGATGAGGAGGAGGACTTTACGTCGAGGCAAGCTGCGGAGTCAGACGAGACTTGTATGGGATGCAGAGGGAATCCTTGCTACTGTAGCTTTAGTGCATGATCAGTTTAGACTTTTTGTATAGGGTCTTGATTTTGGTGGATGTAATTATTTATTTTGGGAATTATTGTATAACTTTTCCGCTGATCTTTTCCGCACTCTGATACTGTTTAGTGGGTCGCATGTCGGGTGGTTTTTTTTTAGATGATATGACACCGTCTTTTTGAAATGTATTAACTTTTATTTTATTGAAGTATTAATTCCCAAAGTTTAAGTACTTAGTTATATTATGATGAAATTATTTAATTACGTTCATCAATTGAATCACGATATATTATTTAATGAAATGATTTAATTTAATTTATTTTCTTTTAATTCTTTTGAATTACTTGGAAAATTTTCTATTTGATTTTGGTTAAAAAAAAATACACTCATGCTGTTAAAAACTCGGGTGTTACAATTGTGGTATCAGAGCATTTGGTTAAAGTTTTGGGTTAAAGCTCTGGTTAAATTATTGGTTTTGAGTCATTATCTAATCATGCATAGGAGCAAGTAGTTAAAGTGTCAAGTCTTGTGTAAGTTGTGGTGTGACTGAAGTGATGATGGTTTTGTAGGAAACAATGCCTCCGAGGAGAGATGACACTGTAAGAGCCAACGTCAACCGGGAGGATAGAATGGCTGAAGCGATGAATAACATGGCTGCGTTTGTTGCTGCACAGACGACTGCAAAGACTCAACGTGATCTAGAGAAAAGAGAAAGATAGATTTGTGCTGCTGAATCAATAGGACTAGAGGATTTTCGTCGTCATAATCCTCCAAAGTTCAAGGGTGATGAGGGTCCAGAAAGAGCGGACCAATGGATTCAGGAGATGGAGAAAATCTTTGAAATGATTAATTGTCAGGCAGTGGTAAGGGTCAACTATGCTACATATCTGCTGATAAGGGATGCAGAGTATTGGTGGAGGAGTACAAGGCTACTAATGGGGTCATCTCATGAGGAGGTGAACTGGGAGTCGTTCAAAAAGAAGTTTTTGGACAAATACTTCCCGATGAGCACTAGAACTAAGTTGGGTGACGATTTTCTGAAATTGCACCAAGGAAACATGACGGTGGGGGAATATGCAGCTAAGTTTGAATCTCTATCAAGGCATTTCAGATTTTTCTAAGAAGAGGTGGATGAACAGTTTATGTGTCATCGTTTCCAAAATAGACTGAAATATGAGATTCAAGACTCTGTTTTACCCTTGGGGATTCAACGTTTCCAAGCATTAGTGGAGAAGTGTAGAGAAGTTGAGGATATGAAGAACAGGAGGGCCAACAGAGGAGGGAACTTTAATTCAGGAGAGCCTAGTCGGATGCACTATCAGAACAATAAAGGAAAGTAGGTTGCTAAGCCATATAACCGACCACAGAACAACAATAGAGGCCAGAATCGACCGGGAAACCAGAATTTTGGATGACAATTGGGACAAGGAGTCTGATGTTTCCGATGTGGGAAAGAGGGACATATTGCTACTACTTGTACCACAAAGGATCCTACATGTTTCAATTGCCAGAAACCAGGGCACATTGCAAGGGATTTCCAAGTTCCGAAGGTGGAACCAACAGTGAACGCAACTAGGGCTACTCGTCATATCGCTAGGGGACGCGTCTATGACATGGGTGCTGAAGCTGGGAGTTAAGCCCCTAATTTAATCCAGCAAGATTGCGAGATTGCAGGTAACACACTAACTGCACGTTTTGATTCGGGGGCAACCCATTCTTTCATTGCTATGGACTGTGTGAGTCATTTGAAGTTATCTGTGTCTGCTTTACCTTTTGATTTGGTTGTTTCCACACCTGCTAAGACTTTGACCGTAAATTCTGCATGTTTACACTGTACTGTAACGATTCAGAATAGAGATTTCTTGGTTAATTTAATTTGTTTACCCCTACAATCACTCGAGATCATTCTCGGCATGGATTAGATGTCGTATAATTACGTAGTCTTGGATTGTGCTCACAAACTAGTTCTTTTCCCCGAACCTGGAGTCGTTCGGTATTTGGCTGCTAACAAACTCGAAGTATCATTGAGAGAAGGAACTCAGGAATTTTTATCATTGGCTAACATGGAGACCAAGATGGATGTGAACATAGAAGATGTGGTGTTAGTCAAAGAATATCCGAACATATTTCCAACAGAAATTCCAGGATTACCCCTAGTAAGAGAGGTGGAGTTCTTCATTGATTTGCACCCAGGAACTGGACCTATTTCAATTGCGCCGTATCGGATGTCGCCATTGGAATTAAGCGAGCTTAAGGGTCAAATTGAAGGTTTGTTGGAGAAAGGATTTATCAGACCAAGTGTGTCGCCATGGGGAGCTCCGGTGTTGTTGGTTAAGAAGAAGGATGGAAGTTCGCACTTATGTGTGGATTATAGGCAACTTAACAAGGTAACTATTAAGAATCGTTATCCTTTACCACGCATCGATGATTTGATGGACCAATTGAGAGGAGCCGCGGTGTTTTCAAAGATCGATTTGAAGTCAGGATACCATCAGATTCGGGTAAGGGAAGGAGATATTCAAAAGACTGCTTTCAGGACCCGTTACAGACATTATGAATATCTCGTTATGCCATTTGGAGTTACGAATGCACCAGCGATTTTTATGGATTATATGAATAGAATCTTTAGCTCATTCCTGGATAAATTTGTTGTGGTGTTCATCGATGATATATTGGTTTATTCAAAGGATGAAGAAGAACATGGAGAGCACATACGCCAAGTTCTTGAAGTCTTACGTGAGAAGCAATTGTATGCCAATTTGTCGAAGTGCGAGTTTTGGCTAGAGAAAGTGAACTTCTTGGGACATGTGATAACAAAAAAAGGAATCGTTGTGGATCCGGCAAAGATTGAGACAATTCTTGCCTCGAAACAACCTCAGACTATCACAGGCATACGTAGTTTTGTTGGACTGGCAGGATACTACAGGAGATTTATTGAAGGATTTGCTAAGATTGTAGCTCTTTTGACACAACTCACCAGAAAGAACCAGCCGTTTGCATGGACGGAGAAGTGTGAGGAAAGTTTTCAATTGCTTAAGGAAAAGTTGACAACCTCACAAGTATTGGTCTTGCCACAACCAGAGGAACCCTATGAAGTTTACTGTGATGCATCTCACCAAGGTTTGGGATGTGTTTTGATGCAACACAAGAAAGTTGTAGCCTACACCTCAAGGCAGTTGAAAACTCATGAACGAAACTATCCTACCCATGATTTAGAGCTTGCTGCTGTAGTGTTTGCATTAAAGGTCTGGAGGCACTACTTATATGGATGCACATTCACGGTATTCAGTGACCATAAAAGTTTGAAGTATCTGTTCGATCAGAAAGAATTGAACATGCGTCAGAGAAGATGGATGGAAACTCTCAAGGATTTTGATTTTTCATTGCAGTACCACCCTGGGAAAGCCAATGTGGTGGATGATGTATTGAGTAGGAAAAGTGTGTCAGTATCTTCAATGATAATGGCCAGACAACAAGAATTGTGGGAAGCATTTAGAGATCTACACTTGGACGTAGAGTTTGCACCAGGGATTTTAAAGTGTGGAATGATAAAGATTTCGAGTGGACTACTTGAGGAGATTGCAAACTTGCAAGATGACGCATTAATCCAAGAAAAGAGGAACCTGATAGAGCAAGGAAAGACCACTGAGTTTAGGATCGGATCAGATAATATTCTGAGATGTAATGGAAGAATTTGTGTACCGGAAGTTGTAGACATGAGAAGAATGATTTTGGAAGAGGCTCATAAGAGCAAATTGAGTATTCATCCTGGAGCGACCAAGATGTACCAGGACTTAAGACAGAATTACTGGTGGCCAGGAATGAAGAGGGACGTAGCAGAGTATGTATCGGCTTGTTTAACTTGTCAGAAAGCGAAAGTGGAACATCAACGACCTACTGGAATGTTGCAACCTTTGGATATACCGGAATGGAAGTGGGATAGCATTTCCATGGATTTTATAACCGGATTGCCCAAGACAAGGAAAAAGAATGATTCGATTTGGGTAATAGTGGATCGATTGACAAAATCCGCACATTTCTTACCGGTAATGACCACTTATAAAGTAGATAAGCTGACGGAAATCTACATTGCTAAGATTGTGAGATTACACGGAGTTCCATCGAGTATTGTATCGGACCGTGATCCAAAATTCACATCTCATTTTTGGGGAGCGCTGCATGAAGCGTTGGGAATGAAACTGAAATTGAGTTCAGCTTACCATCCACAAACAGATGGACAAACCGAGAGAACAAATCAGTCCTTGGAAGATCTATTGAGAGCATGTGTGTTGGATGATAGAGGAAAATGGGATGAGGTATTGCCATTGATTGAGTTTACTTACAACAATAGTTTTCACGCAAGTATTGGAATGGCACCCTATGAGGCTTTGTATGGACGCAAGTGTCAGACGCCTTTATGCTGGTATAAGGACGGAGAAAGTATGATTGTTGGACCTGAGATGGTACAACAGACTATAGAGAAGGTCAAGAGGATACAAGAGAAAATGAAGATTTCACAGGATCATCAGAAGAGTTATGCGGACAAGCGTCGCAGACCTTTAGAATTTGAACAGGGTGATCATGTATTTCTAAGGATCACGCCTACAACTGGAGTTGGCAGAGCTATTAAATCAAGAAAGTTAACTCCGAAATTTATTGGACCATACCAGATTACTGCATGAATTGGACCAGTGGCTTATCGGATTGCTTTACCTCCCATACTGTCCAATATTCACGACGTATTTCACGTGTCGCAGTTAAGGAAATACATTTCGGATCTGTCACATGTGATCAAACCAGACACAATTCAACTGAAGGATAACTTGTCATTTGAAGTATTCCCTGTAAGAATTGAAGACAGGAAGATTAAACAGTTGAGGAACAAGGAAATTCCACTAGTCAAAGTGATTTGGAATCCGACTACTGGAGACGCGACTTGGGAACTGGAGAGTAAGATGAGGGAACAATATCCTCAGTTGTTTATCGACATGTAGTTTCAAGGAAGAAACTAAATTAAGGGGGTAGTAATGTAAGATCCTTAAATTTAGAATTAAATTATGGATTTAATATTAGGTGTATTTTGGGGATATTTGTAAAATATTTAATATATGTATATTTTATGTAAATATATATATATATATAAATATTTATTTTGGAGGTTGAATTAAAATTGTTGGATGAAGGATAAATTAAATTTAATTACGAGTAATTAACTTTCGGGCAGCTAATTAAGATGTATCTGTTAATTGGGACGAGAGTGGTTAAGTACATGATGATCAAGCAATATTATAATATTATTGTGGGATGAGGTGGCACATATATATACCTATATATATGAATTAGAAGCAAGAGCAAAGGCAGAAACATTTCCCTCTTTCCTTACTGCATGCGACAGTACCTTTCTTTTTCCTCTCCCCATTTCGTTTTCTATTAGTAGGAAAAAAAAAACATCCTCAAAAGTGAGATTACTTGGAAATCCAAGCACCAAACCAAAAAGTGTGCAGTACAAAAGTTGTTCCCCTCATCGTTACGGAGCTAGGGAACTAAATTTCGTAGCGGCGAACGCGAACGGGAGTTTCACCGACATTGTCGTGGTAGCATGAACGAGCGCAGGAAACGTAACAGAGGTAAGGGGCACCTTCCACTTTCTAGTTTGCATTTTAGGGCTGTAAATGCATGATTGATGTGTGATTATATTTGAGTTTCTGGTTTGAAAAAGAAACTGTTGTGCATGTTGTTCAAAAATGCAAAAAATGCATTTTGTTGATGTTTTACTGATTTGTGATGTTTGCTGTTGGGGTTGATATATCAATGCTGTTTTGTTTGTGTGGGAAAGCTGAAAAATGTCTTGCATGTTGTTTTGGGGATGATCCAAATGCATGAGTGGTTTGTGCTACACTGTTTTGTGGTTGACTTTCTGTTTTCGTGAATAAAGAAAATTGTGATGTTATTTTGGTTCTGGTGATTCTGTTTTCTGTTGTGTTGTTAGCAAATTTGGTTATGCTGTGTTTTGTTAACAATCTGGTGTTGATCGGGGTTTTTCAAAAGAAAAAGTATTTTAAAATGGTTGAAGGTGTTCTGGAAAATCTGCTGTTGTTGTGTTGATGGTGGTTTTTAAGAGAAAAGGATTTTTAAAATGGAGTTTTTGAGATGGTTTGAGGTGGTGATGATGAGGTTCTTGAATTTTTATTGATGTAGTGAAAAAATGCTGATTTTGCACTATTTTAGCTTATGTATTCGAATACAAGGAGGATGTATTCCAATACAGAGTGTTCTTTCTTAGAAATCTCAGTTTTAAACATGTGTTTATGAACTTTAAGAGTTGGGGAAACATTGGAAAGACTTGTGATGAATTAAAATGGAGTTTTTGAGATAATGTGTGGTGGTAATGATGAGGTGCTTGAATTCTTTGTTGATGTGATGAAAATGAAATTATTGAGATGGGTTGAGATGGTCTTGAGGAAGTGATGGAATGGCTGAATTTTGCTGATGTTTGCATTAAGTTTTCATTGAAGAGAAAACATTGCATGTCCATGCATTGCATAGTCAGGTGGTGACGGCGATGGGCCACAGAGTAATGCGGTAACCGTGATGGTCCGCGAAGTTAAGTAGTAACCACCGTGATGGGCTACGGAATGGCCGCGTGTTCATGGTGGTCCATTCTATCCGTGCGAGGATTTAACTTCTATATGTTCTGGCCTGTGAGAGGCTAACATACGTGAAACGTGCTGGTCTGTGAGCGACTACACGTGTGCTGGTCTGTGAGAGACTGCACTGGTGCTGGTCTGTGAGCGACTGCACCTTGGTATACGTAAAACGTGCTAGTCTATGAGCGACTGCACGTGTGCTGGTCTGTGAGTGACTGCACCTTGGCTATTCCAAGAAATTATGAACATTGGCATATACATATTGCATGGGGTGGTTGACCGGTGAGTCATGATTTGGATATGTGTTGATGAGTGGAAATCGATGTGTTTAAGTACCTTATGAAATCTGAGTTTTCTAACAAATTGTTGTGATTGTTGAATTGATATTTGTACTTACAACATGATTTTTTTTATATTAATTGGGTGGCTGTTTTTGCAAAGGTACAAATGTCATGTATTTTCAAAAATGAGCATCCTTATTATCATCATTGTTATATAACATGCCATGAATATGCTTGTTATTATTGACATAAATGCTATGTGGTATTTGTTAATTTCGTTGGTGACCATTTACATTTATTGTGGAAAATTGGGCTTTGCCCTCATATTCCCCCCAAACCCATATGACTAGTGGGTACCCAGACGACGGAAACGTCGCTCGATTTCCTTGACCGCCTTTTGCCTACTGCTTGGGTATACGACCCTGTCTCAAGCAGGGCGACATACACGGGGAGATTAGCAAGGACTTGCAGAACCAACGGGGTAGTGGATTACGTGGAGCACACCCGTACGAGGATTGACTTTCTGGTACCTTCCAAATCGGTATTGGAGGTGTACGGAGTTTTTGAGGACGCGAAGGAGCCGACTGGAGGGGTTGAGACGGAGGCCACGGTAGGTGTGGTGACTCCTAACCCGGTGTCTTGAGGGGCTGTACGTGAACCCGAGGTGGGAGAGAAGAATAAAAGACCGACGCTAGTAGCAGATGATGTTCCGAGTCCATCTAGGACATCCGATGATTGTTTTGAGATTCAGGCACCGCCGAAGCGACCCCGATTGTGTATTGCTCTGACTTCAGAGGAGACTGATCCTTCCTTGTATGATGAGGAGGAGGACATAACGTCGAGGCGAGCTGCGGAGTCAGACGAGACTGGTATGGGATGCGGAGGGAACCCTTGCTACTGTAGCTTTAGACCATTATCAGTTTAGACTTTTTCTATAGGATCTTGATTTCGTTGGATGTAATTATTTATTTTGGGAATTATTGTATAACTTTTCCGCTGATCTTTTCCGCACTCTGATACTGTTTAGTAGGCCGCAGGCCGGGTGTTTTTTTTTTAGATGATATGACACCGTCTTTTTGAAATGTATTAACTTTTATTTTATTGAAGTATTAATTCCCAAAGTTTAAGTACTTAGTTATATTATGATGAAATTATTTAATTACGTTAATCAATTGAATCACGACATATTATTTAATGAAATGATTTAATTTTATTTTATTTCCTTTTATTTCTTTTGAATTACTTGGAAAACTTTCTGATTGATTTTGGTTATAAAAAAAATACACTCGTGTTGTTAAAAACTCGGGGTGTTACAGTAACCATCTTCCACCAAGTCCCAAAGTTCAGGATCTTGTGAAATATAGAAACTTCTCAGCATGTCTTTCCAATACTCAAAATGTTCTCCATCAAACAGAGGTGGTCTGTTGATGTTTCCTCTTCCAGTTTCTTCATTGAATCCAAACATATTGAATCCTTGGATCTTTTCTCAAACATTGTAAAGTGCTCAGCCTTGAGACCGAGCTCTGATACCAATTGAAGGTGCAAATACGAGAAAGGGGGTTGAATTGTGTTTGTCAAAGTTGATAACTTTTTGATAATTTATAATTAAATTAAAAACTAGTTTTGTTTTTGTTACTTACTTGGAGTAGAAGCAATCGGATTCAGAGCCATCAAGAATGAAAGCATAATTAATTTGACACATAAATTTATCATGGTTCACCATTAACTTGGCTACATCTAGTCCCCTAATTCAAAAGGCTTTGATCCATTAATTCAAATACCTTGAATTACAAAGCACCTGACCCTCTAAGTCAGTCTTCCCAAACAGCCTGACAACCCCAGACTTTTGAGGAACAACACCACCTTGACCCTACAAGCCAAGTCTTCTCCTAACAACCTTACAACCCCAGATTGAATAAGGAATTAAACCATTATCGGGTTGGATACAAGAGATTGGAACATGAGTAGTTGCTTCTAGAAAGCTGATAATAATAATAACTCTCACACTCTAAGAAAAGAACACTCAAAAAATATTTCTAACTTGAAATGAGTATTACTCTCTTTGAACTCTAAGACAACTGTTTTCTGCTTTTCGATATCTTCTTCTTCAACCTTAAGTATCTATTTATAGTTGAAATTTGGGCTTCAATTTGGTCCTTATTTAATTCTCAATTGTATTTTGTTCAAATTGCATTTGTAAATTCTTCAAATTTATTATGTTCCTTTTTTTTTTGTTTAGATTGAGATTGTAAATTTTTCAAATTGATTATGTTCCTTTTTTGTGTGTAGATAAATCTTGATCAAATCTTCTTCAAATTTTGATCAAATCTTCTTCAAATTTTGATCAAATCTTCTTCAAATTTTAATCAAATCTTCTTCAAATTTTGATCAAATCTTCTTCAAATTTGAATCAAATATTCTTCAAATCTTCTACAAATCTTAACCATATCTTCTTTCATACTCTTTGAAGTCAAATATATTGTTCTCATAAAATACTTTTTTTAACATCAAAACTCTAAATGTAAAACTAACTTGGTTCCAACAGAATTCACTTTTGAACTTATCAAGATTGTTAATCCTTGTGGCGTTCTTTTTGGCTTATCAATCCCTAGATTGTGGCGCGATTCTGTTCTTGGTTTTTTTTGTTGAATTATAATTCGCAGTTTCATTTAGTTCAAAACCTAATAAAAAATTGTGCCAATTTTTCGTGTTTAGTAACCTGTAATCATATCTCGAGTTCTACATACTCTTTTTCGGTGATTCAACATCCTAACTTGCGTCTCAGAATTTCATTTTTCACCTCATTTTGGAATCATCCGATTCAAAGTTTCGTAGCTTCAATTATCGTGTTCTCTCGCAAAACGTGATTTTTGCTCCATTCTGTAAGTTTCCAACCTAGGATGATCCTTAAAGTGATTCATGACAAATAAGATCATATCATAAGGTGTTGTATCTTCATTTGAATAATTCTTTACTAAAAAAAAAAATCATATATTTTGGATAGTTGACCTTTGTAAGAATATGTTATGAGTTTAGAATTAGTGTTTGATTTATTAAATAAACGTAGAATCATCGTGCCAAATAGTTGGTTTAGTTATTTGGATGTGTATATGATTATGTGAATATGAAAGTGTTTGTGTTTAAGATGTTTTAAGTATTGGGAATTTGTGTACAGTGTTTAGAGTAGTTGGAAGTGTCTAAAAGTGAGATAATTCTATTTTTTATTTATTTTGAGTTATATTAATGTAAGTGTCATTTCTTTTGTAGTTGTAACTAGTTGTGGCGCCGCCTTCGCACTTTTGAACCGCGCTAAAGATATTTTTAATTACCCATGTTTAAATTTGAGTGACTACAGTTATGGTAACCTTAAGTAGTTGATTACATGAGTAAGAGAGACGATAAAAGAGGCGACAATAATCTGTTGTAATTATTGTTAGAAATACTTGTTAATTAAATTATTGAAATATCTAAAAACAATGTCCATCTCTTACACAATTTTGAGTGATTATAAGTCTTATGTGACGTGAGCATTAGATTGGAGTGAAGGTGCAAACACGAGAAGGGGGTTGAATTGTGTTTGCCAAAGTTGAAAACTTTTTGCTAATTTGATGAAGGTTGGTTGGTTTTTATGAATTACTTAAATAAGAAGCAATAAGATTCAGAGGCAGCAAACACTGAAAGCATAAATAATTGGACACATAGATTTATCTTGGTTCACCACTAACTTGGCTACATCCAGTCCCCTTATTCATAAGGCTTTCATCCACTAATTCAAATACCTTGAATTACAAAACTCATGACTCTTAAGCCAGTCTTCCCAAACAGCCTAACAAGCCCAAAATTTTGAGGAACAACACCACCTTGACCCTACAAGTCAAGTCTTCTCCTAAAAACTTGACAACCCCATATTGAAGAAGGAACTAAACCACTATCGGGTTGGATACAAAAGATTGGAACTTGAGTAGATGTTTCTAACAAAGCTGATAATAATAATAACTTTCAAACTCTAAGAAAAGAACACTAAAAAAATATTTCTAATTTCGAACAAGTGTTTCTCTCTTTTAACTCTAAGATGAATTTGGAATTTGAGCTTGAGTTCTTCTACTCTCTTCTGATTTTCAATGATTTTCTTCTTCGGCCTTAAGTATCTATTTGTAGTTAAAATTTGGGCTTCAATTTAGTCCTTGTCTAATTTTGAATTGTATCTTGTTCAGATTGAGTTTGTAAATTCTTCAGATTGATTATGTTCATATTTTGCTGTTGATAAATCTTTTTCAAATCTTCTTCAAATTTTGATCAAATCTTCTTCAAATCTTAATCAAATCTTCTTTAATCTTAATTAAATATTCTTCAAATCTTGATGAAATGTTCTTCAAATCTTAACTAAATCTTCTTCAAATCTTGATCAAATCTTCTACAAATCTTGACCATATCTTCTTTCATACTCTTTGAAGTCAAATATATTGTTCTCATAAAATACTTTTGTTAACATCAAAACTCTAATTGTAAAACCAACTTGGTTCAAACATGGAGGTGTGTACTTGAATGAAACATGAAAATATGTTTGATCTTCTAAATAACTTGCTTGAAATAAATAATTACATTGTGTTAGTATCTTATTTTTTCTATATTGTCTGATTTGATAAGACATGTTGTAGAAGTTCTATAAATGAATTTTGTGTATAAGACTTTGAACTTAAGTTAGACTTTGAGTGTGTTTGAAACTATATGGGAAAATATTTATCTTATTCCACTATGATTATACACATAAATTTTTTTTTTGTAAAAAAAATTAAGCTATTGCATGTCATTGAGTTGTTATATGTATTTATATTTGTAATTCTTGAAGGTGTGAAATACTTTAAATGTTGCTCTATATGTCTAACTTTTGTAAAACCTGTAGAGTAATTGTTGTTAAAATTTAAATATTCTTTTGAGAGAGTAAAACTAGTAGAATATTGTTTGAGAAGTTTGTTGAACTTGATAGTGAACTTGATATATGTGTTATTTGATTCAACTAAATATAGTAAATTGTTATCGACTAAATTAACATGTTTAGTTTTATCTATCAACGATAATGATTGATCATTATATTTTCTTCGTATTTGAGTTGTTGAATTTGTTGTGTTTAATTATTTGTGGTGTGTCATGTTAGCTTATCATGCTAGAATTCTTAACATTTTATGCTTAAATGAATTGAATTGTCCGTGCCTTAAATATGTTTATTATGTTCTTGGAGACTAAGTTCGAACCTTAAGAGTGATTAGCTAGATATTAGTTTGCTTATTGTTCACCACAAATTTCGAGAACGAAATTTTTTTAACAAAGGGAGAATTGTAACACCCTAAGTTTAAAAAAAAGACTATTTTATTAACGAAATAAGATTTTAAATCATTCGTTTGCTGTTAAAATTATTTTGGAATATATATGGATAAATTTTTGTTATTTGTGGATTTTCTATGATGTGTTAATTTCATAGATATTTGACTTAATGAGTAATATAAATAACAAAAATTATATTTTATTAGTTTATATTTTTTTAAAATTTAAAATGAATTTTAGTGTAATACTTTAAAGAATAAGATTTTAGACGAATTTACGTGTATATGCGTGTACATAATTAATGTGATATTTTTCAATATGTTTAAGTGATGGTAAGTGTGCACATAGTTATATTTCTATTATTTCTAACTATTTCTTATTTTGGTTATTTATTTGGTAAATAATTATCTTGAGATATTAGTTATAGTGTAAATGATTTTCTTTGTTTTTATATACTTCATATGGAATGATGATTTTATAAATATTTATTCTAATTTAGTAATTAATATAAATTATTGATATTATATTTATTTATTTTATCATTTTGACTATTCTATAAATATGGTAATATTTTTATGTGATTATTTGAAAAATATTATAGTAATAATTATGGTTATTATTTTGAACATGAGATTTTTTGTTATTAATGTATTTTAAAAGATTAATTAATTTATTGTATAAAATATTAGTAATGTTTTATTAATGAAATTGTGTTTAAAAAAAGTGCTAAATAATTAGTTTTGATAATTTTTGAAAAATTGTCAAAAATAAAATAAAGAAGTAAAATTTGTTTTATGAGTTAGGTTCATATGCAAGAGTAAAACTTAATTAAATAATAATAAAAAATTAATTGAAAAGAAGAATAATGAAATGTGTGAGAGACACAGACCGGGACACATAAAACAGGACTATTGTACTCAAAGAGAAAAAGGAAGAACATTGATACCAGTCATCGATCATTGTTCAAAAAACTTTCTCCCTTTTTGTCCAAATTTCAATACGTTATTTCACTCATTTAGTTAATCAATTAAACACAATTTCTCATATTTTTAACCATCTTAATTTCTCTCTAAAATATTCGATTTCACCGTTTATGGAATTCATTATTTTGCTACGTTCTTCTTCACTGTAAGTCCTATTTGAGTGAAACTAAAGCCAAAATGACCATGTGAACAATGGCTATGTTATCCATGGTTTATTTTCTAATTTAGGGTAATTTTACTTGACTCATTTTCAAAATTGACATTTTTAGAGTATGTTCTCATAATTTATTTATGACAGGTATGATAGACTTATTAACTTCTTACTTAAAAATAAATTTGAAAGAAGACAAATAGATAATACATTTTTTTAGAAAATCAATAGGAGACGACATTTTTTTACTCAGCTTTATGTTCATGACATTATTTTTGGATCTACTAATGGAACTTTTTGCGAAGAATTTTCTAAATTGATGCAACTTGAATTTCAACTGAGTATGATGGGAGAACTTAAGTTCTTCTTAGGGATACAAATAAATTCAGCAAAGTCAAAAAGGTATATACATTCATCAAACTAAATATACAAAAGAGCTTCTCAAGAAGTTTAAGATGAGTGATTGCAAACCTATGGCTACACCAATGCACCCTACTTGTTCACTTGAAAAAGATGATTCATGCCAAAAAACCTATAGAGGAATGACAAGATCCCTACTTTACCTTACCACTTCCAGACCTGACATCATTTTTAATATATGTGCAAGATTTCAAGCTAACCCTAGGGATTCACATCTAACTGTTGTTAAGAGAATCCTCAAATACCTAAAAGGCACTACCAACCTAACCTTGTTCTACAAGAAATATCTTAAGTATAAACTTAGTGGATACTGTGATTCTAATTATGTTGGAGATAAACTTGAGAGAAACAGCACTAGTGGAAACTGCACCATTTTAGGTGACAACTTAATATCTTGGTCAAATAAGAGACAAAACACCGTTACAATGTCAACAGCAGAGGCTAAGTACATTTCAGCAGCTGGCTGCAGTTCTCAACTACTTTGGATGAAACATCAACTAGAAAACTACAAAATCCAAGAAACCAACATTCTCATCTATTGTGATAACACTTCTGTCATTTATCTAACCAAAAACCGTATACTACATTCTAAAGCTAAACACATAGAGATCAAACGCCACTTCATTAGGGACTTTGTTCAAAAATGGGTACTAAACATTCAGTTTGTAGACACTGAACACCAATGGGCTGACATATTCACCAAACCACTACCTGAATATAGGTTTGACTTCATCAAGAAAAACGTAAACCTTACCTTCATAACTGAATAATATTGTGATCACTTCAAAGTAGTTTAGTTTTAAAATAGTTTTTATACTTTCTTGCAATATGTTATATTCGTGTTATTAAAAAAAAGAGAAAAACAAAAAATATTCACTTTGATGTCTTTTTGTTTGATGACAAAAGGGGGAGAAAAATATTTGATAAAAAGGGGGAGAAAATGATACATAGACTTAGGGGGAGCCCCAGTTAGGGGGAGTCAAAGAAATACAAAGGAAAGTTGTTAACAAAAATACAAGTTTTGTCATCATCAAAAAGGGGGAGATTGTTGTAACCAAGTTGGTTTTACATTTAGAGTTTTGATGTTAACAAAAGTATTTTATGAGATATTTAACTTTGAATAAGGATGCCACCAGAGGATTCAAAGAAGTATACCACCAGAGGTTGTCACCCGAAGATGCCACCAGAGGATTCGAAGAAATATACCACCAGAAGATGTCACCCCACCAGAGGATGTCACTAGAGGATACCTCCAGAGGATGCCACCAGAGGATGTCAACAGAGGATACCTCTAGAAGATGCCACCAGAGGATACCTCCAGAGGATGTCACCAGAGGATCCCACCAGAGGATCCCACTAGAGGATATCATCAGAGGCAAAAATCAGAGGAAGTCATTTGAGGCAAAAATCAGAGGATATCATCCGAGGCAAAAAATCAGAGGATACCTTTAAATGTAGGAATTAGAGGACATCATCAGAGGATACCATCCGAGGCAAACATTAGAGTATGAAAGAAGACTGGTCAAAATTAGTAAAATATTTTATTCAAATTCAAAGAAGACTTGATTGAAATTCAAAGTAAAATCCCAAATCTCAACTATAAATAGAGACTCCAGGCTGAAGAAGAAATCATCGAAAAATAGAAGAACTCAAGCTTAAAATCCAAATTCATCGTAGAGTTCAAAGAGAGAAACACTTGTACGAAATAGAAATATTTAAGTGTTCTTTTCTTAGAGTGTGAGAGTCATTGTTATAATTAGCTTTCCAGAAGCAACTACTCAAGTTCCAAACCTTTGTATCCAACCCAATAGTGGTGTATGTTCCTTCTTCAATCTGGGGTTGTCAGATTGGTAAGAGAAGACTTGGCTTGTAGGGTCAATGTGGTGTAAGCTCCTTCTTCAATTTGGGGTTTTCAGATTGGTAGGAGAAGACTTGGCTTGTAGGGTCAAGGTGTTGTTGTTCCTCAAAATTTTGGGGTTGTTAGGTTGTTTGGGAAGACTGGCTTAAGAGTCATGAGTTTTGTAATTCAAGGTATTTGAATTAGTGGATGAAAGCCTTATGAATAAAGGGACTGGATGTAGCCAAGTTAGTGGTGAACCAGGATAAATCTATGTGTCCAATTATTTATACTTTTATTATCCGCTGCAGCTGAATCTGATTGTTTCTTCTTCAATTAATTTAGATCAACTTTCATCAAATCAGCAAAAAGTATTCAACTTTGGCAAACACAATTCAACCCCGCTTCTCGTGTTTGCACCTTCAGTTGTTTCTAATTAAATAAGTAAATAAAACTTACGACTCTCATTCCCGACATTACCTATCAGAGCGGGGCCTCTCCCAAACATGAAATTTAAGACTCATTAACCTGTATTAACTGTGATTTGGTAAACGTGGGACCAAACTAGTCAAACACAAACAACGAATGATGTGAGTTTCGAAATCATGTTGATAGTATAATATAAGTAAGAAGAACACATAATAAATCATAATAAAATCGTATTGTTACACAAACATTCCTCAAGGAAAAAATATCACATTATAAAATCAAAATCACTCAAGGAAAATCAATACATTTCACTTTAACATCAAATCATCTAAGAGAAATTATTATCGCATACGGTACATATTAATCACAACAAAACAATGACAAGAAAATGTAATGTTATGCATGAACTTAGACTCTACTTCACAATTTTGTATCATTCTAACTCTGAAGTACTTGGTTAGGAGAATTGATACTATGTCACTACACAAGTGGACAGATTATTCAAATTGACTTTGTCTTCATAGATCCCCTCAACTCAACTCGAGACACATATACACGACAATCGAGGTACACGTGTATTGCATCACTATCATAAATCATAAACCATCGTCATCGCATAAAGTTATCACAAATTTATGACATCACTATCATAAAGCATACATCATCATCATCACATAAACTTATATCATACAATGCATCCATATTTTATTATCATCTCACATAAACTCGTCTAGTCAAACGTATGCACCAAATTCATTCGATATCCAATATCACAATAATATCAAATATCACACATTTAACAAAATTAAATTAATCAACACCTTATAAATATTTATATTCCACATTTTAATCTCACAATTTCCATATTTTCATATTCATTAACTTATCTCTCAAACACTTTATTACCCCTTACCTTATTGTGACGCTTTCACATGCGAATACAAGTCCATGAGCAAACATCATTTGTTTATGGGTAAACGCCCTAGCTGCTTGTTTTAGACCATATATAGATTTCCTAAGTTTAAAACCATGATTCATAACTTTCAAAACATGGGTAATGTTTAACATAGACCTCTTCACTTAGATAACCATTTAGAAAAAAACTTTTAACATTCATTTAAAATAATGTAATGTTATTATTTGCAGCAAAAGCAAGTAGGATGAATTAAAATTATTGGATGAAGATTAAATTAATTTAATTTCGAGTAATTAAATTAATCGAACAGTTAATTAAGGGATTAGTGGCTAATTGCAAAACAATTAAGTGCTGGAGGATCCAGCATTATTTTAACATTGTTGATGATGAGGTGGCACCTAAGTAACTCTATAAATACACGTGAGGAGGCACAGCAAAATCAGAACTCCATACCTCCCCATTCTGCATGTAACAGTGCTGCATGTAATAGTACCCTCCCTTCCCATTCTGAAATCTGTTTCCAGTTCACGATTTCAAAATACAAAAGAGGAAGTTCCTCAAAAGTGCCATTACTTGGAAATCCAAGCACCGAAACACCAAACCCCCAGTACAAAAGTTGTTCCCCACATTATTACGGAGCTAAAGAACCCAGTTTCGTAGCAGCAAACGCAAGCCGGAGTTTCGCCGATTTTTGACACGCAAACGGGAACGAAAACAGAAACAAGAGAAGTAGCAGAACACGCAACAAGGGTAAGGGCACCTTCCACTTTCTAGTTGCATTTACAGCAGTAAATGTATGTTTGAGGTGTGATTATATTTGAGTTTCTGTTTTGAAAAAGAAACTGTTTTACATGACATTTTGAAAGATGAAAGAAAATGCATTCTGTTGAGGTTTTAAAAATCTGCAACATGTTGTTTTGGGGTGATTATTCCAACACTGTTTTGTTTATGGGAAAAGCTGATAAATGCATTGCATGATATTTTGAAGACGAGTAAAAAGCATATTCATAAAATTGTTTTGAATATTGCAAAAAAATGCATTCTGTTGGTATTTTACTACTATGTGATGCTTGCTGTTTGACTGAATGCTTGTATGTTGTTCTGATGTTTTGAGAAAGCTGAAATGCTTGTATGTTGTTCAGATGTTTTGAGAAAGTTGAAATGCTTGTATGTTGTTCTGATGTTTGAGAAAGCTGAAATGTTTTGCATGTTGTTCTGATGTTTGAGAAAGCTGAATGCTTTGCATGTTGTTCTGATGTTTGAAAAAGCTGAAATGCTTGCATGATGTTCTGATGGTTTGAGAAAGTTGAAATGCTTGCATGCTGTTCTGTTGATGAAAATCTGGTGTTACTGATCATTTCAAAATAAAAAGGGGTTTTAAAACTGATGAAAGTGTTTCTTCTGGAAAATCTGATTTGATGTCAAAGTCTGAGTTTTGTGGTTTAAAAGAGTGATAAAACTGTTTTGGAGTTGTGCTGATTTTTCAAAAGAAACAGTTTGAAATGTGTTGAAGTCTCAGGAAAATTTCACTGGTTTTCGAAGGTGTATTCGAATACAACATGTGTGTATTCGAATACAACCTGTCAAGCTTCTGTTTTACTTAAGTTTTCAAACTTGTATTCGACTACGAGCCCCTGTAGTCGAATACAGAGGAAGGATTTTTGCTTCTGATGATTCTGATGTAAATCATCCTGTTTTGCTTCTGATGATTCTGATGTTAATCATCCTGTTTCTGCTTCTGATGACTTTGATGTTAATCATCCTGTTTCTGCTTCTGATGATTCTAATGTTAATCATCTTATTTCTGCTTCTAATGATTCTGATAATCATCATGTTTCTGCTTCTGATGATTTTGATGTTAATCATCCTATTTCTGCTTCTGATGATTTTGATGTTAATCATTCTGTTTCTGCTTCTGATGATTCTGATGTTAATCATCCTATTTCTGCTTCTGATGATTTTGATGTTAATCATTTTGTTTCTGCTTCTGATGATTTTGATGTTAATCATCCTGTTTCTGATTTTGATGTTAATCATCCTATTTCTGCTTCTGATGATTTTGATGTTAATCATTCTGTTTCTGCTTCTGATGATTCTGATGTTAATCATCCTATTTCTGCTTCTGATGATTTTGATGTTAATCATTCTGTTACTGCTTCTGATGATTTTGATGTATCATCCTGTTTCTGCTTCTGATGTTAATCATCCTATTTCTGCTTCTGATGATTTTGATGTTAATCATTCTGTTTCTGCTTCTGATGATTTTGATGTTAATCATCCTGTTTCTGCTTCTAATGATTCTGATGTTAATCATCCTGTTTCTGCTTTTGACGATTTTGGTGTGAATCATTATGTTTTGCTTCTGATGATTCTGGTGTGAATCATTCTGTTTTGCTTCTGATGATTCTGGTGTGAATCATTCTGTTTTGCTTATGATGATTCTGGTGTGAATCATTCTGTTTTTCTTCTGATGATTCTGGTGTGAATCATTCTGTTTTGCTTCTGATGATTCTGGTGTGAATCATTCTGTTTGCTTCTAATGATTCTGGTGTGAATCATTCTGTTTTGCTTCTGATGATTCTAGTGTGAATCATTCTGTTTTGCTTCTGATGATATGATGTTAATCATTCTGGTTCTGCTTCTGATGTTCTGGTGTTGATGATTCTGATTCTGGTTCTGTTCCTGATGATTCTGGTGTTAATCATTCTAATTTTGGTTTTGTTCCTGATGTTCTGATGTTAATCATTCTGATTCTGGTTCTGTTTCTGATGTTCTGGTGTTGATGATTATGATTCTAGTTATGTTCCTGATGTTCTGATGTTAATCATTCTTATTCTGGTTCTGTTCCTAATTTTCTGATGATTAATCATTCTGATTCTGGTTCTGTTTTCTGATGATCTGATGTTGATCATTCTGGTTCTATTTCTGATGTTCTGATGTTGATCATTCTGGTTTTGTCTTCTGTATTCGACTACAGGCATGCTGTATTCGACTACAGAATGTTAAAATTGCAGTTTCATGCTTATGTATTCGAATACAGGCCCCTTGTATTCGAATACAGATTCGAGTTTTCAGAAATTCCAAGTTTTTAAGAGTGTTTTGTAAACCCTGATTGTTTGGGGGATATTGGGAATGTTGTGGTGAATTAAAATGGAACTTTTGGTGATATTTTGAGGACGTGGTGATGAAGTTTTTGAGACTTTACAGATGTAGTGAAAAATGTTGATTTGTGCACTGAGACTGCCTCTGTATTCGACTACCAGGGGGCTGTAGTCGAATACAGAGTGTTAATTCTGCATTGTTTTGGCTCCTGTATTCGAATACAGAGAGGCTGTATTCGAATACAAATTCGTATTTTCCAGAAAACTCAGTTTTAAACACTGTTTTTTGAATTTTAAGAGTTTGGGAAAACATTTCAAAATGTTAATGAATACTTGGCTGTTTAGTCATGTTTGTGATGATGATAATCCTGATTGTGCTGAGATATTTTAAATAAGATGGAAAGGCATGAATTTTTTGATTTTGTATACTGTTTCTAGAGAAGTGAAACACTGCATATTCATGCATTGCATAGTCAAGTGGTACCCGCGATGGGCCACAGAGTAATGCGCAACCACGTGCTGATCTGTTGAGCGATTGCACGAGTGCTGGTCTATTGAGCGACTGCACTGGTACTGGATTGTTGAGCGTCTGTACCCTGAAATGCGCAGCCACGTGCTGATCTATTGAGCGATTGCACGAGTGCTGGTTTGTTGAGCGACTGCACTAGGTACTGATCTGTTGAGCGATTGTACCTTGGTATATGTCAAACGTGCTGGTCTATTGAGCGACTGCACGAGTGCTGGTCTGTTGAGCGACTGCACTAGGTGCTGATCTGTTGAGCGACTGCACTAGGTGCTGATCTGTTGAGCGATTGCACCTTGGTCTTCAGGGCCGTTAAAGTCAAACATATTGTGCTGGTCTGTTGAGCGACTGCACCTTGGTGATTCCAAGAAAATTGTATACATAAGCATATACATATTGCATTGAGGGATTGACCGGTGGGTCACGTTTGATTATATTATGAATGGTTGGAAATTGATGTGTGTGAGTACTGTGCTGAATCTGAATTTCTGATTTAAATGAATGTGATTTGCTGAGGTGTTGTTTGTACTTACCACATATTTCATAATAATTGGCTGATGTTTTTGATAAGGCATATATGTCATTAAATTTCAAATGAGCATTATTATTTTCCTCATCATCATATGTTATACCATGGATATAATTGTCGCTGTGAAATATATGTGACTATTTGTTAATTTCGTTCGGTGACCCTTGCTATTATATTGTGGAAATTGGGCTTTGCCCTCAGATGTTACCCGAAACCGTCCTACCGATGGATACACTAACGATGGAAACGTCGTTAGTTTCCCCTGATCTTTACGTACGGAGTCTACGTGGACAATGCAAAGGGACGGACAGTTGGTTGAAGACGAGACTTATAGAGAATATGGTGGAGACCGTGCTACTGTAGCTTAGTGCATGATCAGACTAGACTTTTGTATATGGTCTTGAGTTTTGGGAAATGTAATTTATTTTGGGAATTAATGTATGACTTTTCCGCACTCTGATACTGTTTAGTGTCCACAGGCCGGGTGTTCTCTTTTGAAATGAACTCATGAAAATTTTATTTTAATTCCCTTGACATTAATTTTGGAAAACTCATTTTAATTATTTATTGAAAAAAAAAATACACTCGCGCTGTGTTTTAAACTCGGGGTGTTACATTAAGCCAAACAAAGTGATATCTTTTAGTGATGATCTGGTCCTCAAAGGATCACTTGCACTTCTAATTATTAGAGTTTTAGGATGAGATGACTTATACTTCCATCTAGATCTTCCTTCTGACTTATGTTGACTATTTTTCACTGGATAAGAATCTTCCTCTGAAGATTTGTTATCTTCTTCTAATTTGCTTGTATCCTTTAATTTTTCAGGTTCTTCTGGTTTGTCTATATCTACTTCCTCTAGTTCTAGTGAACATGGTTCTTCTAAATTTTTGGGAACCTACAAAATACTTATCTAGCTTTGGTTTTTAAGATCAAGCTTCTTATTATCATAATATCAAACAATAAATAATTTTAAAGAAAGATATAATCTATATGTCACTAGTTTCAATTTCACTTTGAAAACCCTCTTATTTCTTCTTTTCTGGTTTTCAGATTCTGAATTTGCATATTCTATGATTAGAGGGTTTGGATGAAGGGATTTGAATTCCCATCCAAGTTTGTAGTCTTGATCAATTTGATTGGAGTGTTCAAAGAAGTCTCCTGATTCTAATTGTTAATCTGACGCTTCTCTTTCTGCTGATGTATTAGGTTCCTCTGGTAATTTTGGAACTGATGGTAATTATGATTCTTCTGGTAGTTTGAGTTTTGTTGATATATGTGATTTCTTTGCCAATTTTGAGTTTGTTGATATGTGTGATTTCTCTGCCAGTTTTGATTTTGTTGATACTCCAGATTTTTCTTATATTTCTGGTTCATCATATGGTTCTGGTTATGATAGGTATTGTGCTGATCAGTCCTTCTTCCATCAGAGTCAGTTGGTTTATGTTTGTTAAGTCTTGGAACATAGACTTTTTTCCCTTCATATATTGCAACCATCCATTGACAAGGCACCATGACTGGTGTTTCAATTTGGTTGCTTAGAACATCTACAATATAAACAATTTTATCCTTTGGTACCTAAATCTGGTTGAGTCCTGGTTTATAAGTTCCTAAAGATTTCTTTCTATGTGGTTAGCATAAGACAAGATATTTTAGTGTGACATTTCTTATAGCAAATAGTACATAAATCATTGTATGGATTAAATTTGTATAAAATTCAATCCAATTTCAAAACATTTCTTCAATCATTCAAAACATGTTTATATCTATTAGTATTTTAATATTTTCTATTTTTAATTACCCTCGTAATATACATAACAGTGCCTTAAAGAAACATCAATATCAATCACTATTATTAATAATTATAATTATAAATATAAAAGTATAACTACAAATTAATTTGATTGTCAATCAAGTTTCATACTCAAATATAATATTTGATTAAAAATATTTAAACCAAGAAAAATAATTAATGTTTTATTGATAACTATTAAAAATATATGACTTAAACTGGGCAAGTTTGTTAACCGGTGAGTAAGGTTTGAATCTGTGTCCTAAGATTTAGTTACCAATACATTACTAACAAACTAAGTTATTTATTATTTAAGGGCTAAATACCACCCGTGGTCCCTTAACTTAATTTCAGTTAACGTTTTAGTCCTTTATTTTTTTTTCTCAATTTGGTCTTTTATTTTAATTTTAAGTGACAATTTGATCTTTTATGTTTTAAAATGTCAACAATGTTATCCTTTTTTTTTTTACAAAAATTCATCAAAATTTTCAACCAAAATCCATAAAATTATTTATATTCTTCAATATAATACAAATTTCATCAAATTCGAAACTCAAATCTTCAAATAAACTCATATTTCCATTTTTAACAACATCAAATAAAGAATAAAATTTGATGAAATTTTTGTATGAGTTTATTTGAAGATTTGAGTTACGAATTTGATGAAATTTGTATTATATTAAAGAATATAATTAATTTTATGGGTTTTGGTTGAAAATTTTGATGAGTTTTTTGAATTTTTGTAAAAAAAAAAAAGATAATATTGTTGACATTTTAAAACATAAAAGATCAAATTGTCACTTAAAATTAAAATAAAGGACCAAATCGGGAAGAAAAAAAAAAGATAAAGGACTAAAACGTTAATTGAAATTAAGTTAAGGGACCAATGGTACTATTTAGCGTTATTTAAGTTGTTCTCAAATTTAATATATATTATATTAAATCAATATTATGTTAGAATTAAATTATAAAATATAGTAGTATATATAATTTAAATATTTATTTTATATATATATATATTATAGGCATAATAGCGCTCGTGGTCCTTAACTTAATTTCAGGTAACGTTTTAGTCCTTTATCTTTTACTTCAGTATTTTATGTTTTTAAACAATTACAATTTTACCCTTTAAGTGGGTTTCCACTAAGGCAGCGTTAAAAAATTCCCTACTTCAATGTCTTCTCGTTTTCTTCTCTTTCACATTTCGAAAATCATTGTTTGGTTTTCTCGTTTTCTTCTCTCACTCATGAAAATCCATTTGAACGATAACAAGAAGGAATTGAAGAACGAAAATCTAATCTAACAACCTCAAATAAAATAATCGAAAACCATAAAGGTATTGATGTTTACCACAAAATTCCTACAACCCCAAAATTTTCTTCTTTTGTTCGGACTCCATTTTGACACTTTGCACATCATAGTTTTCTTCTTGTTATCATTCAAATGGATTTTCGTGTGTGGGAGAAGAAAACGAGAAGACCAAACAATGGTTTTCAAAATGTGAAAGAAAGAAAACAAGAAGAAAAATGAGCAGAGAATTTTTTAACGTTGCCTTAACGGAAACCCACTTATAGGTAAAATTATAATTATTTAAAAACATAAATTAGTGAAATGGGAAAGAAAAAAAGATAAAGGACTAAAGCGTTATCTGAAATTAAGTTAAGGGACCATGAGAGCTATTATGCATATATTAAAATAATTATAATTATTTTTATTTGAAGTTTAAAGTTTACATTTCTAAAATTGGGTTTTAGATTTGCAATGTATTCTATAAAAACCGTTAATCATTCATAACCACGTAAAAGAGAACTCAAACACAAAAATCATAAAACACCATTAAGACACACACAAAAACATAGTTAGTCTAATGAGTTAATATTCAATTGTTGGATAATCGAAATTAGAATTTATAAATCATAGTTAATCTAACTAGTTTATATTGAACCGTTGGAGTATTGAAATTAGAATATCTAAAACATTACTATTCTAACTAGATAATATTGAATTGTTGAATCGTTAAAATTAGATTTTCTAAGTCATTGTTAGCCTAATTAGTTAAGATTGAATCATTAAATCATTGAAATTATAATTATAATTTGTATGTCATAGTTAGTCAAACTAGTTAAGATTTAACTGTAGGTCACTAAAATAATAATGATAAGTCATAATGTGTCTAATTAAGTTAGATTGAATCATTGGATCATCAAAATTATAATTTATAACTTATAAGTCATAGTTAGTGTAATTAGGTTTGGTTCAACCGTTGGATCATTGTAATTAGAATTTCTAAGTTATGGTTGTCTAATTAGGTTAAATTAAATCGTTGGATCATCTAAAAAGCGGTTCCAACCATTGTTTTCTGATTTCAATAATTCAATATAATATAATTAAACAAACAATAACTTAGAAATTTTATTTTCGATGATCCAACGGTTCAGTATTAACTAATTAGACTTACTACAACTTAGAAATTATAATTTCAATTATCTAACGAATAAATCTAACCTAATTACACTAACAATTACGTACAAAATCTTATTTAAATGAATCAACCATTCAATCTAAACTAATTAGACTGACTAAGACTTATGAATTCTAATTTCAATTATCCAATTATTCAATCTAACCTAATTACACAAACAATGACATGTAATTATAATTTGGATGATCCAACGGTTCAATCTGACCTAATTAAACTAAACAGTTGAATCATAAAAATTATAATTTTTAACTGTTAGTAAATATATTTAGTTAAGATTGAGCTATTGGATCATCAAAATTGAAATTTCTAAGTCATTCTTTGTGTAATTAGTTTAAATTAAACCGCTGGATTATCGAAATTTGATTTTCTAAGTTATATTTGGTTTATTTACTTAAGAAATACTAATTTTGATGATCTAACGATTCAATCTTAACTAATTAGATTTATTATGACATAGAAAATCAAATTTTTATGATTCTAACAGCTCAATCTAATATAATCATACTAACTATGATTTAACAATTCTAATTTTGATAATCAATTTGTGCAACATAATATTATATAATTTTAATATATACTACTTAACTTTTTAGTTTATTTCCAACAAAAGAAATTAATATAATATATATATTAAATCTACAAACAAGCTATACATTAACGATTTATTTTGGTGGTTAAGTATATGCAATTAAAACTCAAGACATAGGTTTGGTATTGTATAATAGCAACTAATGATTGCATGATAGATTTATGTCACGTCATAAATGTACCAAAAATTTTTTACTTGTCACCCTCACATGTACTTCCCATCTCTAAAGAGACGTGAAAAGACTATTTTACCTTTTTTACTATATATAAAGATATGTCTTTTTTTTACTTTCACTTTTTTGAATATATCAAAAGTTCTGAAATGAAATTTCAGTTTTTTTAAAAAAGTTTCAAAACTTTCTAACTATGTGAAAAATTCGAAATAGGAAACTTTCGAATAAAAAGAAACATTCGAAATAGAAAATTTTATAAATTTTTGAAAGTTTCTATGAAATGAAACCTCTGAAATAGATTTTTTTTTTTTAAATTTTCAGTGTTTTCAAATCTTCAAACATTTCAAACACTTTCGAAAATCTTGTTCTTGAAATTTCGAAACTTTTAAAAACAAAAACTTTCAAAAAATTAAATTTTTAAAACTTTATTATTGTTTGTGAAAATCTTGATGATCCAATATATTAAAGTTTAAAAAAATTAATTTTTGAAAGTTTCTAAATTTTAAGAACAAGATTTTTAAAAGTTTAAAATATTTGAAATGTTCAAAGGTTTGAAAAACTCTGAAAATCTGAAATTTTCCTCTTTTAGAGGTTTCATTTCATGGAAACTTTAGAAAATTTATAAAATTTCCTATTCGAATGTTTCATATTGTTCGAAAGTTTAGAAACTTTTTTAAAAAACGTCAAATTTCATTTCTGAACTTTGGAAATATTCTAAAAAGTGAAAGTAAAAAAATCAAATTTTTATATATAGCAAAATAGTCTTTTTTATGTGTTTTGGAGAGTGGGAAGTACAAGTGAGATGGTGGCAAGTAAAAAACTCATGTACCAATACAATCTTAATTACCATACTTTCCTTTTTTTTTTTTTTGATAATTTTGTTTCCAAAGACTAATGTTATAAAAGATTCAAATATTTCAACGGGTTTTTGATTGATAAAAGAAGTTTTATTTGTATATTTTTCAGTTTTTTGTTATTAATGTATAAATCTTTCCTGATAAGGTGTTATTATAACCAGATATCGATGTTGTAAGGTGTTATAATCTCCTGTGAAGAGAATCTATGCCAAAAAAATAAGAATTTAAGAATATAAAAAATATAATAATATAATAAAATAATTATAAATAACCAAACACCAAGATGCACTATTAATACGACATAAACAAAACATGAAGATAATCAATCAACATAGATTAAATATGTCTATACAAAAAACATCAATAAATAAGTGGAAAGAATGACCATTTAAAATTTAAGGCGGTCTAACATGGACTTCTAAAAGAAATAGTCCAAGGACGGATCCTTAGTATTTTTAGTAAAAAATAAATTTTGTAATATTTTTACTAAAAAAAAGAAATGTTCACTGTTAGATCATAATCATACACTACAAGAAATTTTTAGATTTGCGACACTTGAATTGCGACGGTTCCTAAAAAACTGCCCTAATCAAGAAATTGCGACATCTGTGGGAGGTTGCAAGCAGGTTTGGGTGTAGTTCTGAGCAACTTGGATTATGTCTATCTCTAGTACTTATCGAAGACCAGGTGAACAATATTTTCAGCAAGGCGAGTCTGTGGGAGGTTGCAAACAGGTTTGGGTGTAGTTCTGAGCAACTTGGATTATGTCTATCTCTAGTACTTATCGAAGACCAGGTGAACAATATTTTCATCTTGTCACTAATCTACGGTTTTTAACTTTTTCAATCTTAATTGGGAACCTTCGTTGATATTATATATATACACATATATTGCACTAATGAGCTCAGCAGTTTCATTCATATTTCCTCCTCACATGCCATTTGGCATCCATTAGGAATTACCAAATATATGTGTTTCATCATCATCAATATCCATGCTTCATAAGTACTGATTACCTCAACTGATTTAAACAGCTTTCAAATACTACAGGTTTTGAATTAAGAGATGGATCCTGAAAGATCAATAGAGGAACAATTGTCCAAGCTACGTCCTTCCTTGCCAATAAATACCAGAATTGGAATAGTTGGTGCTGGTCCAAGTGTGAAGGGAAATCCATATCCCAAGTTCATACTTCCTATACTTTTCTTCTTCAAACTAACTTCTATAAATGATTTGTTTCAAATTACTTTGAAAGGAAGATTCTGAATTCTGCTATGCCTTGCACCTACATATCTCTTAATTTCTAAATACTGCTGCAGCATAAGAGAATTATAAATACTAACACATCTTGACCTCATCTTAGCCTCTTAGATATTCATATACATGACATAATATTAAGAGAATTATAGATAGTAAATGTGGCCTCTGAAAAAGATTCACCAGCTTCTCTTAGTAAAGATAAACCATATTGACACTTATTATTAATTAACAATAATAGTATATAGTATAGTTATGACTAAATGGTTTGGATCCTCTTATTTGGAAGTGATCTATTCTTGTTATCCTAAAGTATGGTTAGAACAATTGAAGTTCATCAAAGATGCTGACAATTTGGAATATTGCAGCAACTACTGAGACTAGGATATTTATTTTCATGTTATCATTATTATATACATTAATTAGTTATCTATCCTTCTTTTTAATTTGGAGCATAATTCATATGGTGATCAATTTTATTTTAATGTAAGTCACTGCAATTACCATGAGATGAACTTATGTAGTACTTCTTTTTTCTTACAGTATTTATCTTTTAATGTAATGTATACATTTTAAGGAAATTATTAATGCCGTTTTATTCATGCCACAGAACTTTGTGTCACATATTAAAATTTTGATTCTGTCAGAACTTTGTGTCACATGTGAATGACATTTCTTTTCTAGTAGGTAGCTAATGTAATACTTATTCAATTTCCCTACCTCTCTGGTGGAAAGGGATTTCATATTGGTTTATATAAGAAAGAGGAGATATGATTTTGTATGCAGGTTGTAGGATTATGTTAGTTTGGCTGTGGAATAAAAAAAGGTGTTAAAAGAGGGAAGGGAAATGAAAGGCTGTGGATTGAAGGGAAATGAGGTGGAGGTGAATCGTTGTCTTATCATGACAACAAAAAATAAGAGGAAATGATGAAACACATGAAATTTATGTGAGTGGACTAAACTACACTACACTACACACCTCATCACAACACAAGCAGCATGGCAAGATTGGTTGCATTCCAACATACGGTGTCAAAATAATTGTGTTAACTTTAACTAGATATTTTAGAAGCCTTAAATAACTATTGAATTTGGCAAGTAACATTATTTACAAGAGGAAAAGCACCTATCACTCAACAATTGCCAGGTGAATCAGACACTGATTTTGCTGAATTTTCTTCCAAGGTATGCTAATTGTAAATACAAACATTGGACTATTATACATGGACCATTCATTCATATTGTTAATTTCATATAGATCTTGCATTTGAAAGGAGACAGGAAGGACTATGATTTAGTAAAATCAAGTCTCTCAGCACAAGGATTTGATGTTGTTTATGACATAAATGGTATTTAGATTCCTACTTGTTCACCTTACTCTATACAATTTTAAAATTTAGATTGTGATTTTATAATGATATATCTCTTTTTAAATCCAAATCATGATTTGTTATGTTTCAGGAAGAGAGGCAGAGGAAGTTGAGCCCATACTTGATGCTCTTCCTAATCTGGAACAGTAAGCTGTAGCACTAGTTTTATAAGACTATTCAACTATGAATACTATTGCCATTAATTGATCTATTCATTTTACAAGTCATTTAGTTAATTAAGTTTGATAATTAAATGTTGGTTCTAAATGTCAGGTTCATTTACTGCTCTTCTGCTGGTGTCTATCTCAAATCTGATATATTACCTCATGCTAAGGTTAGTTTACATTTTTACTTTTCAATAGTATGTGTCTTGCCAT
This sequence comes from Cicer cuneatum, assembly GCA_037974295.1. Classification (NCBI taxonomy): domain Eukaryota; kingdom Viridiplantae; phylum Streptophyta; class Magnoliopsida; order Fabales; family Fabaceae; genus Cicer; species Cicer cuneatum. Next base: position 24,331,827 of record JBBPBO010000004.1, read on the forward strand.
GATGCAATTTTTTGAGGCTTCTAATCATCCATATTATTTTGTTTGACTAGAAAATATGTTGTTGTTTACATACTTATTTTATACACATGTTGATAGATTGATGCAGTTGACCCTAAGAGTAGACACAAGGGAAAGCTTGAAACAGAAAGCTTGTTGCAATCAAAGGATGTTAATTGGACTTCTATAAGGCCAGTGTATATCTATGGACCCTTGAACTACAATCATGTTGAAGAATGGTTCTTCCACAGATTGAAAGCCGGTCGCCCGATATAAATTGAATTTGTGTTATTTATTTTGTGTCAATGTATAAATTTGTGTTATTTATTTTGAAAAAATTATATAAATTGAATTTGTGTTATTTATTGTGTCAATGTATGAATTTGTGTTATTTATTTTGAAAAAATTATATAAATTGAATTTAGCTACAATAGTTATTAATTGTTTATTTAAATTATGTGGATGATATTAATTTATAAATATTTTTTATTTTAATTAATAAAAAATCAAAAAAAATTGTATAATAATTTTTTAATTTAAATTATTAGGATTGCGACGGTTGATAACCGTCGCAATGTTTTGGATCAAATTGTTCAAACTGAATATAGCGACTGTTGATAATTGTCGCGATGCTTAAAAAAAAATTTGAACGTGTTTTGCGACGGTTTGAACTGTCGCAAAAAAGGTAAATTGAGGCGGTTGAAACAACGGTTTTCAGAACCGTCGCAAAGTTGGCGACGGTTGAAACGATGGTTTTCAGAATCGTCGCAAAAACGCCTCGCGACGCACAAATCTGCGACAGTTGACGAATCGTCGCAATCTACCATTGAAGGCGGTTGTAACCGTCGCAAAAGGCCTTCAAAACCGCCGCAAATTTTTTTTTCTTGTAGTGATATTAGATATTCCTTTAAAGATTGAAATGAAAATAAATAAAAAGTTAACAATCAACCTCATTGCAAAAATGAAAATAATCAAGAAGACATGCACAATGATCATATATAATGAACAATAATCTGAACAATGAATCAATTTTGATGTATAGAAAGAAATGACGACGGATGCATCCATAATTATTTAATACTCGAGGTTGATATATATATATATATATATACACTTTTGATTTGAGCCTTTGAAGAAGAAACAATATTCATTAGTGTTATATTTTTGCCATTTATGAGAATAACTTTCATTATTCTAGATCAGAGTTTTATATAACTTAGTGACTGAAAATATAGAAAACGAAAAAAAAGAAGGTATATATCAATCTATGATAATAAGAAAATAGAGAGCTAGTAAACATGAACTTAGAGCATTAGAAAGATAGACATATTATTTTAATGAATGCATACTGAATATTGTAGGTATCTATAGTAAAATATTTTGCATTTTTGGGTTTATGGTTTATTATTGTGTTGCATACGGTTTCATTACGGGCCACATAACTCTTTTGGCATGATTTAATATGTGATTAATTTTTTTTATATTATTTATATTTAATATTTAATATGTGATTGTTATTTTTTTTTTTACAAAAGCAACAATTTGTATTTGTAACAATATACATTAATGGTTTATGTAACATAGATGGAAATAGAATCATGTACTAAATGTCTCATGGTAAATGCACCGATTTTATTTTTTATGAAGAATTTACAAATTTAAAACTAATGCATTAAATATAAATAAATGAGAGAAAATGATCAATGTGAGAATGCCACGTGGAGGAAAAATGATATAAAATTGATTTCTTTTAATCATAGTATACATTAGTTAAATAAAAATAATAATGTATAGAGATATTTTTTCTTAAGGTTAATCCAAAATTATTATTTTTAAAATAACTTTTTTGACAATAATAAATAAAACAAAAATAAATAAAAATGAGACTTTTTTGGACTTGTTAGGAATGGTTTTGATTTAATTATTTGTAACTGATTTACTTTTAATGTAAATAAATCAGACCTTAGTCAGTTGAGGCAAGCTTTTAAAAATGTGAATTTTATTATTTACCCTAATTAGAAACAATGTGAGTTTTGGTTTCCTAAAATATGAAACCTATTTAATCATTATACATAGATGTTTTTAAGGGTTTAGGAAAATGGGAGAAAAAAATTGGAGGACAAAAGGGAGAAAAAATTGAGAAAAGAGATAGAAATACATCATTTGTCTATTTTTAAGAAAATATTTAAAAATGAATTTGTTATAATTATTGTTTATGTTGATGATATAAATATTATTAGAACTCCTAAAGAGCTTTTGAAATTTGTTTGATTAAAAGAAAATTGAGATGAAATATGTAGAAAGAAAAAATATTTGTTTTGATATTAAAAATTGAATATTTGAAGAATATTATTTGTGTAAATCATAAAGCTTATATATCAAAAGTGCTATTAAAGTTCTATATGTATAAATCAATTTTTTTGAGTACTTCAACAGTCTAAGGTCACTAGACTTAAACAAATATTGGTTTAAAACTTGAGAAAATGATGAAAAATAATTGGTAAAGTACCATGTTGTAATTCAATTTGAAGGCAACAAACAATGTACCTTACAAATTGTTTTGACATATTGGATCTGTTTGTTAAATATTCTTTTAAAAAATGATTTTTGTAGTATTTCATCTTTTTGTATAACTTTTTAAAAAAAGAATTTTAAAAATTAGGATTCAAATGAAAAATTGGTTTAAATAGTTTATGATAAAATATCTTTTTAAATATTTTATCTATTTGTTATAACTTTTTTTAGATAGTGAAATTTCAAAAAATTAAAAGCTATTTTGATAAACTTCTCATAAAAATCATTTTTGAAAGATACAATTTTTTTATATAAAAAATAATTTATATAATGTTAAAATCATTAATAATAAATATCAAAGTTACTGAATGTCAATTTTTTAATCTGTAAAAATGAGTCTAAAATAACTTCTACAATTTTTGAGTAAGTTATCATAAAAATTTGTAACAAACAAACCCACGGTTGGATCTCAATCTATTTATAATATGTAGTTGGAATGCAGATCCATATGAGTTTACAACAAACAGGTCAATAGAACCTCCCTATTTCAGATAATACTAATTAGTATATTATCTTTGCATGTGAAAAATGAAAAAGACAAGTTTAAATAGCTTAGATATATGCATCTAATCTAAGTGTGGTTTGGGGAGTTTTAGAGTCTTGAAAAACCAATGGAGGTTGCATTTGACCCAAACTCTCTGCAATACCATGCTTTTTAAAGTCATAATCTGCAGAACTTTATGAATAAAAACAACTTGATAGGCGAAACTGTACATACCTTCAATTTTGTGGTTGCATACAAAAAGATTACCTCCTGCGGAATAAGAAATGAAAATGTAACCATAAAAAACAATAGTTTGAAAGTTGAGAGGAAAATGAAATGAACTTGAGAAAACAATAACCTTCAACACGGTACCAACTGCTTGGAGTAAAAATGAAACTATCATCAAAAGACTCCAAAATAAACCACCACCCTTCAATGAATTTCCAGCATCAGCTCCACTACAATAGTGAAAGTAGTATAAATCAAAAGGCCTTAGACATTAAAAACAAATTTCACATAGCTTCTACCAAATAGCAACATATATTTCCAATTTTTGTAAAGAATACTGTTTCCAAAGTTTTATGACACACCTTAACGGAAAATTCTTTAGAATTTGATTTTAAAAATCACATAGGGATAAAATAGAAGCAATATGAGATATGCAGTGACTTAGAAGATTTAACATATGAAATCATAATCTTTTAACTTTTTTAACTATGATTTTTCCTACAGCCTCAAGATTGTTAAGAGTGGATTGCCCTTAGTGACACTCAGAAACTGAGCCACCACCATCACATCCTTAGAAAAAAAACATGTTCCACTGACCTTGTTACAGTAACAACTACACCAATAGTGACAAGAAAACATCCAAGTAACTGGTTGAGTTTATATCTTCTCCCAACAAAAATAATTGACAAGAGAATTTGCCACACTAGAAAAGTCTGCAACATAATAAGTTGTTAAATTAACTATCTTTCTTTAGTTTACTTTTTATGACCAAAATACCCTAATCACAAACATAGACCAACAACAACAATCTTTAAGTTTGTTAAACACAATTTCAAATGTGAAACAGAACCAAATTATTGATAATGCTACTCATGCTCATGCTGCAACTTTATTTTTTGATGTGAATATTGATAATGATAACTTTCAACCACTCCACCACCAAAATATTCTACTACCTCATTTTTTAGACCAAGTCTCTTTTAATTCACAATCATGTTTGAATAATAATGAGCAGGGTCAAGGTACTATTATCACTACTACTAATAATAATAACTTTGCAACAGTTGATGATGAAACATTATGGATTAATATAAATATTCCATCTTCTTCTTCTTCTGCTCCAATATCTATTATTCCTCCAAATGCTAATAATCAAGGAGATGCAAGTAGCAGCACTTCCACTACGAGCTATGGAGTTGGAGGCCCTTGTTCTTATTGGTCTGAACTTTTTTTGAGGACCCCACTATGCATGATTTATCTTGATATATATTTAATTTGTTTTGAGGTTGAATTATGGTGTATGTGACTGTTTGTTATGCCTTTGTCAGCTTATTTGTTTGTTTCTTTAAATTTAATTCAAGCATATAGATACAGATTCTGGTATAGATACGTATATAAGTATTCATTATATTATGTGATTTGCCTCTAGATAACTAATCAAGTAGAGCACATCAATTGATCCTGTGTATATAAAGAAATCATATAATAATATTATACAACTTATATAGTAAATTATTTTTTTAACTGATATACAGTAAATCATTTAAACTTAGCTATTTTAAAGCCATTAATTAATATATAGAAATAGAAGTGATGTAAGATACTAAGATTGCTATCTATGTCTGATCAAAATTGAGCTTCACGCCAATCCTTGTAGAGAAACAATATTTAATTTTATTCCCTCAAAAAACAAATATGTATCTGCTATGATAAAAAACATTATTAGTTTCTTTTTCAGTAAACTGCAATAACCTTTTGCCTTAATCTAATTATTGTTCCAAACTTTTGTATTACTACCATATATAAAGCAACCAAAACTGATCATATATATTTACTGTTATAATATTCGACAACCTTCACAGTTCACTACTGGTACTTTTACTCTCATATTCTTATATATGTGGTAACATCTTTTTGGTTTTTTGGACACCATAAAATTAACATTTTTGGCTAAAATAACAGTAAGATAGGCAAAAGCATAACATGCCCTTAACTCCCCTTGACACCCACATACACAAACAATCCTCCATCATTAGTCTCGTCATTATTGCCAAGACCAAGCAATTAAAACAACAAAAATCACACCAATAACCAAGAAAAGCATAAATCAGAACATAAATCTGGAACAAACAATTATTACTATAGGAACAAGCTAATTGAATAGTCGAACAAGCAAATATCTTAAATCGTTCCAAAATGCAAGGAGCAAGCAAAAATAATAAGCAAAGAGAGAGAGAAGATGAATACCTCGATGAGCGAAGACGGAGAAGACGGAGACACAACGAATCACGAAAGGGGAAATAGAGAAGGTTGAAGGTCCGATTGAAGGATCCGAGCGCAGCGCAAAGACTGTTGATACCAGAGCAACAACTCGAGGAAAGAGTGAAGGTTTCGATTGCAGCGCAAAGGGGATCGAGAGTGAATGAATAGGAAAGAGCGAAGGAGTTGGGTACGGTACTTTCTTAATTAACATTTTGTTTCTTAGAGGAAAGTTTTAAGTTAAGTGGTCTAATTTTTCAACAACAAACAAAACAAAGAAAATACAATAATTAATTAATTATTATTTAATCTAACTTGAGGCCACATTTTTTCTATAGCTTTAGACCACACTTGAAATGTGTAGTTATTAAACTTAAATAGAAAACGGTTTTTCTTCATGGTAAAACAACAACACTTTTAAAATTGTGGCTTAATCGGTGACAATAAAAAAATATGCAACGGTTTTTCATTCAAAGTTAAGAAATTGTACTCTATAAGTAAATTATAGACAACACCCAAAAAACTGTTGCCTATTTCCATTTCCAGCCACACTTTTTTACCCGTGGCTAAGTGAAAGTGTGGCCTAATATAAAAAATGTTGTAGTGCCTCTAGCTTATCTCTCCCGTGGCTCTCTTGTACATCAGGCTTCTCTCTTATTCCTCAGTCTTTTTTCTCTCGTCTCATCTACCTTCTCTTCACTCGTCTCGTTATTCTACTGCGACGAACAAAGGTTGCATGACAAAGATCCAAGTTGTGCGACATATACAAGTTATTGAGTCTTCTCATTGTAAGTTTACTTCTCTCTATCATTGTTATTGCTTGTGTGTGATTGTTGTTTGCTTCAACTTAAGGTTTTTAGTTATTGATTTAGGTTTTCTTTTGCTTATTCAATTTAGAGTTTTTTGGTTATTCAATTTTGGGTTTTTTCCTTCTACAGTTTAGATTTTTTTACATTTGATTCAAGTGCATGTGTTTATACTTCTATTATTGAATATGTTAAGTTATGTTTTTTGCTTATGCTTCTAGTTTATTAGCGTCACTTTGTATGTTCAAAACAAAATATACTACTCTTGTTTTCTATAAAAATAAGTTCCTTCAGTGTGTTGGTTTATTTCAAGTTAGACAAAGGTAGTATCATAAATGAACTATTTTAGTGAGTTGTTTTATTTCAATAGTAATATTTTGGTGTTTATTATTTGCATTTTACTTTGTTTAGTGACTTATATTTTCTTTTATAAGCAACTTTCACGTGTAATAATTTTTTTTTACAATTTTGTTGCTTTAAGACATGACACCGACAAATGATAAAAATGTAAGGAAGTTATCAAGTAATTATAATTTCATTGTTGCGATTTATTTATCATTGTTAACCACATACTCATACTTCTCAGATACGTGCAAGACATGCATGTTTTCCAAATATGTTGCTAGATGTCAACGTCACATGAAAAATGTACAACGAACTCAAATTTATACAATTTCATTCAAGTGGGTTTTAGATATGCCAACAAATTTACAAATTTCTGGTTCTTTGCTATGGGAGTTGGTTAGTAGGTGGGATGGACGTAGTGGAGGGTTTTGGATTATGGATAGGATAATTCATTTTACTTTGGGAATGCCAATAGTAGGTGAGCATTTGGAAGCATATGAAAATGGGGAATGTGATACATTGTTGATGTTTGGAGGAGACGAAGTAACTTGTGATAGGATTGGTGTGTTGCTTCACGCGTTGTATGGTGACATGGTCCAATTTTGTAGACTTTATATGCTCCTCGATCAGAGAGTCGAATAAATACTCATTATATTAAAACATTTGATTACCTAGAGTCTCTGCATAGCTACAATTGGGACATATATGTGTATAATGTTTTAGTTGAAAAGTTTAGTAAGACTGAAACTGTGTTGAAAGAGGGAAAAATAGATTCACAAACAAACATAACAGGTTGTGCAGCTGTCTTACAAGTATATATTTTTTTATCGTTTTATATCACCATCTTCCATCTTGTGTTGTCTTTAAATAAAAATGCATTACTTTTTGTAGATCTGGGTATTCAACCACTTGTTCGTGGGTCATACACATGTTCCTAAGTTTCGATTCCCAAGATTTTTGAATTGGTCAATCTTAGTGTCAAAAGAAAAAAATATTAAAAGCATTTTGAAATAATATGGTAAACATTTATATTATTTTCCTGCATAATTTGTTTAATAATTATGTGTGTGTTTCAATCTTTTTTGTTTTGACAGATAATTGAACAATTAACTGCAACAAATGAAGAACTTGAATTTGACATTGTGAATTAAGCATTGCAGAAATAGGAAAATCATAATGTGCATTATGTTGATTATCAATGATCGGTGGCATAGAATAGGCAGTCCCAAGAAGAAATTTCAATACTTGAGGGTAAGGTAAAATGGTTAAAAGAAGAATTGTGTAAACGATAATCAATGCATGAATCTGATCATGATTTTGTGGGAGGTTCTCCAACAAGAGCTTGTCATGAATTCACCTCAACTTCATATTGTTGATTTTGACGGTATGAATATTTTTTTTTGTAGATCAAATATTTATGTAATTGGACTTGTTTATAACATACTATTGAACTTTTATCTGTAGGTGACATGGGAGTCAGTACCCCTTTTGAGAATGTTGGGATGAAGTCGCATAAGATATTGTTGGTAAGTAATAATTGTATCTGTTTTGGTGTTGTATTTTTCGTATGATATAATTTTACTACATTTGTTAACATGTGAGCCTAATGTGAATAGTTCAGCAAAATCAACATCAAGCATAATTACAAAAATAAAAGATAAAGTAAGGAAACAAGTTAAAAGTATAGTTGGACATTTTTTGAGTTTGTGAATCCGAATGAAAAGAAGAAGAAGAAGGAGAAAAATAAAAATAAGGCGTTGTAAAGTGTGTTGACATATTTTGAGTTTATTGAACATTTCATGTAATGATGTAGTTGGTGTCGTTTGAACCACAAAAACTTTTTGCATCTTTTTTTTATGAGAAAATATGTATGATTAAAAATTCGTGTGCATTAGATGTAGATTTTAGTCTCCAAATTAAATGTTGGATACTTGAAAAGCCATTAAGAAGATTTAAATGTTCTGATAAAAATGATTAAGTTTCTCAATTACAATTCATTAACCAAGTTGTTTTTAGCCATAAACTAGGAATTATCCACATAAAAAAAATGTGTTTATATTTATACAATCACATATCATTATGCACACAAAAAATAATGTTAAAGCATTTACACAACTGTTTGTTGTTACAAAAATATTATACAAAAAAGTGACAAAAGTGATTAGCACCCAACCGACCTGCACTATACAAAAATTAGTATTAGTAAAGTTGTGACATGACTACTAAACTATGATATAAGTTAGAACAATACTATTGAACAACATATCATCATTCCCAAAAATGAAAAATATGAATGACATTTTATCATAAAATTATGCTGAATTGTGACAATCTTGTAAAGCCTATTTTAGACGTTGTCAAAAGATCCATGAATAACATATTATTTCCAACCTGAGCAACAACATATAAAAATATAAAATAAAACGTACATAAATTCAATAAATAATATAATCATCACCAACAATCAAATAAGTTATCCTCAACCAATACATATGTTATTCTCAACAAGTACATAAGTTATCTTCAACTAATACAATATAAGTTATTCTCAACTTGTACATATATTTTTCATAAATATATGTTATCCTCAAATCTATAATATAATACACGAATCCAATAAACAACCACAAATTCGACCATAAATTCACACATTAGTTAGCACAATCTTATAACAAACATGAATAAGGTACTTGAATACAACAACTCTTCTCCCCTGACAACTTCAATAGTTGATTCTATGCACATGTTACTTTCATTCTGATTTATCACTATTTCAATATTGCCCTCCAACACATTTCAATAAACAAAAGGTTAAGATAGTAGACATTTGAAAGAAAAAAAAAAGAAATATTTTAATATAATTTGTACATGATGGATACATAATTTTTGGACGAAAAAAATCATACAATGGTAGTACTCTCTCATCGCGCTTTGTTTGGTACGCTTCCTGGATCTTTTTACAATTTTTTCAACTACATATATTTTTCTTTTTTAATTGATATAACAATTAAAGAAAGCATGTATACTCTTCACTTCCCTGCGTAGTTGACATACCTGTCCAAAAATATTTCTTTAGCAAGGTTGGACCCATCTATGACGTTCATTATACAATCCATTCAACCAATCATTTTGTTGAAGCTTAAATTTGTCGATAAAAGAACGCAATTTTTCTTCAAATACCTCTTTTACAAATGTGTCATAAACCACTCTTTCATTGTAGACTTGATCCTTTTATATTCACTATATGTACAGAGCTTTTCATGATTTATTTCATTATATGCCATAAACACCACCTATGACGAGTTGTAGTGAAGATTAACTCAATGACATTTTTCATAGCCTTGCATTGGTGAGTCACAATATCCAAATGGACCTTTCCTAGCATACAACAAAGTCATGATTTGAAAAGCCATACAAATGAATTTGTGTCTTCTCCTAACAACAACCCACATCCAAGTAATGTTGATTGACCATGGTGATTCACACCAACAAACACAACAAAATACATGTCATACTTATTAGTCAAATATGTTCTGTTGAAAGTCACAACATCTCCAAAGTATTCATAAGCAACTCTACTTCTTGCATCAGCCCAAAACACATTTCTTACGTGAAAATCGTCATCCAAATCTATGTCATAGAAGAAATCTAATTTTGTCCCTCATTTGGAAAAAATAGCTTATCAAGGCCTTTCCATCACTTTCTTTTTCAATTGCATGTTATTCCTTGTTAACGTTATTCTACACATCTCTTTTGCAAATTGCGTTTTCATGTCCTCCTTCATCTTTGACAAGAGACTAAAAAGTCTTGTCGATCCTCACTACTGCATCATCATAGATTTGGATTGTTCTCTTCAAATGCAAATTTAGTTTCTTGTTATCTTTAAACAACCTTGCCTTTGTAGGACTCGTCTTATGAGTATGATCAGATTCAAATTTTTTAATGTATAACAATCAATCTGTTGGAACCAAATTGATTTTATACTTAGAGTTTTGATGATAATAAAAGTATTTTATGAGAACAATATATTTGACTTCAAAGAGTATGAAAAAAGATTCGTATTTTTGAAGAAAATATAAAATAAGATTTGATTTATATTTATAAATTGAACAAAATCTAAAATAAGATTTGATTCAAATTTATAATTGAAGAAAATCTAAACATGATTTCATTTAGATTTATAATTAAAGAAAATCTAAAATAAGATTTGATTCATATTTATAATTGAAGAAAATCTTTGACCAAGTTGAAAAAAGATATGGTCAAGATTTGAAGAAGATTTGATCAAGATTTGATAAAGCTTTGATCAAGATTTGATAAAGCTTTGATCAAGATTTGAAAAAGATTTGATCAAGATTTATCTACAACAAAATATGAATATAATCAATTTGACAAATTTACAAACTCAATATGAACAAAATACAAACAGAATCATTCTGAAGAATTTACCAGCTCAATATGAAAAAGATACAATTCAGAATTAAACAAGGACTAAATTGAAGCCTAAATTTTAACTATAAATAGATACTCAAGTCTGAAAAGAGGAACATAAAAAATCAGAAGAAACTGGAAGAACTCAAGCTAAAATTCCAAATTCATCTTAGAGTTCAAAGAGAGAAACACTTGTTCGAATGAGAAATATTTTCTGAGTGTTATTTTCTTAGAGTATGAGAGTTATTATTATTATCAGCTTTGTTAGAAGGAAACACTTAAAGTTCCAATCTTTTGTATCCAACCCGATAGTGGTTTAGCTCTTTCTTCCATTTGGGGTTGTCAGGTTGTTAGGAGAAGACTTGACTTGTAGGGTCAAGGTGGTTAGTTCCTCAAAAGTCTGAGGTTGTCATGCTGTTTGGGAAGACTGACTTGGAGGGTCAGGAATTTTTTAATTCAAGGTATTTGAATTAGTGGATGAAAGCCTTCTAAATAAGGGGACTGAATGTAGCCAAGTTAGTGGTGAACCATGTCTAATTATTTATGCTTTTTTTGTTTGCTGCCTCTAAACCCAATTGTTTCTTATCTAAGTAATTCATTGAAACCAACCAGGCTTCATCAAATCAGCAAAAAGTTATCAACTTTTTCAAACACAATTCAATCACCTTCTTGTGTTTGCACCTTCAATTGGCATCAGAGCTCGATCTTAAGGCTAAACACTTTACAATGATTGAGAAAAGATCCAACGGTTCAATATGTCTGGATTCAGTGAAGAAGCTATTGGAGTATTTATAATAGTCTGATTCTGACCTATGAAGGAAGCAAGCAAGTTCAAGAAGTAAAGACCAACCTCATAGTAAAAAAGTATGAGTTGTTCAAGATGAAGACATTGAAACAATGTTTTCCAAATTCCAGACCCTGGTCTTAGGATTAAAGGTACTTGAGAAGAGTTATACTATTGTTGATCATGTGAAGAAAATTCTTAGGAGTCTGACAAGTAAGTGGAGACCTAAGATCACTGTCATTCAGGATGCAAAGGATCTGAATACTTTTAAGCTGGAAGAATCAATCAGCTCCCTCAGATCACATGAAATTGAACTTGTAGAGGTTGAACCCAAGAAAAAGCAACCAACCTTGGCTATGAAATCCAAACAGAAGAAAGTTCTGAAGGCAACAGCAGAATCAGAGGATAATGATTTAGAGGATCAGAATGGAGACTTAGAGGAAGAGGAACTGGCGTTTATATTTAGAAAAATTCAGAAGATATGGCACAACAGAAAGAAGAAATTTCCCCAAAGATATTCCAAGCAATCTAGTAGAGGAAAGGATGATAAATATGACAAGAAAAACATCATCTACTATGAATGCAATGAACCTGAACATATCAAGTCAGAATGTTCAAATATGGAGAAAGGGAAACACCAGAGGAAAGATTCCATACCCAAGAAGAAGAGTTTGATGTCTACATGGGATGATTCTGATGAATCATATGACGATGAACAAGCATATTAGGCTATGATGGCTTATACCAACTCTGCCTCTAGATCCAACACATATTCTGACTCTTGAAATGAGTCAACAGATGAAGAAATTGAAGTATTTTCTGACTTTATTCGATTTGATTTAATTACTGCTATAAACGATTTTTTAAATAATAATCATAAATTGTGTTTAAAGCTGAAAAACACTTAGGAAAGAAAATAAAAATCTAACTGAAAATTTAATATTTTAAAGAATCAAAGTATTGAATTTAAAATAGAAAATGCAACTATGAAAACTGCTATTACTGAACTTATAACAGAAAATGCAACTCTGAAAACAGATATTACTAAACTTAAAACAAAAAATGCAACTTTGAAAGCTATTATGGAACATAAAATAGAAAATGCAACTCTAAAAATTGAGTTTATTGAACTTAAAACATAGAATGCAAATTTGAAAAATGATATTGCTAAAATTAAGGCTGAAAATCTAACTTTGAAAATTAATTATAATTCAACATCAATTGAAAATGTTACATGTAACTCTGATAAGCATGAAAAAGTATTTCAAGATTTTCTTGATAATGGTATAGAAAGAAGCAAGTATGCATCTATGATTTATGGTGTTAGTAGGAATGATAAAAGAGGAATGGGATTTCAAGAAAAAATAACTAAACCTAAGTTTGTTCTCTATGATGATTTATGTACTATTTGCTATAAGAAAGGTCACACTAAAATATCTTGTCCTATGCTAACCACATCGAAAGATAAGAAACCTTTAAGAACTAACAAACCAGAACCCAACTAGATTTGGGTACCAAAGGATAAAATTGTTTATGTTGTAGATGTTCTAAGAAACCAAATTGAAACACCAGTCATGGTGCCTGGTCAATGGATATTTGCAATATATGAAGGGAAAAAGGTATATGTTCCAAGACTTAATAAAGAGAAGCCAACTGGCTTTGGTGGAAGAAGGATTGACCAACACAATACCTATCAGAACTAGAACCATATGATGAACCAGAAATATCATAAAAATCTAGAGTATCAATAAAATCAAAACTGGCAAAGAAACCACACATATCAACAAAATCAAAACTGGCAGAGAAATCACACATATCAACATAACTGGAACTACCAAAAGAATCATAATTACCATCAATTCCAAAATTACCAGAGGAACCTGATACATCAGCAAAAACAAAAGTGTCAGATTAACAATCAAAATCAGGAGAGTTCTTTAAACACTCTAATCAAATTCATCAAGACTACAAACCTAGATGAGAATTCAAATCCCTTCATCCAGATCCTCTAATAAGAGAATATGCAAATTCAAAATCTGAAAACTAGAAAAGAAGAAATAAGAGGGTTTTTAGAGTCAAACTAAAATTGTTTACATATAGGTTATATCTTTCTTTAAATATAATTATTGTTTGACATTATATTTATTGTGATAACATGAAGCTTGATCTTAAAAATCAAAGCTAGATAAGTATTTTGTAGGTTCTCAAAAATTTAAAGGAACCAACTGAATCACAAAATCTGAACATTTTAGTAGAAGCAGAATACAACTTGACCTTTAAAAGTCAAAGCAAAATGATGGATGGATTCTTGCAATGCAAGAAGAGTTAAATAAATTTAAGAAGAATGATGTTTGGGATCTAGTACCTAGACCAAAGAAGAACATTATTGGAACCAAATGGGTTTTCAGAAACAAGCTAAATGAAAAGGGTGAAGTGGTAAAAAAACATTGTAAGACTTTTCGCAAAAGGCTACAGTCAACAAGATGACATTGATTACACTGAGACATTTGCTCCAGTGGCCAGGTTAGAAGCTATTCGTATCCTACTTCCTTTTGCTGCAAATAATAACATTACATTATTTCAAATGGATGTTAAAGGTGTTTTTCTAAATGGTTATATAAGTGAAGAAGTCTATGTTAAACAACCCCCAGGTTTTGAAAGTTCTGAATTTCCAAATCATGTTTTTAAACTTAAGAAATTTTTGTATGGTCTAAAACAATCACTTAGGGCATAGTATGATAGACTCAGTAACTTTTTGCATAAAAAACAACTTTGTAAGAGGACAAGTAGATAATACACTTTATAGAAAATCAATAGTAGATGACATTTTTATTATTCAAATTCCTGTTGATTACATCATTTTTGGATCTACTAATGTCACTCTTTGCCAAGAATTTTCTAAATTGATGCAGCGTAAATTTCAAATGAGTATGACGAGAGGACTTAAGTTCTTCTTAGGGATACAAATTTAGCAAAGTCAAAAAGGTATATACATTCATCAAACTAAATATACAAAAGAGCTTCTCAAAGATGAGTGGTTGCAAACCTATGGCTACACCAATGCACCCTACTTGTTCACTTGAAAAAGATGATTTAGGCCAAAAAGTTGACAAAAAAAACCTATAGAGCAACGATATGATCCATACTTTACCTTACCGCTTCCAAAGCTGACATCATGTTTAGTGTGTGTGTGTGTGCAAGATTTCAAGCTGGCCCTTGGGAATCACATTTAACTGCTGTTAAGAAAATTCTCAGATACCTAAAAGGCACTACACCCCTTACCTTGTTCTACAAGAAATCTCCTAAGTACAAACTGAGTGGATACTGTAGTTCTAATTATGCTGGAGATAAACTTGAGAGAAATAGCACTAGTGGCAACGACACCTTTCTCTGTGACAACTTAATATCTTGGTCAAGTGATAGACAAAACACCATTGCAATGTTAACATCAAAGACTTAATACATTTCAGCAGCTGACTGCAGTTCTCAACTACTTTGGATGAAACATCAACTAGAAGACTAAAAAATCTCAGAAACCTACATTCCCATCTATTGCGATAACACTTGTGCCATTTGTCTAACCAAAAACATTATCCTACATTCTAGAGCTAAACACATAGAGATTAAACATAACTTCATTAGGGACTTTGTTCAAAAAAGGGTACTAAACATTCAGTTTGTAGAAACTGAACACCAATGGGCTGACAGATTCACCAAACCACTACCTAAAGATAGGTTTGACTTTATAAAAACTAAACATTACCTTCATACATGACTGATGTTGTGATAACTTCAAAGTAGTTTAGTTTTACATTAGTTTTTATATTTTCTTGTAATATATTTATGTTATTAAAAAAAATTAAAAAAAGAGGAAAAAAAGGAAGAAAAAAATTAAAAAAAAAAAGAGAAAAAGAAAATAAAATAAAATAATTAAAAAAGGAGCAAGTTTTACTTTCAAGTCTTTTTGTTTGATAACAAAAGGGGGAGAGGAGTCAAAAAAATATAAGCAAAGTTGTTATAAATAATACATGTTTTGTCATCATCAAAAAGAGGGAGATTGTTGGAACCAAGTTGGTTTTATACTTAGAGCTTTGATGATAATAAAAGTATTTTATGAGAACAATATATTTGACTTCAAAGAGTATGAAAGAAGATTCGTGTTTTAGAAGAAAATCTAAAATAAGATTTGATTCAAATTTATAATTGAAGAAAATCTAAAAATGATTTAATTCAAAGTTATAATTAAAGAAAATCTAAAATAAGATTTGATTTAGATTTATAATTGAAGAAAATATAAAATAAGATTTGATTCAAATTTATCATTGAAGAAAATCTTTGACCAAATTGAAATAAAGATATGGACAAGATTTGAAGAAAATTTGATCAAGATTTGAAAAAGATTTGATCAAGATTTGATCACGATTTGAAGAAGATTTGTAGATGATTTGATCAAGATTTATCTACAACAAAAATGAATAGAATCAATCTAATGAATTTACAAACTCAATCTGAAAAAATACAAACATAATCAATATGAAGAATTTATAAACTCAATCTAAAGAAGATACAATTTAGAATTAAACAAGGACTAAACTGAAGTCCAAATTTTAACTATAATAGATACTTAAAGCTGAAGAAGAAGAGTATAAAAAATCAGAAGATAGTAGAAGAACTCAAGCTCAAATTCCAAATTCATCTTAGAGTTTAAAGAGAGAAACACTTGTTCGAATGAGAAATATTTTTCGAGTGTTCTTTTCTTAGAGTGTGAAAGTTATTATTATTATGAACTTTGTTAGAAGCAAACACTTAAAATTCCAATCTTATGCATCCAACTCGATAGTGGTTTAGTTCCTTCTTCAATTTGGGGTTTTCAGGTTGTTAGTAGAAGACTTGGCTTGTAGGATTAAAGTGGTTAGTTCCTCAAAAGTCTGGGGTTGGGGTTGTCAGGCTGTTTGGTGGCTTGGAGGGTCATGTGTTTTGTAATTCAAGGTATTTGAATTAGTGGATGAAAGCCTTCTGAATAAGGGGACTAGATGTAGCCAAGTTAGTGAACTAGGATAAATCTGTGTCCAATTATTTATGCTTTCATTGTTTGCTGCCTCTGAACCTGATTATTTCTTATCTAAGTAATTCATTAAAACCAACGAGCCGTCATTAAATCAGCAAAAAATTATCAACTTTGTCGAACACAATTCAACCCCTTTCTCGTGTTTGTACCTTCACAATCTTCATCCAACTTAATAACAATCTTGGCACTTTAGTTGGTAACGTACACAAATGTTTTGACACTTTAGATCCCTCTATTGAGCATGCTTAAATTAAGTAGTAGAGCTCCTCATCTTGCCATTTTCTTGAAGATCTAATCTTCCACCCAAAATCCTTTCTCAAAGCAGACTCATCATAAAATAATTTGACTTCATATAAGCAAGACAAACACATCCCAGTTGCAAAGATCATCAACGTTGTCAACTTCGATACTTCATCCTCAATAGTACCACAATCCATGAAGTTTTAATTGATGGTGCAAATGCCACACAAAAACAACAAAAATAATTCAATCCAGTCATTAACCACCGTATGCAATTTATTAACCAACAATTAGCACACCATTAACAATATAATATGAAATGTGTTAGACCTATCAACAATTTAAACAACGATGAAACTTAACAATTCAAACTTGGTTAACATGATTGTTTAACAGTTCACAACCCTAATATTTAGACATAAATAATTCATTAACCACCTATTGTACTTCATTAACCAATAATGTTTACACTATTAACCAAAAACAAAAACGTGTCAAACCTACAAATTTTTTTCCAAATAACTCCAAGTAAGTTTATTAACAATAAGACCACCTTACAAAGACAAATAAAAAACGAAGATCCAGACCTAAGCAAAACAATGTCGTAAACACAATAATCAAATCAAATTACACCAAAACAACCCCAATTTGTTCCAAGACTACTGTATAAAAAAACAACACTTTTTAAAGTAAACAAGTTAAAGTAAACAAGACAAACAAACAACTCCATCAATAAATGAAACACAAGATTTGAAACTCAACATTGTGAAGAGAGAAGGAAATGAGAAATTACCTTGCAAGGGAGGAGATAAAGTTGCTTAAGTTACTTCATTAAAAATTTGATTTTTTTCCTATTCTTCTTCATCTTCCTTCGAAATCATGATGTTTCTATTTAATCTAATGTTTAACCAAAATCAAAATCAAATAAGGAAAGAAAAGAAGGAATGAGGAAATAGGGAAGATGTGTGCATGCGTTTTATTGTTGTAGAGGAAGATAAAAATCAGGGCTGAAATAAGGAAAGAAAAATGGAAAATAGGAGAAAAGATAGATAAAAAAACATAGTTGAAAAAAGGGGAAAAAAGGGGAAAATGGGACAAAAGTGAGGGAAAATGGATGGAGAGAGTGTGTGGGGCCATGTATGTGTGTCCAGTATATTTACAATTTTTGTGTTACATTTGTGTTCATATATATTCATTTTAATTATATAGTAGTAATATATTGTAAGGAGACATAACCTTTATGTTCTATCTCCATTGCTCCCAAAATAAAACTTTAAGTTCTCTTCTTCATCTATAAGAGATGAGTGATTTAAAACTATTTTTTGGTTTGAAATCACTCCTCTAAGTCGATTTTTCTCTTTATTTTCTCTAAATGGTTCACACAAATATAATTTTTCTTTCATTTTTTTTGGTATCTTTGGTATGATGCTTTTTGGTGTTTTTGTCTTGGTGCAGTGTTCGTTTGGTTAAGATTCACATAGTAGCTTTGACTAATTACAAATTTTAATCCATAAATTTGGCTCTGTCATTGTTACAAATTTGGATGCATGAGTATTCCTGACATTTGAATTTTGTCATATTTGTATATTTGTTGCCATTTGTGATAAATTGTCATTTTATGCTATTAACTTGAATATTGTGAGTTTGTTGACAAATTCATCCTTTTTGGTTTAGCGACTTTGAATTTGTACGGAATCGATATATTTATCAATTTGAATGAATGAATAGTCTTTTTTTAGTCTAAAAAATATATTATGAGAAGAAATCAAATTACACTGATATAATATTACACAACTCAATAATGTTTTAGTCGACATATATTTTACAAATTTGATAATTGGATTGAAAAATTATTATATAGATCATCTATATAAATTTTTACAAAAATCTAAAACTTTTTGATATATTATTGAGGTGATTCAAGATTAATGTCGTATAATAAAAGTGTTTAAGACATTAATTTGATGTAACACATCAAACAATTTTAGATTAATGTAAAAATTTATATATATAAAATATAATCTTTCAATCTAATGATCAAATTTATAAAATATGTATTGAGTAAAACATTATTACATGGTGTAACATCTGGCATAATATTATCTTAGTGTAATTTCACCTTTCCTTCTATATTATTATATATTATAAGATGACTTATCAAATTACACGAGTTAGGTTTTATAACATCATATAAAATAAATATTTTTTAAAATTAATCGTTGAATTAAAATTTATTATCATATAAATCATATTGACAAATTTTGACATTCTTGTAGAATCATTTTTCATATGAACAAAATGTATCAATACTACCCTCAATGATGTAATTGTATATAATAATAATTTTGACACATTTTATTAATCTATAAAATAATTATAAATTAATTTTAAAATTTATGGATATAATTTATATAATAATATATTTCAATTTAATGATTAATTTAAAAAAAATATTTATCTCGTTTAATAATATTAAATGAATGTAAGTGCTAGTTAACTCTTTTAGAGTAATTTGATTATTCATCTATTAATACATATATATAATATATATATATATAATTATATATAATTAATATTTTTTTTAATTGAAAAATAGATGCTTTGGCGGAGTGTTATGATGATACAAAAATATACAATAGCTGCCGCGAAAAGTGTGGTGGTGAGTGCACAGTTGTGGCGGCCATACGGTCTATTGAGGATGACGACGATTAACTGTAACAGTAACAACCGTGATGATGTGGACACCATTTTCAAACAGAAGAAAACTCTTCGAACTCAGGTCAAAAAAAGCCTCAAGGCCATGGACCCTTCCCTCAGATCTCAACAAGGTACAATCTAATCTTAAGAATTCCGTTTGAATTTAGTGAATAAAACACCATAGTCGCATAGCAGAATAGTCCCTTAACCGCTCTAGAGAGGCAGTGTTGCGTGCGGCAGTTTGATGTCGCGGCCGCCTTAACCAGTTGAAACGAGATCGTAAATTTAAAGCCAGGGGAGGGACGTTTTGGGAACTCTCTCGTTTAGGTTTTGAATGTTCTGTCAGTTTTCACTTTGAAATTGCAATTTATAGATAGATAGTAATATGGAAGCAAATGCAACCAAGGTTTTAAATCGGGGTCCATTAAGTATTTCGCGATTTTGGCTATTATGGATTCTGTATTTCGAATTGCAGTGGTCGCGGTGTGAGTTAATTACAATATTATATAATATATAATACTGGTTGAGAGATATGAGAGAAGATCAAAACTAGAGAAAAAGGTAACCACAGATATCTTTACATACTTCAAATGGAAAAAAGGGTAACGACAGCTACCTTTACATTTTTGTCACAGCCGTTTTCAAGGCGGCGGGCCGTTTTTTAAACCTTGAATCCAACACACCACGTGATCATGAAGATTTTGCATGCTGTTTATGACCTAATTAATTTTCCACCAAATGCAACCTATGTTCTTAATTTAAGTTCCCAATTTGCACACTATGATCTATTTTTCATTTATTCCTACAAATTTCGTATATTGTTTTTGTTTTTGTTCAGACAATGCTATTCAGGACATTATTTTGGGAGCTCCGTGGTTCAAATCAAGTCTTAGGTTATGCGCATACATAAGTTGCAGTGCTTTACGGGAAGTCGATACTTTCAAACTCTTGTCACAAATTTTGCAACCTGGTATGTCTTGAAACAATTTATATTGTTGTTAGTAAATTAGAATTTTTAGAAAATTAGAATCTTCATTCTACAAATGTGTCTAATATATGTAAATGAGGATTGTTTGAAGAATCATTCATAACAACAACAACAATAACTTTAGGTCCTGTTTACTTTGTGAAAACATTTCCCGTTTTCATTTTCTAAAATTTGTGTTCATTTTACTTTAATAAGAAATTCTTGAAATGAATCATTGTCATGGAGATAGGATGAAATGTTAGTCAATGAAGATGCATTTTCAAAAATATT
Organism: Cicer cuneatum; assembly: GCA_037974295.1. NCBI lineage: Eukaryota > Viridiplantae > Streptophyta > Magnoliopsida > Fabales > Fabaceae > Cicer > Cicer cuneatum. The sequence goes on from JBBPBO010000004.1 coordinate 24,352,998, forward strand.
GAGAACAGTTTGTTCACATTTTCATTGTTTCTAGAAATGCAAACAATTGTTCAATTCAAAAGTCTTTTACCTCCTTATTAACAAGTAAAATTAACACAAATTTTCATTTCTTAAAGTTTGTGTTAATTTTCTTGTTAATAAGCAGGTAAGATATTTTTGAAGTGAACAAATTGTTTTCATTAGTTTCGGAAATGCCTTTTCATAAACTAGCATTTCATCTTCTTTCCATGACAATGATTTACTTTAAGAGTCTTCCATCAAAATAAAATGAACAAATTTTAAAAACAAAGTAAAGGGGACTTGAGTGTTTAAAGCTCACGTTTCTAAAATTTATGACATTAATTAAGCCTTTATGCACCAAAAAACATAGTAATGGAACCTTCAATTTCTTTTCAAAAAGAAAAATGGAAAGGATATGTACTCATTTTATGAGTTATCAAGGTTTTAAAATACAATCTCGTAGACATCAAACACCATAATGTTACATACCATACCATATATCGCAGTCACAGACCTTTCTTGGAAACAATACTAGTTATATTTTGTTGTGACATTTACCCAAATCTTCTGCCCTCTTTAGCCAAATCTTGGTCATTTAATCTTCCTTCAATCCTAATCCAATGGCTGGGATATGGTTAGATGGACTAGCGAGAATCTGAGTTGAAAAATTTAGGGTATGTTTGATATGCAAGAAAGTAACAGGCATGGGCGGCAGTTGCCTCCATTAAAAATTTAACCATTCTCAAGTATTATATTATATATTATTATATACATATCATAACAAAAGATTGAGGTGAGTGACACAGTTTGCAGGTACTGTGACTAATTCTTGTATTCAAATTAGAGGTAGGCGCAAATCCTTGTTTGTTCAACATGAACTTAAATTCAATTATATAATAATATGATTATAGAACAACTATATGCTGTAACCAATTGGGTAGCTTCTTGTGAAATATATATGGATGGATTGATCAAAATAAAGAAGTTGCTAAAGATATCACTTTATTTAGACATTTATCATACTGGATATTATTTTATTTATGTATTTTTTTTTTGTTGATATTATCAGCAACAACTTCAACAATTGAAAGAACTTTTTCTAATATAATATTGATGGGTGTAAAGAATAGAAAATTTGTTTTCGAGGAACTAGAAACCTCCAGAAGGAAATTGGTTAGTTCTTCTTGATAGATTCATATGGCTACTGCCAATTCTTATATATAGGGGGAGCTGTTTAACGAACTCTGGGAATCTAGGGATGAAAAGGAATGCAAATAACAAAATAATAATAGAAAAGGAATTATTCATTGCCCCTTCTGCACCTTTCCAATCCTAATCATAATCTTCTAGATACCTGGGTTTTTGGACCTCTCTTATGGGGTTCTGTGTAATGGGCTGGACACTGGGCTGCTGCATATCATTCCTGTCTTCATCAGAACTGTCCTTGTCCTCAAGGATCAACTTGTGTGCAATGTCGGAGAGTGGAATCCAAGATGAGTCCTCTGGTGGGAAACCCTCCCATTGAATCAGAACCAAGGGCGTGAGTGGATCTGTAGAGTCATTAACCTTATCTGAAAGGCTGGGCACAGGTTTCAAGACGGTCTTGTGGTGAAATGCTTGCTCGGGCAAGGGCGTAAAGGTGAGAAGGGGAGGACCATGGTGTGGTTTCAGCACAGAACAATGAAAACAGGGTGGATTATTGCACGAGTAGGAAGGTCCTGACAGCATGCCACCTTCCCAATTCTTTCCACAACCTGAGCCTTAGCCAAAATTGCGACGCGATTTAGTCAAAATTTGATCTCTTGATTGCAGCTAGTTATCAACAGCATCTAAGTGCAGAGTGGTTAGGAATATAATCTGGAATGGAGGGAGGGAACCTGCCCTAAATAACTACAAATGGAGTAAACCTGTTAACCCCGTCGACGCACGAACAGAGGTGTTATAACACCATTCAGCTCAATGAAGTAAAGTGCGTCATGCTGCTGATTTTGAATGGACGAAGACTCACAGATACTGCTGGAGTGTGCGATTGACCACCTCTGTTTGTCCATCCATAGACTTTCTTAAGTTGAGTACCACAAGCTTTAACGAGCTCTTGCCGGTATTTCTTGAGAAATACAGGATCATAGTCAGATACAATGCTCCGTGGCATGCCGTGCAGTTTGGCAACTAAGGTGACAAATAGGTGAGCCACCTTATAGGCTGTGTATTAGCTTGGAAGTGATCCAAAGCAGGCACCTTTGAAAAAACGGTCAACTACAACGAAATTTACCGAGCATCCCTCCGAAGTTGGTAGACCATGATCAAAATCCATGGAAAGATCTTCCCAAGTCCTTGTGGCAGGAGGAATAGGCTGCAAAAGTCCCCCTGGTTTTTGTGGCACATAATTAGTTTATTGACAAATGGGGCTTGTTTCACGTAAGTGGTAATATCAGAGGCCATGGAGTCCCAATGGAAACTTTCTTCAATGCGAGCCAGTGTCTTTTTTACACCCATGTGACCACTAGTTGGAGTGGTATGAAATCCTGCCAGAATAATTGCCTTGAAAGGACATTAAGAGGGTAACCAGATTTTGTGCTTGAAGAAAATCAAGTCCTGAGCAAACCTATGGTCAGGAAAACTGCCTGCTTTGCTGTCCAATTTTTGCTTCAAGGCCAAGAATTCAGGGTCGGATTGCAGTTCATTTTGCAACTGTCCCAAAAGGAAAGGTTGAGGAACTGAGTTGACAAGACAATGACCGTGAGAGTCTTTATTGATACGGGATAATTTATCCGCCACCACATTGAGAGTGCCAGGTTTATATTGAATATCACAATCGAAGCCAAGAAGTTTGGATAAATATACCTGCTGCTCAGGGGTCTGGATGGCTTGCGTCATGAGTTCCTTTAAAGGTCTGTGGTCAGTTTGGATGGTGAAAAAATGACCTAAGAGGTATTGTTCACCACTTCTTGATCGCATTGGTGACGGCGTGCAACTATTTCAAGTTGGTGGAATTGTTAACCATTCAAGGGACAAATAGTTTGCTAACAAAAGTAATAGGTTTTCCGTTTTGAGATAAAACCGCTCTCATTTTGATACCTGAAGCATCCATTTGAAGAATAAAAGGTTTGGTGAAGTCAGGCAGAGCTAGCATCGAAACTGTCAGTCTTTTTGAGGTTCATGAAGGCAGATTGAGCATCAGGGGACCGTTGGAATGAGTTCTTCTTGAGCAGTGATGTTAGAGGAGCAGCTATCAATGCATATCCCTTGATAGAACCCTGTTAATGCCAAAAAATCCTTCAAGGCCTTGACAGTGGAGGGGGTTGGCCAATTCATCATGGCTTCAATCTTCGCTGGGTCTGGAAAAATAGCTCCAGCCTGCACAATATGACCTAGATATTCGACCCGCTGCAAGGAAAAACAACATGTTAGGAACCCAAGAATTCGTCCCTGATTTTTATTGATTGAAAGAAAATGATACACAAGAGTGGATACGCTCCTACAATGGTTTACACCACTCGATTTCTAAAGTTGATCAAAAGATGATTTCTAAAGGGGTGGAAGCTTCTATTTAAAGACTTCCAATACATTAGGATAAAGATTTGGTCCAGGTAACTAACTAATAACAAACACCAAAACAGTTACACCTATACAACTACTAACAACCTAGGAACACAACTACTAACAAACTCCTAATTATCCCTATTTGTATATCCTAACACAACACTTCTCAGGTTTTAAGAAAAATTGACCAATAGATAAAAGCTGAAATACTACCTCCTAGTGGGTGAGGTGGTCTGTCCAAGACGTGCTCTAGATGAGTATGTCGTCAAAGAAGACAATGACGAACTTGCAGAGGTGAGGTCGAAGGAGGTCTTTCATGGTGGTCTGGAACATTGCTAGAGCATTGCAGAGCCCAAATGGCATAGCTGAGAATTTGTAGTGACCATAGTGCATTCTAAATGCCGTCTTATGCTTATCCTGAGGACTTATCCGAATCTGGTGGTAGCTGCTGAGAAGGTTAAGTTTGGAAAACCAAATGGCATGGCCCAATTCATCAAGTAGTTCGTCAATAGGTGGAATCAGGTAGTTGTCTTTCACTGTTAAGGCATTCAATGCTCGATAATTCACATATAATCTCTAGGATCTGTCCTTTTTCTTCACTCGTAGGACCAGAGAGAAAAAAGTACTATGTCTAGGTTGGATTTCCCTGGTTTGTAGCATATTAGTGACTTGATTCTCAATTTCTTCCTTTGGAAGAATGGATATCCGTAGGGATTAACTTTCACCGGAGGAGCGTTTATGACAAGGGAATGACGCGATCAGTGGCTCGCAGTGGTGGTAGCGTATTGGGGTGTTTGACAAGTGGTGAAACTCTTTGAGCAAGTGGAGTAAGTTGGCAGGGAGAGATGCTGAAGATGGCGGTCCTTTATTAAATATCTTTTACAAATAACAAGGCCCAAAGATTTGGCAACCTGGGAGAAATTGTGTGAAGTTCCACTGTCTATGAGGTCTTGGATGGACCCGAAAGATTTTTGGGTTATAATTACCCGCAAATGCTTTGAGACTGAGTTGACTTGGCATTCACCCATTCCCAGCAGTACCCTCATTTTCCACAAACGCATCATTCACCCATTCAGGCACATCATCGTCATTGTCGTCTGCCAAGGGAAGCATGAAACGACTACCGAACCTTTCGTCACAATTATAGCAAAGTCCCTTGTCTTGTCGTGGTTGCATCTCCGCCGCCGTGAGTCTCTTGGAGAACAACTTTGGAGGTTGTTGAGAGGTTGGTAACAGAGGTGGTGGGTTAGGTTGCTAACTCTATGGACAGAGCTTCAAGGCGAGTATTGATGGCAGTCATCATTTGAAGGATTTGATCATTTGGTGGGTTGGAGTGGGTTGTTCCTTTCGTCATCTCTCAACAAGAGCACCAAAATAATGGGAGAATAGAAAGTTGGTTTTCAAGGAACCAGAAACCTCGAGAAGGAAATTGGTTAATTCTTCTTGATTGATTCACATGACTACTACCAATTCTTACATATAGGGAATCTAGGGATTAAAAGGAATGCAAATAACAGAAAATAATAACATAAAAGGAATTATCCCGTTGCCTCTTCTACACCCTTCCAATCCTAATCACAATATTCTAGATACTTGGGTTTGTAGACCTCTCTTTTGGGCTTCTGTGTAATGGGCTGTACACTGGACTTCTGCATATCAAATATCATCAAGAATGAGATGTGAAATCGTATGAGAGATTGATGGTTTAAGGATTTAATTACTAATATATATATTTTATTGAATGTTTTCTTAATATGAAAACTTGCAGAGGACAATCTTGTTATAAATTTATTATACAGTCAATTTTCAAAAGTTACACATTATATTTTCAATATTGCAATTGCAAATTTATATATATGACTATTGTACCCCACAACTTAAAAGTCCCGGATTTGTCTCTGTTGGTAAGGGGGTGAATAATTTATCAATGAGCTTTCAATACAAATTAACATATAGAAAACTTCAACACCATGTTTAACCCTTACACCAAGCATATGTTAGTAATGCTTTTTATACAATTTGTTTTTAAAAAACTTTTTAATTGTGCTTTTATTTTTCTTAGAAGAGTGTCATGTGTCCACCATTTTTTATTTCGTCTCCAAAATAAAATCTTTTAATTCTAGTAGAGTATATGAGTTTTATTTAAAAAGTCAAGATGATGAAATGCAGGTGGGAAAAAAGTTTATGTACCACGAGTGGAGGATAAAAACAGTCACATGCGCATGCTTAACATATCATGTATGGATGATCTTATTGCAAACTCAATGGACATCTTAGAACCAGCTCCAGTTGATGCTGATGGAAATGCACGTGAAGATGGTACATGCCTCTCTTTCATAGTTGGATTTGTTCTTTTCATTTATCGCCAAACTCTCTTATCATACTGCTCGAATATTTAGCTGTCAAAGACGTAGTCAACTTGCAAAAATAGCACGCTTAACCCTCAAATTCAAATTTGAATTTTATAATTCCATTATTATTATTATATGATCAAGTCATTGTATATAACATCATGGAAAGCTAAAGTTTTGTCAAATCTTAGTTTTTCTAGGTTTAAGTGTCAACGGTCTATTGTTCCTATGGGCATCCAGCTGTTTCAAGACATGACCGGTAGTCTACAATTCTATATCTTAAATGACATAATTTTACAGATAATTTGCATATCCTAATCAGGGTTCCTAAGCTAAAAGATGGAGTTACTTTTTTTTTTTTCAAAACATAAAATAGAAAAGAGAGAGAAATAGTAAAGCCTCACAATGGTATAACGTATTCAAATTTCAAAGCTGCTTCTACAAGACAAGATACAAGTTATGTACATCCTTCTCCCTATCTTCCCTACTTGATGTTATTTTTCTGATTCTTGTAGGGTTGACTTCCATCTAGTGTATTTTTATACTTATTCTGATTGGTCAATATCAACAATTGTCTGAAAGATCTCTTTGGTGCAGTTATGCAGGCAAATGACCCAATTGATATTTTGCTTTTACCTGGTAAGCTTCTCATTTATTATTTGATTATTGATGTCGATTCTTGCATATAGCTAATCAATTATATATTTTTCCTCTCTCCAGGATTGGCATTTGACAGATCTGGAAGACGTTTAGGCCGTGGTGGAGGGTATGCTTTTTATATTTCTAGTGTCCAGACAATTGAATTCTGTCTCTTGTTGTGTGTATAGTTTGAGTTTTATAAAAACTAGTCACGGACCTTGTGCAATGTATGGTTTTTAATAATTATGATTAGAGTGTATGAATAATAAATATTTAAAAAGTGCAAGTTTTTAGATTTGGAGACTTTTACCATCCAAAAACTAACGCCATTATTATAACTATTAAAATAGAAAGTATTCATTATAAAAAAAACAGAAAATATTTCATTGAAATATTTGAAAATGATCATTAGTGGCCGAACAAAGCTTGATATTTTATATAATACAAAACCTTTTAAGAAAAACACATCAAGCCAACCTATGTTCTCTGAGTAAATTACCTCTTCCTTCTTTACAACCAAGTTTGTGCCCTGCCTTCCTTCTAACAATTAAATGATAAATCGGAAAATTAAACAAAAAATTTTTTTTAACAAACACAGAACAATTATATCTGGAAAAATTATTGAAGCACTGATAAAATTATCAGCATGTGAAAAAATAAGTCTACACCACAACAATTATGAATCTAGTATTAGCACACCTAGAATACAATGCCAAGTGTAATTGATTGTCTTGGTGTGGAAGTTAAAAATTAACAAAATCTCCAAAAAGAAATTAAACTGTAAAGAACAAAACAAATAAAAGGTTAGGAACTGAAAATATGCACCACAGTCATTTTTCCACTATTTGGCCACCAAATAAAAGATCCAATATTTTCAAAGCCCAGACAGATTGTACAGCAAAGGGATAAAAGGAGATTGTCTGTTTAGTCGCTGTGTGAGAGGATGGTAGTGGTAGAATGTAGAGAAGATGCGGAACTGGTCCTGTTTATAGTGTCACTGTTTGTAAAGATAAAAAGGAATGGGAGAACCCCCCCATTGTGGTGGGATGAGGGGAGAAGAAGGGATGAGCGCAGGAACTATAATTTTAAAATCTAAAATAAACATTAACATGCAATCAATGAAATAAAAAGTAGTTGAGAATAGGAAAGAATTGAGAAAAGATTGTACTGCTACTCCTTACAATGCAGCATTGCAGTGTGCTGGGCAAGAAAAAGCACAAAAATGTGTAACCAATAATATAAATATAAATGATAAATAATAAATAATAAGATATAATGTGTCGGTGCAAGCAAAACAAATTGTGGGCTTTTTTCCTTTTGTGAAATTGGGCCTTTACACCACCCTAAGCTCTATTAATTTGAGAAACATTGTGATATTGTGTTGCTTTGTTTGATCTATTTCCTTAATTAGTATGTTGTATAGTGATTCTGATAGGAACCCAAGAATTGGATTCCAATGATTTAGAGGAAGAACACTAATATTTAGAAAAAACATATGAGAAATAGTAGGAGAGAATCTCTTCAAAGAAAATGATTTATAAGAGTGAATACGCTCCCTACAGTGGTTTACACCACTCAATTTTTAAATTTGATAAAATATGATTTCTAAAGAGGTGGAAGCTTCTATTTAAAGACTTTCAATACATTAGGATAGAGATTAGATCCAGGTAACTAACTAATAACAAACACCAAAACAGTTACACCTATACAACTACTAACAACCTAGGAACATCACCACTAACAAACTCCTATTATCCCTATTTCTATATCCTAACAATACACCCCTCTTCAAAACAACCTTGTCCTCAAGGTTGACATATACTAAAATTTTCTTGTTCAATGGTTAAAATTTAAAAATAAAAAATCTCTTCCCAGATCCCATTGTTGGAAGCTTGATTAACCTGCTGCCACCAAAGGAAATCCTTCTGCTGGGGCTTCAATTCCTCGTTGTTCCCTTTGAATTGGTGGATAAACTTGTGACCCAAAATTTATACTATATCTGTTTTGGATGTTGTTTTTAGCCAAAAAAACATAGCATTGTTGCTGCCTCCTGTATTGATGTGTCAAATTTCATCTTTATGACCTAGTTGCTCCACTCAACATCTTGACTTTGACCCATTAAATCTGTTGCATAATTGACCCTTAAAACTGTACTATATGCCCTGATTTTGTTGTTTGCATCGTTCACCTTAAGCTGTTTGACGTCGAATAGTTCTGGCGGAGGTGCTTGGATCTCCTCAGTTGACATGCACAATTCTTGATTTGACGGTTCAGACGAAGAGATAAGGCCGGTCAGAATCCTTTGAAACACCAAAATAGTTACACCTATTCAACTACTAACAACCTAGGAACACCACCACTAACAAACTCCTATTATCCCCCTATTTCTATATCCTAACAGATTCCATGATTCAATTAAAGACGTGGATCATATGTGTGATGACACCTGTTTGTTTATGCCATTTCAGATAGTTCTAATTGTATATAGATATAGAGGGGGCTTATCTAGTGAGAATAATATTTTTATGTGAGAGCGAGAGAAATTTATATTAGCCTTTGGATTAAATTACACGGCTGAGATTAGAAGATGAATTTAAAATGTCATGTGCCTCTTCTCTCAGCCATTCACGTTCGCTCAGAACAAATATCAACAAATACTGTTTCATCTTCCGCAGTGAAACACACAATATGAGTTGGAGATGAAAACTTTCACAGTCAAAGATGAGAAGTTCTCAACTCTTTCTTCTCCTCTTTTCCTTATTCTGTCTTTGGTTTGAATGATTATTTGCTTTCTAGTTTTTTTCCATCTTACAATAGATAAGATTGATAGAACATTGTTTTACAAAAAGTTAATTCTCAATTACAATAAGTTAAATTGCCAATTCAAATTGATATACATTTCGAATAGTTGATTGCTAATTTAATAAAATATGATCTTTAAAGATCTGCACCTATTCAATATAAATTGTTTATATATCACATATTTGCAACAAGCATTAGACGAATGTAAAAAAAATGAACAAAATAAAAATGGAAAAAAGAATGGAGAAAGCTGCTATTGGGAGGTCAAAACTCATTCTTCACAAAGGTGGTAATCAGGCTTTCTCTGAGATGAAGATGAAAAGGCTTTTTAAAAGTATTTTAGAGAAAATAGACCAAAAAGTGAGGCACGTGACTCAAAAGATCTTTTAATCTTAGGTGTGACTCACTTCAAAGATCTTTTAATCTTATCTATGTAATATATTCTAAAGGCTAATACGAATTCCTCTCACTCTCGCATAAAAAGACTTCATTCTCACTAGATATGCCCTCTAGATATAGATATAGATGGGCTTGGTGAGCTAAATTCATGGTTGTCAAAAGCTTAAAATAGTGACTATTTCACTAACCATTATGATTGACTTTTGACGTTTCACTTCTTATATACCCTGAAATGAAAGAATTATACTGCAGAAGGGATGATTCCCTTTGTGAAAATATTGTTTTTGAATACCAGGTTATTCAAGGAACCTAGGATCTCCCTAACATCTTTCAAACAAAAGTGACTTGTCTAACAATGTTCTCCTATTTTTTAATTTGTTTTGGAAAAACATAACAATATTCTCCTAGTAATAGACTATCTTCTAACTACTACCTTTAATGCAAGGTCGCACTATTCTATTATCATCATCATCATCATCCAAGGATTGTTAACAATTAATATTTCCCCTTCAACAGTTACTATGATACCTTCCTAAAAAATTACCAGGACCTTGCAGCGTCACGGAAATGGAAGCAGCCCTTGCTTGGTATGCATTTCTTCCTTTTAGTTGATATATTTTGGTTGAATAGAACCTACAAAATGCATCACAATTGCACGATTTGGATTTGCAGTTGCACTGTCATATTCGCAACAAATACTGGATGAAGGAGTAATACCAATTACTTCAGTTGATGTTCCAGTTGATGCTCTTGTATCTCCAGAAGGTGTAGTTCCCATTAGTTCTGCTGCCTTCAACAGGTATCACTGAACATATTCATTTACTTTAGTGACCCTTAGGACACTGTTTAACAACGCCCTTCATTTTATTTTGCTTTTTTGAATTTTGTCAATTATTTATTATTATTGTTATTTTAATCAAGTAAAAAAAAATACAGAATGGATCTCTGAGCTGCACTTAAAGTTGATGCTGAACACTTTCAATGAATGATGTATTATTATCTTGTATAAAATGTTGTGGTTCCTTAAGTATTCGGTGCTAGTGGAGGGGTTGGATCGAAGGGCTTTGTGTAACAAGGAAAAAGGGTACCCAAATCATTAAATGAAACTGGACTGGGTGATTGCATTCAGTCTTGACTAAGTGGAAGTTTCATTACCTTTTGGTCATTGATATTAATTCAGCATGTTTATGTTATGTTTGAACTGAAGTTTGTGCTTACTTTTCTGAAGGTATATGTGTCCTTCAGCTGGAATTGTTATCAAGTTTATACTTAATTTCAGTGTGAAATTGTTGTGCTAACTAATGTTTTTGAATGTCAATTTTTCTAGATTTAAAACTTCAAATACTGTGTCCTTGTTTTCTGTGCTCTCAAATTTAGTCTTGTAATGGAAATGGACGTAGAGGTAAATGCCATTACCGAATGAGGTTTTGCAAAAATTTGGACCATTTAAAAAGCAGTTATGATGATGAATTTGTTATGTATGGAAAATGGCTTTGCTTGTAGCTGATTTTAACTAGTTGGCAAATAAGTCTGGTATATTTTGGGATAGACAAATGTTATTAAATTAATGGTTATGTTAATTTTTGGGGTTTGGACTCTGAATCTCCTCCTTAAAATTCTTTTGACGTCTCTTAGGTCACAAATGGTATTACCTTTCTCGTTCAGTCTATGACACACTTAAGCTAGATTAAATTATTTTTTTAAATAGATATGACCAAAGTTTTTTTAAGAAATTTATTTAACTGAAAAGTAAAACTACATGTGACTAATATAAAACCTTTTTGTCCTACAAGCTCGGCTTATTTAAGTAAATAAAAAAATAATATATTGTTATTATTATATACTGTGTTAAATTATAAATTTTCTCTCAACAAAAAAATTATATAGTTGTCAACTTTTTCTATAGTTTAAGCATATTAGTTTCTATCCATTAGAGTTTAAATTGAATGTCATACATTGAGTTAAAAATTATTGGATGTCATAAAGTTATATTATCTAAAATGTAATGTTAGATATCAAAATAAAATTTAATTTTATTAATTTATTAGTTAGTTATTTAAAAATATGTTAAATTATTCATTTGAAGATATTAATACGAAATGCATCTTTAAGTTGGCTTACAAGTCAATAATCATGTTAGACTTTGAAAAAGGCAATGCTAAATCTAAAAAAATAAGTCTAAAAAATAATACTAGAATAGATAACATGTCAGACATAATTCTTGATTTTTTTATCAAGTCAAAGTTGTGTCTTGCAAAATTATTTTGACGGAAACTATTTCCACCCTGTTTACATTTTTACATCTGAAATTTTTTCTCTTAAATTATATTAGTGTTTTTATCCGTGCATCGGGACAAATTATAAGAGATAGATAATATTTTTTATTAATTTAAAAAAATTTAAATTTGGAATTGAAATACATATTTATATAAATAGAGAAAAATATATTTTGTAAAAAATAAAATAATAAAACTATATATATAATATCTATATATAGTGATGAAAATAAATTATTAAATATAATTAGTAAATGTATAATAACTAAATATACTGTAGATAAAATATATTAGGCAGTTCTTTAAGTTACGCAAAAATAACGGTTGAACTTTTTTATATTAAATTAGTATTTTGTGTTTGTAAAAGTTACAATGTTAAATTATTTTTAATCAGAACTTCATTTCAAGCAATTTTTTTTAGAGATTTCTAAAACTCTAATATGAGTTTTGTTATCCATCATAACAACATAATAACAAATACTGACGTGATTTCATTAATTGGATTAAGAAAATTTTGCATTTTATTTCTTGAATCTTGAAATATTTCTCACTTGAATTCCTTCTCGTTTAATTATTTTTCTAAAAGTTAATTGAGAATTTATGTCCTTATTGTATTGTAATTTAAATCTCTTAAGAATTAAATGAATTTATTAAAAAATTAGAAGAATTTTAATTTTCAATAAAAGATTAACTTAATAAAAAAAACAAAATAAATTATTAATCTGTTATTTTTACATAATTTAAACAATCACATAATATATTTTTTTTCTGGACACCAAACATTTTTCTTTCTTCTCATTTGAAATGAGTCCACTTCTTTAAAACATTATTACCTTGCCAATTTTAAATGCAAAATCATACAAACTAAAATATTTCTGTATTTCATTTTTATTTGTCTACCACGTACTTGTCATTACTACTTTAACAAATAATAAAGATAGCATTCAGAAATCCACTTATGTGATTCACGTATAAAGTTAAGCATAAAGAATTTACGAATAAGGTTATTTAATGGTGAATAAATCCACTTATGTGTGTTGACTTGTGTAATCACTTATGAATTCTCAAGGTATTTTTGTGGCATTATACGTCAGAAGATTTCTTTTTCTTTAACTCTTTTAATTTAATGTTATTTTGGAGCTTGTTTCATTTTAAATTGATTTAGTTGATTGTATTTTGACTATTTTGACACTTATGTTTAAATAAGTGGTTTTGATTCAATTTTACCTTCTTAAAACAAAAGTAGCATTAAGAAAAATAATATTATTTTAATATTATAAATCACAAATAATTTTAAAAAATAAATAATATATAAATGAATCAAATAATGAGTACCATACACCGTCATTTTGAGACTATGTCAACATACAGCAACACAAATGCATAAAAAATTTTACTTATCCTTTTATCCATTGTTACATAATCAGTCAGCAGTTACCATCGACTTAGAGAAGTATTAGAGGAAATAAAAATGCAGTTAAAACAAAATGAAAGACAAAAATATTATATACTAAAAAAAAAACATAAAAATGCACAAAATAAACATATCAAAAATAAGATGAAAGACAGAAAAATGATAGCACACATGTCGGTGACATCAATGAGCAAGGTATGAATATTGAGAAATATTAACACGAAAATTATACTGTGTTTCAGGCCGTATATGTTTATTTCTTGATAATTCAAAATGGTAATTTACTACCACCATTAATTCATCAATCACACTATCAATTATAAATCTAAGAAAAGTTATTGCCATTACATTTACAATATCAACCTTCATTTTATATCACATCAACTAAAATAAAGCTATTTTAGACGATTAATTGGTTAAATATCAATTTATTTTTAGTCTAATCTATTTGTTCATGAGTCAAAAGTTTAAAATCTCGTTATTCCACTACTTATGCTTCACATATCTACAACAAAAATTAAAAAATCAAAGAGTTATTTAATAAAACTGCAAAAAATTTACACTCTCCCTCTTACTCTCACATGCGAACCCCCTCCTCTCCCTCTTTTTTTTTTTTCTTTCTCTTTACTCTCTCATCACTCAATTAGCTTTTCCTCTCTTCTATTAATAATCTTTTTCAGTAGAGGTCGGAATAGCCTGAGTCGAGTTAAATTTTACTAGGCCCAAACTTGACCTGTCAAAAAATTTAAAGTTGATATGACTTGTTATAGACTTACTTTTTAGGTCTGAGTCTGACGTTGATAAAAGTCTAGTATGATCTGTTAGCCTATTTAAAAGCCTATTTTATTTTAACATTCTCAAATAAGTAATCAAACATATCTTTAAATAGATTAACGAGTTAATATATCAACGAAATTAAGTTCTATTTTGATATTTAACATTACATTTTGAAGAATATGACTTTATATACATCCTACTTAAATTATATTTTATAATAATACATTTAAATATGTAAAAAAACTAAATGAGATTAATATGCGTAAATTACCAAAACGTTGAATATATAACAAAAATATCAAAATTTAATATAATAATTATAATAGTAAAAAAATATTATTTATATTTATTTAAATAGGTCGACCTAATATGCCTAAAAGACTTATTATGTAACATGACATTTTTAACTAAATATGTTTTTTTAGAAGTTTTGGCCTTATCTATTTAAGAAAAAAGTATAGCTTAACGTATGCTAGGTCGTAAGTCTCTGTCTGTCGGCCTGACTTATTCTCATCCCTATTTTTCAGACTCTATTTCACAAAAAAATATAATTTCTTCTACCGTATATTTCATCTTCCACAAAAAATATAATTTCTTCATACTCTATTATGACGAAAAAACCGTATATATCACTATTACCTCTTCCATCTCCATAATCTTTAATTTTTTTTTATTGTGTTTATTTGACAAAAATGGTAACTATTTAACAAACTTGAGATTTCCTTCAAGCAAAAAAATGTGTATGAAAGTTTCCCTCAACCTTTTCAAAGATTCATCTTTTTTCGATCATTCCATTAAAAGTTCCATTTTGCAAAAATATTCATCTTTACAAATCTTTCATTTTTAAAGTTTTCATAATTTTTTCTCAAAAATTCTCTTTCACTATTTTTTTTTCAACATTCAAATTTACATTATTTTTTTCCCAATAATTTTCTTTCTTTCTTCTCATTTTAAACCTTTCTTTTCCTTATACTTCATTATTTCATTTTCTCTCTCACTCTCACTCTTTCTATTTCTCATCTCATTTCCATCATTTTCCTCTTCCATCTTTTCAATTTATAATTTTTTGTGTATGTTTTATGCTTAAAGATTATTATAGATTATTCATTCTTTATTTGATGTTGTTAGAGATGGAAATATGAGTTTATTTGAAGATTTGAGTTTCGAATTTGATGAAATTTGTATTATATTGAAGAATATAATTAATTTTATGAGTTTTGGTTGAAAATTTTGATGAATTTTTGTAAAATAAAAGGATAACATTGTTGACATTTTAAAACATAAAAGATCAAATTGTCACTTAAAATTAAAATAAAGGACCAAATCGGAAAAAAAAGATAAATGACTAAAACGTTAACTGAAATTTAGTAAAGGGACCACAGGTGCCATGTAGCCTAAATAATAATTTATATATATATATATATATATGTATGTATGTATATATATAAACTAAAAGTAAATTAATACTAGGTTTATGGAAAAATGACTTTTTCAAATAGCCAGACAGAAGCGCATTAACGCAGGGCCATCAAAAGCTGAAACAACAGCTTGGCAAGCATTATGGAGTGAGAAGCAAAAAATATGGAATAAAATCTAGAAAACTAAGAAAAAAACAGGAGAAGAAATGTAAGGAAGAAAAAAAAAAGAGAATTACTTAGAGGGAGAAGGAAACCGAGAGGAAGGGGGAGAGATTAGGAGACTGTCTTCAGACTGCTTACCGATACGTAGATCGAAAAAAAATGACCATCTTTGGATTGGTTACCAATGCGTAGATCGACATGAATAAAAGAATAAGCATCTTCGGATTGGTTACCGATCCGTAGATCGACATGAATAAAAGAATGATCATCTCTAGATTTGTTACTGGTGCGTAGATCGACAAAAGTGAAAAATGTTGATTACCGATACGTGGATCGACATGGATGAACAAAAAGCATATCATAAGCAACCTATAGGTCTAGTATACTTTAGTAATGTATCACAAGGTTGTTGAGTATAAATGAAGTATAAAATTAAGAAATGAATGATTCATGCGTGTCATGCATTGTTGAGTATAGGTAAAATATGAATGAAGATGCATGATTTATGTAAAATGCATGATTCATGTGAGTATAAGTAAATTATAAATGTAAGATGTATGATTTGTGTGTGTTAGATAAATTCTTGTTCACTTTTAGTTCCCCAATCCTTATACGATCCTATACGCCCACAAGCTTCTCTGGATGAATAAAGACAACAAGAGTTTTTTGTATGATGACTCTTGTACATCTTGTGTGACCTTTTTTTAGAGGCGAAACAAAGTGTATTGTGTAAAATGATTGCCTTCTTTTTTGTTTTTTTTAGACACCCATATATCTTGAGAATCTATTGAGTTTCCGTGTATATATTTTTCAAACGTCAAAATACTTAAGATATTTTTTATGTGTTCACATATTTCAAATTCCAACATTTATTACCATAAAAACCATTTTAAAATGCTAGAACAAATCAACCATGAAACTGAATTAGTTTAGAAAGAGTGTAACATACAACATCGAATGACAATATTGGAAAAAGTACATTCACTACATTGGGGTTAGAATATATGGATGAGTGTGTTTAGGTTTAGTTGGAGGTATAACAAACGCTATTCATTCTTGTAAGCTAGGACTCGTGTTGGTCAGCTTCTAAGAATAATAATTGCCCCAGTTTGAACCGCTTGATCCTTTTTTTTTTTTTATAAAAAAATCCCTAACTTTTGCATGGACCGCTCTTCCAAGTTTTCAATCCATCGGGATGCTCTAGTTTTGTCTAGGTCGCCGTTTCAAGTTTTCAACCTAGCGAGCCCGTTTTCAATCATTTTTTGTTTTGTTTTCAAGCATAATATTTTTTACTGTATCTGATTTTATTGAAAGTGGAAACTACCTCATCCATTTCTGCGAGTATTAGAGCTCCCCCAGAGAAAGCCTTTTTCACAACATATGGTCCCTCGTAGTTCGGAGTCCATTTTCCACGAGAATCCTTTTTTATGGGAAATATTTTCTTTAACACCAAGTCTCCTTCTTGAAACTCTTGAGGACAAACTTTTTTCTCGTAGGCTTTTTTAAGTCTTTTTTGATACAACTCACTATGGCATAGAGCTATCATTCTTTTTTCTTTTATGAGATTCAATTGGTCAAATCGTGATTGAACCCACTATGCCTCTTCTAGTTTTGTTTCCATCAAGACTCTGATTGAGGGGATTTCAACTTCAATGGGAAGTACCGCTTCCATTCCATACACCAATGAGAAAGGAGTTGCCCCTGTTGAGGTGCGAACAGATGTTCTATATCCATGTAATGCAAAGGGAAACATTTCATGCCAATCCTTATATGTTTCTACCATCTTTTGTTTGATTTTCTTGATATTCTTATTTGCCTCTTCTACAGCCCTATTCATTTTCGGATGATAAGGCGAAGAATTATGGTGCTGAATTTTGAAACTATCACACAGCTCCTTCATCATTTTGTTGTTCAAATTGGTTGCATTATCCGTGATAATCTCATTTGGAAACCCATATCGACAAATCAGTTCTCTCTTAATGAATCTTACCACTATGCTCCTCGTCACGTTGGCATAAGAAGCAGCTTCAACCCCTTTTGTGAAATAATCAATAGCTACTAGGATAAACCGGTGCCCATTTGAAGCTTTAGGTTTGATGAGACCAATAACATCCATCCCCCACATTGAAAATGGCCAACGTGATGTCAAGACATTCAAAGAGGTTGGCGGTACATGTACTTTATCAGCATAGATTTGACATTTATGACATTTCTTTAAATAACTAAAACAATCAGACTCCGTGGTCAACCAATAGTAGTCAGCCTTTAAGATTTTTCTTGCCATTGCGTGCCCATTTGCATGAGTTCCAAAAGAACCTTCATGAACCTCTTGAATGATTTTCTCTGCTTCCGTTTTATCCACACATCTAAGGAGAACCATATCATGATTTCACTTATAAAGTACATCACCATTTAAGAAAAAGGTCATTGACAACCTCCTCAAAATCCTTTTGTCGTTCTCCGAAATACCCAATGGATATTCCTTATTCTTAACATAGGATTTGATATCATAAAACCATGGTTTTCCGTCAGGCTCCTCTTCTATTGATAAGCAATATGCTAGTTTATCCTTTTGTTGAATTTTTATTATCGGCACATCCTGACCTGTGCTTATTTTGAACATTGATGATAATGTGGCCAGGGCGTCGGCCAATTGGTTTCCTTCTCGAGGGATATGGTGAAAAGTGATCTTCTCGAAGTATTATGTCAATTTTTTGATATGGGTATGATACAGAATCAATTTGGAATCTCGAGTTTCCCACTCTCCTTTTGTCTGATGGATAACCAACGATGAATCTCCATATATCTCAAGAACTTTTACCTTTGATTCAATGGATGCTTTAATGCCCATAGCACATGCCTCATATTCTGCAATATTGTTTGTGCAATCAAAACACAATCTAGCCGTAAATGGAGTGAACTGGTTCTCTGGGGAAATCAAATGACTCCAATTCCACGCCCTAATGTATTAGAAGCACCATCAAACATCAACGTCCATTTTTCTTTATCAGATGATTCAATATCTTCAAATAAAGTCATTATGCCTTTGTCGGGGAATTCACATATTGCCTCAGCCGATGAGCAGCCATGCTAGTGCGTAACATGTTCGTTCAAGCAGTGAATATCTTGTTTCACAACTAGTGAAATTTTTGCTCAAATAATAAATAACTTCCTCCTTCTTACCAGTTTCATCGTGCTGCCCAGCACACCACCCATTGACTCATCAAGTACTATTAAGTACATAATAAGTGGTTTTCTAGGAATTGGAGGTACCAGGATTGGAGGTTTTAACAAGTACGGTTTAGTCTTCTCGAAATCTTTTTGACAATTCTCAATCCATTCAACCTTTTGGTCTTTGTGCAGCAACTTGAAAATTGGCTATGTTGCAGTTAGATTTGATATAAATCTTGCAATGCAATTCAATCTCCCCAAAAAGCCACATACTTCTTTTTCTATGCGTGGAGCCGACATTTCTTGTATTGCTCTTACTTTATCTGGGACCACTTCTATCCCTTTTTGACTAACCATAAATCCAAGTAACTTGCCTGATCTCACACCAAAAGTGCATTTAGCATTATTTAAACGGAGTCGAAACTTCCTTAGTCGCACGAATAATTTTTAAAGGTTAACAACATGGTCTTCTTCGGTCCGGGGCTTTGCAATCATATCGTCCACCTAAACCTCTATCTCCTTATGCATCATGTCATGAAACAATGTCATCGTTGCTCTTTGATAGGTTGCCCCAGCATTTTCAATCCAAATGGCATCACTTTATAACATAAAGTTCCCCATTGTGTGATGAAAGTGGTTTTCTCTATATCTTCGGGAGCCATCTTGATTTGATTGTACCCTGGGAAACCATCCATGAAGGAAAAAAGAGAATGTTGAGCAGTGTTATCCACCAGGACATCAAAATGAGGCAAAGGAAAATCGTCTTTAGGATTTGCTTTATTTAAATCCGATAATCAACGCACATTCGAACCTTTCCATCATGTTTTGGAACTAGGACAATATTAGCCACCCATTGAGGATATTTTGCTACTGCTAAGAAACCAGCATCAAATTGCTTTTTGACCTCTTTTCTAATTTTAAGTGACATATAAGGCCTCATCCTCCTCAATTGTTTAATTGGAGCACATTCAGGCTTGAGTGGTAGTTTGTGTTCAACAATGTTAGTATCTAGCCCAGGCATATCCTGATATGACCATGAAAAGACGTCCACATAGTCAAATAAAAGTTTAACCAACTTTTCTCGTTCCTTTCCTTTAATAGACATACCAATTTTAATTTATTTCTTATCATATTCAGTCCCCAAATTGATCACCTCAACAGGTTCTTGATAGGGTTGGATTATCTTAGCTTCCTGTTCCATTAACCTTTCTAGTTATGGGGGAGGCTCACAATTGTCTTCACAATCCTCATCAGCGTGATTAAATGGGAGCTCAAAATTACAAGAAGGGGTTCTAGTGCTGCTATTTTCAACGTATTCGTTTTCAACTCTGCATCGTTAAAATTAAGAAGAAAAAGGAAAAAAGAAAATATGAATAATGGTTGCAACTTTAAGAAAAAAGAAAAAGAAATGATTGGAGAGTTCCAAAATGCATTTATTGATAATAAGTACGGAATTCAAATACATGTGCCCTAATTAATTATCCTTATAGCCTTGGACATAGCGAAAGGAGTTGAAATACATAATTACTTTGAGCATGAATTAACAAACATGGGAAACTTGACGATCTTCCAATTGTTGAGGATGGTATTCGGAAGACAAGGGTACACTAATTTGAGGGTATCATCACGAACATGCTCTTCTTCCACCACAGCTACCTGGTCAACATATATTATTCCAGCACTTTGAATGGTTTGGCGAATGTCACAAATAGGAATCTTCTGTGAATTCGGTGTCTGGTTTTCCAAACGAGCCATCTTGTTTTCCTTTTTTTCTTTCATTGCCTTTTCTTTATCAGCTTTGGTAGGTACATATGATCATTCTTTTTTGGTATATCTAACAATTTCCCCAACTTAGCAAAAACTCCTCCTTCCAACATGGATTCGGTAGACTTCAATGATGTGGTAGACAACTTTGGTTCCTTTAAGCGAGATCCTTCACCCATGAAAGGAAGTTTATATGGCTTCCTCTATATCTTCAATGTAACCCGTTGAAGATAGATGTCTGACTATCATATCTTTTTCCCTAGATATTATTACCAACTTATTGTTCACTATAAACTTTATCTTTTGATGGAGAGTGGATGTCACTGCTCCAGCCGCACGAATCCACGGTTTCCTTAAAAGACAACTGTACGCCGGTTTAGTATCCATCACTTGGAAGGTTATTCCAAAGTTATGGGGTCCAATTTGAACTTGTCAATCTCGCCAACAACCTGTCTCCTGGATCCATCAAACTCTTTCACCACCATAGCACTAAGCTTCATACATGCTCCATTAACAAATAGTTTCGATAGTGTCGATTTCGGCATGACATTTAATGATGAACCATTATCAACTAGCACTTGTGCAAGAATATGATCATGACACCTCACATAGATATGTAGTGCTTTATTATGCCTTGTCCCTTCAGCTAGTAATTCGCCATCGCTAAAACTCAAACAATTATTGGCGGTGATATTACCGACAACTCCATCAAATTGTTTGACCGTGATATCGTGAGTAACATGGGCCTCGTTTAAAACCTTCATCAGTGCCTTTCTATGTGCTTCAGATTTTAATAACAAAGAAAGAACAGATATCCTGGAAGGTGTTTGATTTAGCTAATCCACACCCTTATATTCACTTTGCTTGATAAACTTCAAAAATTCGTTAGCTTCTTCTTCAGACATCGTCTTTTTGCCAGTCTCTGGCCCTTTTATAGCATGATTCATAGCTTCTTTCCCCTTTTCCCCATGGCCCTCCTTGTTCATAGGTTGTTCAGGGGTGTATACTCGACCACTCCAAGTCATCCCACTAATCCTTGAAATGGTGATGTCATAAGTTCCTTTAGGTTCACATCTATCACTTGATCGATGATTGGCCAAATGAGATGCGACTTCATAATTCCATGGTTCCTCCTGAAGGTGTAAACACGAGAAGGGGGGTTGAATTGTGTTTGACTAACTTGAATACTTTTTCTATTTTGTCAGTTTTATAACAAAACCTGATGTATGAATCAAACAGAGTTAGCAGCGGATATAAAGTAAAAATAAAAACACTAAATTTTATACTAGTTCACCATTAACGAGGCTACGTCCAGTCCCTTCACTTTGAAGGATTTCACTAATTCAAAACCTTGAATTACAACAATACCACTAACCCTCCAAGTCAGTCTTCTCAAACAGTCTAACAATCCTAGACTTTTGAGGAATGCATCACCTTGACTTCTCAAGTCAAGTCTTCTCCTACCAATCTCACAACCCCAGATTGTAGAAGGAATTACACCGCCTTGAATCTAATTGCTAAGTAATCTGCTACCCCTTCTGACTCCCTCAGATTGTAGACTCTACTTCAGCAACTTAAATCTAACACAAGGGAAAGAAAAACACGAGTGCTTGCTTCTGGAAAGCTGAAACTCACAACTAACCTCACTGAAAATTCGATTGTTTGCTTCTGGAAGTGTATGACTCTTTTGTGATTTTTCGATACTAAGTCTTATGCCTTGAGCCTCCTTTTATAAATGCAGATTAGGGTCTCTTCCAAGCTTAAATTCGAGCTGTATCTTCCTGGATACTCTTGCAAAAATAACTTGGCCAATCGGGTTTTATTTAAATAAAAAAACATATCTTTTTAGCTCCAGATATGCATTTGAAAATAACTCTGGCCAATCCTAATCTAAATTAATTATGGATCAAATCTTTCTTCCCGCCAATATCTTCTGAATTCCCACAAGACTTCAATTTATTTTTGTATCAAATCCTTTTAATACTTTGATTAAATCTTGACCGTTTGATCTTCTGCTCCCGTCCACATCTGGACCATACAATCTGATCTGCTGTGATCCTCTAATCTCGGCCAACCCTGGACCACACTTTCTGATCTTTTGATCTCAACCACTCTGGACTTGCAATCTGATCTGTTGTGATCCTCTAAACTCGGCCAATACTGGACCACACGTTTTGATCTTTTGATCTCGGCCAACACTGGGCCATATGGTTTAATCTTCTGATCTCGGCCAATACTGGTCCATGATGCTTAAATCTGGACCATTGATTTGAACATCTTCCCTCTGATCTGGACCAATTCTAAATTGGGTCTGGATTGAACTGAAATAAAGTCTGGACAAAGGATATTTTAATATGGACATTTACCTTCCGATCTGGATCAGTTCTGGATTAAATCTGGACAGCATTTCTTCTAGTTTGGACTTAGTTTCATACTCTGAACCATGCTATCTTCTGGTCTGGGCCAAATCTGGACCAAGTCACTTATTCTGGACCAATTATCTGAAGCTCTAGTTAAGTCTGGATTAAGTCTGGACTGATTATCATTTCACTACCAACCTATCTTCTGGTCAGAATAAATTCTGGACCAAGACTGACTTATGATACCTTCTGGTCTGGAACAAGTCTCCCTCTGGCAGGCTTCCTTCTGGTCTGGTCCAGGTCTCCTTCTGGACTCTGCTTCCTTCTGATCTGGGCCAAGAAAGATATCATCTGATGGTGTTTTGACATCCTGGTGTATCCTCTAGTGCTTTCAGGATGCATCCTCTGGTACATTTTGGATGCATTATCTGGTGACTTCTAGAGGTGTATCCTCTGGTCTGATTTTATCCTCTAGTAATTCATCTTCTGCCTCTGGTGACTTTATCTTCTGCCTCTGGTAACTTCATCTTCTGGTGGTATTTAATATAATAATTCAAGGTACAAAATAAGATTACATGGAGTGCTTTTGTTAACATCAAAATCCTAAGTGCTTAGAACCAACTTGGTTCCAACAATCTCCCCCTTTTTTATGATGACAAAACCTTAACTTATTTTGCTAGTTTATAACCCGAAGTGCTTGAAGTACTCCCCCTCAGACCAGTTTCTCCCCCTAAGTCTAATACTGACTTTTTCTTCTCCTTTTCAACTCCTTCTTGAATCACTCTTTCTTTTCTTCTCATCTCCTCTCCTTCTCTTTTCATCTCTTTCTGATTTATTTTTCTCTCTCCTTGTTTCTTCTCCTTTTCAACTCCTTCTCTTTTCACTCTTTATTTTTCTCTCTCCCTATTTCTTCTCCTTTTCAACTCCTTCTGTTTTCATCTCTTTCTTTTTCGCTCGTCCTTTCTTTTTATATCTCTTTTTCTACTTATTTCTCCTTTTTCTCTCTCTCTCTCCCCCCTTTTGTCTCCAGCCAAAAAGAAGTCCTACTATTTTTGTATTTTTGTTTTTCTCTTTACAAATTACAGAAAGTAAAAACTGAAAAATAAAAAACATAAAGTAAAATTACAAGAAAATTAAAAACTCCTAAGATGACTACTTGAGGAAGTCAGATATGGAGATAATGATGACTACTCTCGGGGGACTTTTTCTAACTTCTCTTGTAGCTCTTTTTTTTGCTCTTTAGACTTTAACATAAAGCTTTGAGTTCTTCTATTTCTTCATTTTTAACAAGGGTAGGTTCAGGTATTTCCTGATCACTCGAGGGTATACTGTGGAAAGGCAGCTTGATTTCTTGGACTCTTTTCTTTACCCATTGTTGATAGGGTTCCTTTGTGCCACAACTTCTACATCCGAGTACCCTTCCTTTTCTAATAATCACTTCCCAAGCTTCTAGTATACCCGCAACATCGGTGGATCTACTATACCCGTATTGTGGAAAACAAAAGCTTCTAGTGACTTATCATCTGGTTTGTCCAACATAGGGTAGCCAAGCTGTCTCAGAGCTATCATCGGATTGTAATTAATACATCCTTTGGTTCCCATGAGAGGTACATTTGGAAAATCTCCGCATCGGAATATTACTTCTTCTACCCCTTGTTCTCTATGATACCATGAAATTATGTCCTCGGTAAGGCTAGCTATACTCTGAGCCCATTCACGGTTATTTTTAATTCTAACATGATACCCTTTCTTGAACATGTGAGACATGAGCCAAATATACAAAACTGGAACACAACACAAAATTGTTCCCCTTTTCTTCTCGTGTTGCATATGCAGCGAGTAGTATACATTAGCAAGAACAGCGGGAACTGGATTTTGTTTATTTTTGTTAAAAGCCAAGAAGACATTGATGACAGCAAAATCTACAAAATTATTAAGGTTTGGGAATAAAACAATACCATAGATAATGAGAGCCAAAACATCTATAAAAGTACCCCATTCTTTTTTAACGGCTAAATCTTGTGCCTTTTGCTCCAGATATTTTGTCGAGAAACCATTAATAGCCCCTTTTCCCACTTTTTTACTTGCCAACTCTCTTATGTCGATTTTCAACACTTCAGCAACTACGCTCAAATTTGGTGGTTACCCATTATATCGATAAGGATTTCCTTTCTCTAGGGAGTGACCCAATATTCGCTCGAATTCTTCTAATGTTGGGGCCAACTGAAAGTCTTGAAAGGTGAAACATCTTAAGAGAGGATCGTAATACTGAGCTAGTGTCGTGAGGGCCCCTGTTTGCACATTCACTACCAAGATGTTTAGGATCTTCCCATATTTACTAAAGAAACTCTCACGTTGTATGGTTTTCATTTGATTGTTGATGTCTCTTAAAATTTTCAAATCAGGTTGCTTGAACTTTAAAAGCAAAGTTTTTCTTTTTTCCGATCCCATTATCCAATTAACTCAACACGTGTTTAAGGGTCGTATGGTTCCCCAAAAATCCTGAAAATTTTGCCAAATGCCATTATATTTTTTTATTTTTAGAAAAAAAAATCTTGAGATAGGAATAAAACTATGTAGGATAATTATTGTGAATATATATATATATATATATATATATATATATATATATATATATATATATATATATGGATATTATTTTTTGTTTTATATGGATATTCTTATGATGAAAGGGACTATTGGCTTATGTAGTGAAACTCTCACAAGGGTGGCTCTATGATTCTAAATGTGGTTCCTAGAGCCAATAATCCTATCGTGGAATATTGTCAACAACAATAGGTAAACTATTTAGAGCGACAATACCCTCAATAGGATCAAACTCTAGGTGAGATCTTCATGCTAACCAAACAGGATGTACATCTAGAAGGCTATCACTATGCAACCTCAAAACCAAACTTAAGTTTTGTTCAAACCCGGATATAAGGTTTCACTCATAAGTGTGTGTCTTAGTAAAAGTGTAGGGTGTGGAATAAACATAATTCAATAGCTCCATAATGCCAATAAAACATATATACATATACAAAAAATAATAATAATAAAAAATAAAATAAAATAAAATAAATGACTCACTAGCTTAAAAGAATATTATAATTGAAGTGGCTAGAATATCACTAGAAGGGGGGTTGAATAGAGATATTCGAGGTTTTAAAAATTCTGTTTTAGTTTTAAACTACTGTTCTCTTTCAGAGGATGATTATCAGACGTTGAAATGTAGAGATAATAGTGACACACGAATTTTTATACTGGTTCACCCAATGAAGGCTACGTCCAGTCCTCACACACTTGTGAGTTTTTACTAAGTATCAAAAGCTACATCCTCTCACTGAGGTTGATTACAAATCGTGTATTATATAGCTTCACCAAGCTTACAATTCTTTCTTTCTGATTTCTTTCAAGTGTTACTCACTTGAAGTTCTAAAGATGATATGAAGTAGTGTGATAGGAATTACTTTCTACAAAGATGAATCAAAGATCTAGTGTATGATTATAGAAAGCTTGAAGGGAGATTGATAATGCTCTTGATAGCCTCTTGATATTTTCTTTTTTGCTCGTGTAGTTGTGTGTATTGCTGAAGAAGAGCAACCTTCCTTTTATAGAGAGAATGAAACTTTCTCTTCAAGAAAATTTTATTTTCTGACTGCTTTTCCAAGTTGTAATGATCCTTAGTTTTGTTTTGAATTTACAGCCTTGCCATTCTGTCCTTTTAGCACTTGAGGTTACTTCTTTACACAGCTTTCCTGGAGGTTAGATTGTAAGACCCCTAAATTTAAAATTAAATTATGGATTTAATATTAAGTGTATTTTGGGAATATTTGTAAAATATTTAATATATGTATATTTTTATATATATATATATATATAAATATTTATTTTGGAGGTTGGATTAAAATTATTGGATGAACGATAAATTAATTTAATTACGAGTAATTAAATATCGGGCAGTTAATTAAGATGTTATTTGTTAATTACGACGAGAGTGGTTAAGTACTTGATGGTCAAACAATATTATAATATTACTGTGTTGGGTGAGGTGGCACATATATGCCTATATATATGTAAGTGAGAAGCAAGAAAAGAAATCAGAAACATTTCCTTCCTTCCTCACTGTTGCGCCAGTTTCCTTCTTCCTCTTCTCATTCTGTTTTTGTGTTGGTGGTAACAAAAGAGCATCCTCAAAAGTCAAATTACTTGGAAATCCAAGCGCCGAACCAGAAAGTGTCAAGAACGAACGTTGTTCCTCTCATCGTTACGGAGCTAAAGAACTAACTTTGTAGCGACAACGCGAACGGGAGTTTCGCCAACTTTTGTCGCGGTAACGTGAACGAGCGAAGAAAACGTAACTAAGGTAAGGGGCACCTTCCAACTTTCTAGATTGCATTTAGGGCTGTGATTTTTGCTTCTGACTTAACATCTGTATTCGGCTACAACCCTGTCGTATTCGAATATAGGATTGCAAATTTTGCCAATGTATTCACATCTGTATTCGACTACGACCCTGTCGTATTCGAATACAGATTTGCTGGTTTGGCCACTGACTTCGCATTTGTATTCGGCTACGACAACCTTGTATTTGAATACAAAATGCTGATATTTCACTGTTTTAGCATCTGTATTCGAATACAGATTGGTTTTTTTTTCAAAAATTCCAGTTTTAAACATTGGTTTATGCACTTAAAGAGTTGGGGAAACATTGGGAAGGCTTGTGATGAATTAAATGGAATTTTTGAGATGGTTTGAGGTGGTGATGATGAGGTTCTTGAGATTTTTTTTGTTGATGTGGTGATAATGAAGTTGTTGAGATGGTTTGAGGTGGTAATGGAGCGGCTGGATTTTTCAGCTGGTTTTGCATACTGTTTTCAGTGAAGAGAAAACATAGCATGTTCATGCATTGCATAGTCAGGTGGTGACCGCGATGGACCACAGAGCTGATGCGGTGACCGTGATGGGCCGCGAAGTTAAGTAGTAACCATGGGTTATAGAATAGTTCCGCGTGTATTACACGGTCTATTCTATCTGGGGTCAGAGTAGTTCCGCGTGTATTAGACGGTCTATTCTACTCGGACTACGGAGTGGTTCTGCGTGTATTAGACGGTCTATTCTATCCGTGTGACAATTTAACTTCTGTGTATTTGGCCTGCGAGAGGCTAATACACGTCAATGTAGTAACCGTGAAGGGTTGTAGAATAGTTCCGCGTGTATTAGACGATCTATTCTATCCGGGTTTAGAGTAGTTCCGCGTGTATTAGACGGTCTATTCTATCTGGGCTACAGAATGGTTCCGCGTGTATTTGACGGTCCATTCCATTTGTAAAATCGTGCTAGTCCGTGAGAGAGTGCACATGTGCTGGTCCGTGAGAGACTGCACCTTGGAAATTCCAAAAGTTGTGTACATTGGCATTTAGATATTGCATCGGGGTGGTTGATTGTGAGTCATGTTTTAATATGAGTTGATGAGTTGAAACCGAGGGTGCAAGTATCCATTGAAATTTGACTGCCGAATGGGTGTTTGTGATTGCTGATTTTGTTGTACTTGCAATATAATTAATATGTAAATTGGCTATTTCGCGAAGATGTTAATGTATACGTTTCATAAGTAAGCATACTTCATCATTACTGTTGTTATATCATTTGAGCATGCCTTGTATGTACATTGTTATCTTAGAAATAATTGCTATGTGGTAATTGTTATTTTCGGTCGGTGACCCTTTACAATTATTGTGGAAAATTGGGCTTTGCCCTCAGATGACCCTCAAATCCGTACCACCGGTGGGTACCCAGACGACGGAAACGTCGCTAGATTTCCTTGACCGTCATTTGCCTACTGCTTAGGTATATGACCCCGTCTCAAGCAGGGCGACTTACACGGGGAGATTGGCGAGGACCTACAGGATCGACGGGGCAGTGGCTTACGTAGAGCACACTCACGCGAGGATTGATTTTCTGGTACCTTCCAAATTAATATTGGAGGAGTACGAAGTTTTTGCGGCACAAAGGGTCCGACTGAAGGGGTTGAGACGGAGGCCACGGTAGGTGAGGTGACTCCTAACCCGGTAGCTGGAGGAGCTGTGCGTAAATTCGAGGAGGGAGAGAAGAATAAAGGACCGACGCTAGCAGTAGTTGATATTCCGGGTCCATCTAGGACAGCAGATGATTGTTTTGAGATTCTGGCATCGCCGAAGCGACCCAGATCGTGGGCAGATCTGACTTCGGAGGAGATTGATCCTTCCCTGTATGATGAGGAGGAGGACATCACATCGAGGCGAGCTACAAAGTCAGATGAGACTTGTATGGGATGCGGAGGGAACCCTTGCTACTATAGCTTTAGTGCATGATCAGTTTAGACTTGTTGTATAGGGTCTTGAACTTGGGAGATGTAATTATTTATTTTGTTATTATTGTATATCTTTTCCGCTAATCCTTTCCGCACTCTAATACTGTTTTAGTGGGCTGCAGGTCGAATGTTTTTTTTGGAGATGTTATGACACCGACTTTTGTGCTGCATTACCTTTTATTATATTGGAAGTATTAATTCCCAAAATTTAACTACTTAGTTATATTTATGATGTAATTATTTAATTATTCTTGTCATTGGTATTTAAGAGGTATTATTTTATGAAACGACTAAATTTTTAAATTCTTTTTAATTATCTTGAATTAATTCGAAAATTCTTTTATTTACTTATTTTGGTTAAAAAAAATACATTCGCGCTGTTTAAAAACTCGGGGTGTTACATAGATCATTCCATACGTTTTGACAACTGGTAAGTGCTCTTTTCTGGTTCCAAGACATGACCCTTCTCTGTTCGCGAATGATGCAGCTTTTGATACTTTGGAACTGTTAGTTGTTCTTAATGTAAGAGGATGAAGAAACAGCTAGAGTTTATCCTCTGGTAATTACCTTTTGGTGTCTGAAGTTCACCTTATGGTATTCGTCTTCTGATGTTTACCTTCTGGTGTTTATCTTCTGGTATTCATCTTCTGATGTTTATCTTCTGGTGTTTAACTTCTGGTGTTTAACTTCTGGTGTTTAACTTCTGGTATTCATCTTATGATGTTTATCCTGTGAAGTTCATCTTCTGATTTTTATCCTCTGATGTTCATCTTTTTATCCTCTGATTTATTTCTTCTGAAATTCATCTTTTGATGTATATCTTCTGATGTTCATCTTCTGGTTTATATCTTCTGATGTTTAACTTCTGGTATTCATCTTCTGATGTTTATCCTGTGAAGTTTATCTTCTGATTTTTATCCTCTGATGTTCATCTTCTGATATTCATTTTCTGATGTTCATCTTCTGGTTTTCTGCTTTTGGTGTTCTGCTTCTGCTTCTGGTGTTCCACTTTTGCTTCTGGTGTTCTTCTTCTGCTTCTGGTGTTCCATTCTTGCTTCTGATGTTCTGCTTCTGCTTCTGATGTTCTGCTTCTACTTCTGGCGTTCAATTTCTAGTTTTCTGCTTCTGGTTATCTGTACCAGATGTTTTGCTTCTGTTTTTTCTATTCCAGATGTTCTGCTTCTGGTGTTTTTAACTTCAGATTTTCTGCTTCAGAAATTAATGATTTTGTTTCCTGCATACGTTCATTCTTCTGGACAGGAGGTTGCAATCTTTGGATCCTGTTCCTTTCTTAGTACAATACTTAAATGCACACATTAGTGTAATCATAATCTTAAGATAATTTTGTTATCATTAAAAGAGATTTTTTCTCAACAATAATGATAACTAATATTTATTAAGAAATAATAAGCCCATAAAGTAACAGAAAATGAAAATCAAACAAATATAGAAAAAGTTAAAAATTATGCACAATTAATTATGTTAGGTTTGACTCTCTAAGGGTCCCCAGCAGAGTTGCCGGCTGTCGCGTCCTAAAATTTCGAGTGTTTCTTGAATTCAATGGAGTCGCCACCAAAGTTTATTTAAAATAGGGAAAACATTGGTAAACCCTTCAATAGAAAAATAGTCTTTAAAACCAAATTTTGAATTCGGGAGTCGATTATGTGTAGGGAATGTATTAGCACCCTACGACATCCGTTAAAATACTGTTACCTATAATTAATTGTGCAAAATTAATATTAACTTAAAATATTTATTTCTCCTTATAATTAAATATGAATATCAATTATTTAATTTTAATGTGATTTTGAAACAAATATGTGCTTTAAAAAAAAAGAGGGGAGAAAGAATTTTTTTATTAATGTGCTTGACAAGAGTGTGATCTTACTCCTACGTATCTCCCAGTGCAATGGAGAAATCAAAGCTACGTAGTTCTTGGATAGAAAATGCGGATGCGTTGATTGCTTTTAAAGAAAAATGTGTTTTGTTATTAAATAAAAAAAAGGTTTTGAAGAAACAAAATGAGTTTGTTTGACTTGAATAATTATTTTAAAATGCGAGTTTTAAGACCATCAAGTTGTACAACTTGTGTCTCAAAAGCTCAAAGAGTAAAAAAAAGATGTCTCATCTAGTTAACTTTTATAAGAGTATTTTATATTATTTTCGTTTTTTTTTAAAATCGAGTTTTAAAACAACCAAGTAGTACAACTTGTGTCTTAACAACTCAAATAGTAAAAAGATGTCACATCTAATTAATCAGATTTTTAAAAATTGATTTTTTTTATTAATTTATTTATACAAATAAGTTTTAGAACTATCAAATTGTACAATTTGTATCCCGACAACTCATATATTAAGCGATGATACATCTAATCAGCCTTTAATAAAAGATTTCTTTATATTTTTAGAAGATTTAATATTTATTAAAAATTAATTAAATTTAATATATAAAAAAATAGACTTATTTAAAATAAAAAGAAGAAAGAAAGCTAAAGGCATGAAGCTATAGAAAAACAAATTAGCTTAAAATAAAATAAAAACTAAATTTAATATGTAGTAATAATAAAATAGAAGAAAGGAAATAGAAAATAATAAGTAATATATATATATATATATATATATAAACTAAAAGTAAATTAATGCTAAGTTTATGGAAAAAAGGGCTTTTTCAAACAGCCAGGCAGAAGCGCATTAACGCAGGGCCATCAAAAGCTGAAACAACAGCTTCGCAAGCATCATGGAGTGAGAAGCAAAATAAAATATGGAATAAAATCTAGAAAACTAAGAGAAAAAATAGGAGAAGAAATATAAGGAAGAAAAAAAAAGAATTACTTAAAAGGAGAAGGAAACCGAGAGGGAGGGGGAGAGATTAGGAAACCGAGCACGGAGGGACCAAGAAGTATGGTCGGCGTTCCGGTAACAAAAATGACGGTGTCGAAAGTTTGAGATTTTTTTAGTCTTATCATGGATAACAGATTACAGAGGATAAAAGAAAATACCTTAATCCTGTTTGCTATTTGTTTTTCTTTGCTACTACCTGCTTATTTTCTTCTTCTTCTTCTTCTTCTTTTTTAAATGTTTTTGTTGGTATCAGATCTCCTATAAAAATAATCTCTCCTTTTACTGATTTTTTGTCTCAATTTATAGGTAAAGTAGTGAATCTTTCTGTTCATTGGATAGAATTAAGTTTTGGGTTTTGTAAAAAACTTTAAGCAAAGTCAGATG
Source organism: Cicer cuneatum (assembly GCA_037974295.1). Taxonomy (NCBI): domain Eukaryota; kingdom Viridiplantae; phylum Streptophyta; class Magnoliopsida; order Fabales; family Fabaceae; genus Cicer; species Cicer cuneatum. Next base: position 24,385,651 of record JBBPBO010000004.1, read on the forward strand.
ATTAGGGAAAGAGTAGCTTACCCCTTTTTGATTGAGTGCACATGTAGTATAAACAATGACCTTATTAAGATAAAAATGAAGCAAGAAACCAGTTTGTAGCAGGCATGCAAATAAGACAAGGTAATCCACATAGAGGAAACAACAGAACATGAAAGATGGACACATGGGAAAGAAGAAAACATGTACTACATAAATATTTTTTTTTATTATTATTTTTTTTTGTTTTTTTTTCTGTTAGGACTAAATGGGAACATTTATGTAAATTATGGATTTAAAATTAGGCCAGATTTATAAAACAATTATTTTTAGATTTTTTTTGTAAAATATTTATTAAATATATTATTACTTTTTTTGATTAGTCAGACAAAATTGGGGTACTACACTTTTTATAACTTGGATACTATTGTGGTTGTAATGAGTTCATATATGAAGGGAAAATATGATCAATATTGGGGTGATATTCGAAAAAATCAACCATTTTTTTTATTTTGGAGTGATATGTGACCCTTGTTATAAATTGAGGTATATTGAGTGGACCTTTAGTGTCATGTATGGTGAGGATATTAGTAAGGTGAAGGCTGAAAATGTTAGTGATTATTTAATCAAGTTGTACAATTCGTATAAATCTGCCCATGATCGCAATGTTGTGTTTGTATCTATTGCGGTCCCATCTGAAAACATTTCCCTTGTTAAACAATCTACCCCCCTAAAAATCCATCATTTTTTTGCACAGGTAGATGCCTTTAAACAACACTTAAAAGAAAAAGATTTTATTGATAATCAAAATGAACTTGAGAGGCACTTAAGTGACACTTGTTTAGTGGATGGTGATAAATTTGACATTTTGATTTGGTGAAAGAAATATTGTGCTTGTTACCCTATTTTTTCAGCAATGTAAGGGAAATTATGGCCACACCAGTGTCAACCATAGCTTTAGAGAGTGCATTTAGCATATGTGGAAAGGTTTTAGACACATATAGGAGCTCATTGAGCCCAAAAATTGTAGAAACTTTGATCTATACTCAAAATTGGTTGGAATCCTCTTTCTCATACTTTAAAGACCTTATTTTGACTGAGGATTTTGAGATATATGAGAATGTTGTGGTAAGTTGTGTGATCTATCTATGTACTTGTTTAATTACTCTATTTGTTGTTTTTGTAAATTAATTTTCAATTGTAACTGTTCATTCATTGTAGAACTTCAAAAAGGCTCAACAACAACTAGTGGTGGAAGGCATGAGCCTGTTATTGGTGGAGTAGCTGCTTTTGGGTTTGTTTAAGTTTGTTTAAGTAAAAAAATTTATACTAATTATGTTTTATTTATATAGTATGTAACCGAGTTTTAATAAAGAGCCTAACAATTATGCTAATTAAGTTTTATTTAATTACCTCTAGGATTCAAACTTTTTGAGTTTTTTGGAGTCACATATAACTCATACTTGCACAACACATGCTTGTATTTTGAGGATGATGTTTTGGCTGGAAACTGTGCTTACTTGGCATAATTTTGAACATGATTTGCTGATGTTTGTTGGGCTGGTTGCTTCCAACAATATTTGTATGTGTGGTTTATGCTTGATAATTGGTAGGTTAACACTTATTGAATTATATTTACTGAAATTTATGAATTATTGGATACAAACTGTTGTGTATGATTATCACCATCTTTTATTTGAATATTACTATTGGGAACCACAAAAATTTACTCATGTTTCCACCTATGAATGGGTAAGTTACTATCTTCATATATATATATATATATTCGTATCATAAAATTTTAGTAGTTAAGTTTGGAATTGAAACTTGTATTATTTTTAACTTATTGAAACTTGTATTATTGTTAACTTAGTAATTAGTATTATTGTCTAGCCCTACTTACTAGCTTAGTTTAGAATATGAACTGGTTATTTTATTTAAATTGATAGAATGATAATTTAATTGGTTATGTTGTACTTAATTGATAGAATAATTTAATTGGCTATGAACTGATTATGCTGTACTCAAACTATTAATTTTTCCAAAAAATTAGTAGCAAGAGGCTTGGCGGTGGTTGACTTTCGACTTTGAATTGGTTATATCACATTTGGAGAGTAGAATTTCAAGGTTATAATCTAACCTTTATATATTTATGTTGATTTTTATTAATAGATTTGGATTGGAATATATAATTGTATTCATTTTCTGGATGATTGTAATTATAGCTAGGGTTGTGTTGTGTGTTGTATGCCTTAGATATTTATAACTTATTCTGGATGACTTTAATTATAAGGTTTATGACTCATTCTGTATGATATTTGCAAGCTTTTGATTTGGATGAAATTCTGAACAGCATGAATTGGTTATATATTATTTAGACTTGTTATCAAAGATGAAGATTCTTAAAATTTTGGTCTTAATTGATGATCATGCTAATATGTTCCATTGATCATTTATTTGATTATAGGTCAATTTTTATTTTGAAGCATGTTTGATGTGTTTTAAAAAACGGGCCTTTAGTTAAATTTTGTCTTATGATCTTGTTTAAATTTTTAGAAGTTTTTTTATAAAAAATTCTTACAAATAAAATTGTTGTTAATTTGGCTGAAAAGTCTTCATAACTCATAATAAATTCAATCTGAAATCAACCCGTAAAACCATCCAAACCGTAATCCAAAACTAACAAATCCGTTTTAATAAATGATTGAAATTGGGTCTGTGATTACCGACCTCGATTTGGACTAGTTTGGGTATTTGGATCCAAACCGGACCAATTGTCCAACCCTACTATATATTACAAGCAAAATGACACTTATTTGATGGTTCTTTTCCCTACACCAAGTAGAGATTATTAGTGAACCATTCCCTAATAATAGTAGCCTATTTGATGTTTTACTCTTTTGTGTATCTGTACTAACCAAAGTTTTTATTACAAAAAATACTACTTTATATAATGAGTGAAAGACCCACTTAAACTTCGAAGACAAATTGTGAAATAAAATTTAGTCCTTGAGAAAATTAAAAGCAATTTTTAATTTTAAAAGCAATTTTAATCTATGAAAAAAACCTGGATTAAATTAGTTCTTAGTTAAACTACCATCATAAAAGAGACAATTAGGTTTAACAATAATTAAAGAGAGATATGAATATACAGAATAAATGTTTGCCACAAAAGAACAAAAATAATTATTATAAAAATTATACACGATATAAATGTTTGTCACTAAAAAATTAGTTAAAATTAATATTTTTTTAATACCGTTAACATAAACGGAAGAATCATTATAATACATCAATTATAATTTTTTTAAACTACAATTTTTAATGTTATTTTTTTAAAAATGAGTCACTAAAAAAGTAATTAAAACATACTACAATTTATATACAAAACAAATGCATGTCATTAATCAATTAATTAAATTCAGTATTTTTTTGGCAATTGTAAAATAAAAACAATTATAATATATTAATTATAATTATAATATTTTATCACTAAAATAATTAATTAAAATTAATATTTTTTGAATATTACTGACATTAAATGAAATCAATTATAATATATTAATTATAATTTTTCACTCAATAAAAAACTATAAATTTTCAAACGGAATAAGTGTATTTTGTAGGGCTTGCTTTAAATTATGGCATGCAACCGATAATGATGACCAATTACAAAGTATCCATAGCCGATCAAAATAAATACAAAGCGGCTGTGATGTACAGTTTTGAACAGGAGACTCTTGTTGGAATCAAGTTGGTTCTTTCAATTAAAATTTTGATGTTAACAAAAGTATTTTATGAAAATCAGATTTTGACTTAGAAGAATGAAAAATCAGAGGATGACTTCCCCAGAGGATGACGTCAGCAGAAGATACCTCCAGAAGATACAACCAGAAGATACAAATCAGAAGTAGAAGATGTCCTCAGAGGATGAGGTCACCAAAAGATAAAAATGCCACCAGAAGATTCGGCCAGAAGATATTACCAGAGGATACCATAGGATACCTCCAGAAGATACATCCAGAGGATACAGAGGATGTCATCAGAGGATACCAGATGATATCACCAGAGGATCCCATCAGAAGCAAGAAACAGAGGATGTTATCAAAGGCAAACATCAGAGGATATCATCAATAAGAGGATATCATCAGAAGGAAGAAACAATGACAACATCATAAGATATTATTCTTGGTCCAGACCAGAAGATAGCATGGTTCAGAACATAAGACTTGGTCCAAACTTGGTCCAGACCAGAAGATAGCATGGTCCAGAACATAAGACTTGGTCCAGACCAGAAGATAGCATGGTCCAAAACATAAAGACTTGGTCCAGATCAGAAGATCAATGGTCCAGATCAAAAGATCACATAGTCCATATCATGAGACAAAATGGTACAAATCAGATCACATGGTCCATACTTGGTCCAGATCAGCAGATCATACGGTCCAGAATTTAAATCATAATGCAGATCAGTGAAGACTTGGTTTAAAATTCGAAGAAGACTTGATTGAATTTTGATATAAATTTGATCAAAGTATTAAAGGGATTTGATTCAAAAATCACTGAAGACTTGAAGGAAATTCGAATGAAATCTGAAGCTAAAAAAGATACGTTTTGAAATTAAGAGAAACAGGATTGGTCAACAGAATTTTCAAATGCAATCTGAAGCTAAAAAGATACGTTTTGAAATTAAGACAAACAATATTGGCCAACAGAATTTTCAAAGGAAATCTGAGCAGGATTTATCTCGAATTTAAGCTTGGACAAAGCCCTAATTGCAGTTATAAAAGGAGACTTCAGGCAGCCGCATTATGCATCGAAAAACACAGAATTCAAGCTTCAAATTCAAAGTTATCTGAGAGTTTAATAGAGAGAAATTCTTAAGTGCAAAAGCAATATTTTCTAAGTGTTTTCGAGAAAGAAATTCAGTGAAACAATCAGCTTTCCAGAATTGGTAATAGAAGACTTGACTTGTAGAATCAAGGTGCTGTTATCGTTGCTAAAAAATCTGGGGTTGCCAGACTGTTTGGGAAGACTGACTTGGAGGGTCTGGTGTTGTAATTCAAAGTGTTTTGAATTAGTGGATTAAAGCCTTCGGAGTGAAGGGACTGGATGTAGCCATTTTAATGGTGAACCAGGATAAATTGTTGTGTTCTTATGTTGTTATTATTCGCTGCTTAATCTAATTATTTATTCAACAAGTAACTTACATCAACATTCATCAAAAACAGCAAAAAGAATTCGAGTTTGGCAAACAAAATTGAACCCCCCTTCTCGTGTTTGCACCTTCAATTGGTATCAGAGCTCGGTCTCAAGATTGAGCACTTTACAATGTTTGAGGAAATATCCAAGAGTTCAACATTTTTGGATTCAATGAAGAAGCTGTTGGAGGTAACATCAACTGACCACCTCGGTTTGATGGAGAACGGTTTGAGTACTGGAATGACATGCTGAAGAGTTTCTTTTTTTCACAAGATCCCGAACTTTGGGACTTTTTAGAAGATGACTATACTACTCTAGAAGATGCTGATGGTGTTAAAATTCCTAGGAAAGATTTGGATGCGGACTAGAAAAAGATGTTCAAGTTGCATCACAAATCCAGAATGTTCATGATCAATGCACTCACATTCAAGGAGTTCGATAAGTGCACTAACAAAGAAACAGCAGAAAACATCTATGATAGTCTGGTTCTGACTTATGAAGGCAGCAAGCAAGTCCAAGAAGCAAAGGCCAACATTCTAGTCAAGAAATACGAGCCGTTCAAGATGGAAGAAAATGAAGACATTGAAGCTATGTTTTCCAAATTTCAGACTCTGGTTTCAGGATTAAGAGTACTCAAGAAGAGCTATACCAATGCTGATCACGTGAAGAAATTTCTTAGAAGTCTGCCAACCAAGTGGAAACCAAAGGTCACTGCCATTCAAGAAGCAAAGGACTTGAACATTCTGAAGCTAGTAGAATTAATCAGCTCCCTCAAGTCACATGAAATAGAGCTAGAAGAAGATGAGCCCAAGAAGAAGAACAAAACCCTAGCGTTAAAACCCAAACAGAAGAAGGTTCTGAAAGCTGAAGTAGAAGCAGAAGCATAATCATAAGATAGTGATTATGAGGATCAGAATCAGAAACCAGAAGAAAACATCGCCTTCATAACCAAAAAGGTTCTGAAGATATGGCAAAACAGAAGTAAGAAGTTTCCCCAGAGGTATTCCAAGCATTCCAATAGAGGAAACGATGAACAAGACAAGAAGAGTATCATCTGCTATGGATGCAATGAACCTGGGCACATCAAGTCAGAATGTAAAAATCTGGAGAAAGGGAAAAATCAGAAGAAAGACTCCAGACATAAGAAGAAGAATCTGATGGCAACAAGGGATGATTCTAACGAATCTTCTGAAGATGAAGAAGCAGAATTAGCCATGATGGCTCACATAAATTTTGCCTCTAGATCGAACAGAAAATCTGACTCTGGAAGTGAATCAAAAGAAGCATAATTGGCTCAGACAATTCGAACTCATTTTTCCTTTGGATCCAACTCTGGAAGGAAATCAAAAGAAGCAGAATTGGCTCTGATGGCACACATTAATCTGCCTCTAGATCCAACCCAGACTTTGATTCTGGAAGTGAATTAGACACAGAATTGGCTCTGATGGCTCACACAAGCTCTGCCTCTGGATCCGATACAAAATCTAATTCTGGAAGTAAATCCTCAGAAGATGAAAAAGTGGTATTTTCTGAACTCACTCGATTAGATTTAATTACTGCAATGAATGATATTTTAAATATCAATAACAAACTGTCTTTAAAACTGAAAACACTTAGGGAAGAAAACAAAACTCTAATCAAAAAAATTGATGGTTTAAAGAATCAAAATGCAGAATGTTAAACAGAAAATGTCATTGCATTTCAGCAAGTGTACTGAATCGTTGCAAGTAATAATTAAAACGGTAGTACCGAGTGTCGAACTCGAGGATTGCATTTTACTATCGAATTATCTTTAATTACTGAAATTGAACAAAAAGTTTCCGAATTGATTTAAGTAATATTTAAAATGACAATAGTAATGAAATTGAACTTTATAATGAGAAAAATGTCAGGGATGAGTTTCACCTTGAGTCCAACCTTGGTTTCTAATTTGATCCTAGTTACTGAATTCCTTTATTGAATTATTACTGAATTCTCTTTAGTATTTCTGCCCTAATGTCTTAGTGACAAAACCTTTAATTCCAAAATAACCCCTAATTCCTTAGTGGATTTAAAATTATAATTAAGCTTTACGGTACAGAAATTCTCTTTTTAAATTGTTGTCTTTGCAACTAATTCAATTGGTTTCATGACTTGCATCTATCCCTAGACTACAATCTCATGAATTTCTCATCTCAAGTATTCGTAAAGTCCACTCCGGTTTCAAATTACGAATCGTAGAACATTTTAATGTTGATCAGGCAATAAAAAGAATTAAGCACAGAGATGAGAAAAATAAGTCAATAAACATATTCATATAACAAGGAATCAAATCAGACAATTAAGGTATTCATCTAGTTTCACTCATCCCTAACAAATAGGATTTAGTTACTCATTACAAAGATTAAAGAGATAGAGATTAAAGAAGAATTACAAGAAAGATTCATGAATGATTCTTGATAAAACTTCTTCAATGGTGTAGAACAGCCGTCTCTGAGCTTCTCTGCTAGGGCACAAGTCTCTAAACTTCTCAAATGACCAAAAGATCCCTAAAAAAATCAGAAAAACTTGATTTTATGAAATCTGCAACGCGCCACGCGCCCCAGGCGCATGCCTTGCGCTTCAGGCGCATTAAAACAGAAGCATTGCTGTCAAAACGCGCTTCAAGCGCACAGCATTTGATGTCTGGCGTTTACTGCATTTTTCTCCTCTTTCTAGTCCGAATTTCGTTCTGGTGTCTTCATGAAAGTTGTAGCTATGGATCTTAGCTTTCATTTGCACTTGGTTTGACTCCAATTGGACATCTACAACTCCAGATATGGTAGAAATACTCCATGTAGGTCATGTTGATTTATCATCAGAATTCAGCACTGCACGGACAATAAGGAAATAACATAAAACCATAAAAATATCTACTTGATAAAGGAAATACGAACATAAACATGTTGTTAAATCTAAAAACTAAAATTGACAAAATATATTAAATAACTTCTTAAATTAACTAATGATTTCCTATAAATTAGACTAAAAACAATGACAAATATGCATATGATGAAGAGTTATCACAACCCCAAACTTAGTCTGTTGCTTGTCCCCAGGCGACAATTAGTTTCCTATTTGGTACAGTTAAGGGTAATTTAAACTCAATCTTCTCAATTCACATCAAACTCTATTCTCAAAATTTCCACTACTACAACACATTCATCATGCTTCATGGTTGCTGCACAAAAACAACACAATGTATACACTTTAACATTAATTCATCCAGTTCACTCTCTCTTCACACAATCTCACCAAAATTTCTCTCAAGTGTTTAATTAGGGTAATGAATTTATCACTCAAATTCTAGAACATGCATCACGCTACCATAGGCTTGAAAAAATTCTAGTTAGCAATCACAATGCAACAAACACATACACTTTTGGAGGGCTTTCAGGTTGTAATGGGGCTTAGGTAAAGGTAGGACATTTTGGGAAAGTAGGCTTTACTACTTGGAGTTAGGCTCACATTTTCACTTTATTCTACCTCTTTTGGTTTTTTTTTAATTCACCTTTTCACTGTGGGGATTCTCAAACATTGACCAAATAACTAAGTAGAAATTATTTTTCAGAGTATAACAATTTTTTTTATTTATTATTTTTTTTATATATATATATTATATATATATATATTTTTAAGAAATCCCCTACCCCAAACTTTAGACGTTGCTATACCATGAGCAACCCCAAACTACAAGCTTTACAGAGAAGATAAAAATTATTTTCTACCTAGCTCCAAGTACTGTGATTGAATCACTGTCAAATATTTGGCTTGTATTGTGACTAGTAACCGAAAGAAAGGGTCAAGCTCGAAGGGCTAGCAAAGGATAAAATTTACACAGGGTAGTTAGAAAGGCTCAAACGACCAAACAAAATTGCCTCCGTGTATGCATAAATCACAAGTGATGCATGTCAGAATTAGTGCAAGTTCTGAAGGGTTAACACATGTCTAGATCATCACACAACAAGAAATATAAGTGTTTAGGCCCAAAAACTCACAGTTAGGATATACAAGAGAGAGTTGAACTTTCAAAACTGTGTCAAATGTGTTACTACATTTTTTTTATGGCAGATTTTACAACCACTTAGTAATCAACAATGTATGCATTAGTGAAACTCGTCGAATGGATCAATGATATGAGCAAAGAAACATAGAGTTGAATTTCAAAATCCCAAACAGAAAACTTAAGACTTAATGCAAGTTATTACACTTCTTCATCATAATACACATTTAAAAATACAAACAAAGGCAGATAGTTTGACTACTAACATAAAAAAATACAAACAAAGAAAGAAAATAAAATAAAAAAAGGAAAGAAAACTTCTCTCAGTTAAGTGACTCAAGGAGCGCTGTTTGGGTCCTCCATTCCTGCACCACTGGAGTCGCCAGGATACTGGTGAAGTGAGAACAAGTCAGAGTAAAACATGCCGCCCGGTGTTTGCTGTGATGATGCGAAGGCTCGATAAAGATTGGTCATCTCCAGTTCTATCCTGGCCTGTCCATTTCGCTGGTCGATCCTCATCTGCTCAATCATATCTTCTAATCTTCCAAACCTTTCCTCAGTGGACAGTTGTGGGGGGTGTTGAGGGTGGTCATGTGGCTCTGTAGGACCAGAATCTTCATCCATCGGCATCACTGCTTGTGGAACACCTGGAAGATCTGCCGGAATTCTTGAGTATTTTTCAATCCATCTGGCAGTGATGGGGGTCGCAGGTTTCACCATTTCCTCACCCTTTTTGGGTGACACTCTCACTCGTTCACATAGTTTTCCAATCAAAGAGGCGTGATGGAAGTAGCCCGTCGGGGGGTCAAGAAGGGCTGTCCGCCACAGATCATTGGCAAGCAGCAGACCCACATTGATTCTATCACCTTTTATGATTGTGGCTAGTAGGCATGCTCGTTGAACTGTCACATCTGATACATTTGAACAAGGCAAAAGCGTATGATGAACAAAAGTGCTCCATGCTTTTGAAATTGGAGTGAGATCCAACGAGCGCAGTTTTCTAGGAGTGCCGTCCCTGTTTCTTACCCAATCTGTGCCGGGTCTACACAAAGTGCGCAAAATGTCTCGAGTGTCTATTTTTGTGCTTGTGTCCTCATATACTTGAAAGCGGCAGTCCCTATAATTTGGCAAACCAAAGAGTTCATTGATTGCTTCAGGTGTAAAGGGGACCCTCTTTCCCCTCACATATCTCACAAAATCATGTGGAGCGGACTTCAGATCAGAAGCGTTTGAGAAGAATTCCACTGCTATTGGTTTACTCGCATTGGTGACAAATGTGGTTAACTTCTCCCATCCCCTGGCAGCAATCATTGCCTGGATGTCAACAAATTCATCTTCCTTCAAATCAAAATTTTTCTCACTCACGAACTTCTTGATGGTGGGGAGTTTGGCATGAAACTCTTGTGTTTCTAGGTTCTTGAATAAGGATGCATCGTGCTGTTGGGAAGATGATGCCTCTGTAACCTTTGTTCGTTTTGCTTTTTGATGGGTTGCCATTTGATCCTGCAAAACAATGATACACAACCAAGGTTCAAAGTATTCAACGTTAGAGGGTTAGTTCGAATGTTCATCCACTTGACCAAGACAATCATAGCTATTGTCCTACATTCATCCAATACACATTAATCCAATGAAAATTTATCAATTAAGATTCAACGGTGGTTGTGGCATTTTATCAAACACTTGGAGTGCAAGATACTTTTCAATCATAACAAGTTTTAAGTGAAGGCCAACACCAGCACAATTTCTAATTCAGACAACCCACACACATATAGCAATGCATATATAGTGACAATTCATCAATTAAGATTCGAGTTTGGTTGTGGCATTTCCTCAAACACTTGGAGTGCAAGATAATTTTCAATCATAACAAGTTTTAAGTGAAGGCCAACACCAGCACAATTTCTAATTCAGACAACCCACACACATATAGCAATGCATATATAGTGACAATTCATCAATTAAGATTCGAGTTTGGTTGTGGCATTTCCTCAAACACTTGGAGTGCAAGATAATTTTCAATCATAACAAGTTCTAAATGAAGGCATACCCTAACACTACTTCTTATTCCACAATGCATGTATAGCCGACAATCATGTAACAATGCAAGCAGTAATAATGGACATACATTTTTTTGAAATATCATCAATCAACCAACAAAAGGATATGGACTTACTTGATAATGAATGAACATTTGAATGCTTGAAGTTAAGAAGACTTACCTTTGTTGTGTTGAACAGTAAGAAGTGTTAGAGATTCAACTGGTGCTTGAGATGAATGTTAGAGAGCTTGAGGCTGGTTTGGGGACACAATGGAGGGTTAGGGTGTTTTAAAACACAAGCCAGCGTAAACGCGCTTCAGGCGCACGCTCAGCGCTTCAAGCGCATGTTGGCAGAGGCAAAATACGGGAAATGCGTTTCGAGCGCACGTTCAGCGCTTCAAGCGCGTGTTGGCAGAAGCAAATTGGGGAGGAATGCGCTTCGAGCGCAGAAGCAGCGCTTCAAGCGCGTGTTGGCAGAATCAAATGGGGAGAAATGCGCTTCGAGTGCAGAAGCCGCGCTTCAAGCGCTAACTTCCAGAGGCATTCTACGCAAAATGCGCTTCAAGCGCAGAAGCCGCGCTTCAAGCACTAACTGGCAGTGACAAACTGTCACGAAATGCGCTTCAAGCGCAAAGGGCGCGCTTCAGGCGCACAGAACGCGCTTCAGGCGCAAAGAGCGCGCTTCAGGCGCGGATTGTTCAAACTTACCATTTTCTTGCGCTTCAGGCGCACCAGTGGCGCTTCAAGCGGAAAGAGCCAGTCTTGAAACACCCATGCTACTGCTGGATGCGGCTCCAGGCTAAATCTACCCCCTCCACCCACCTTGAGGTTCCTTGAGCATACAAAACAACAAGAACTAATATATTAGCAATAAAATTAAAGCAAATAAAATGAGATTAAATTTTAAAGGTAACTTGCAAAGGATACGAATTTGGGTTGCCTCCCAATAAGTGCTCGTTTAATGTCTTGAGCTTGACATTCCCCTTTTCAAATGGGGGTCAGACTGATGGACTCCATCGGAAATTTTGACTCTCCCCCTAAGTATTGTTTGAGCCTTTGTCCATTCACCTTGAAACTTCGATTCGAGTGTATATCTTTTAACTCCACTGCACCGTGTGGGAACACTTCGATTATTTTGAACGGTCCCGACCATCTTGACTTTAATCTCGAGTTAAAGAGGAGAACAAGTTGTCCTTCTTGGAAATCCTTGAATTGAATTTTTTTGTCATGCCACTTCTTGGTTTTTTCTTTATAGATCTTGGCATTTTCATATGCAAAATTTCGGAACTCCTCTAACTCGTGAAGCTGGAGTATTCTAGATTCGCCTGCCTTTACCAAGTCAAAATTCAAGTATTTTGTTGCCCAAAAAGCCCGATGCTCCAACTCAAGGGGTAAATGACAAGCTTTACCATACACAATTTGATACGATGACATACCAAGGGGGGTCTTGAAAGCTGTTCGATATGCCCAAAGTGCATCGTCAAGCTTTGTCGGCCAATCTTTCCTTGAAGCGTTCACCGTCTTTTCAAGGATTTTCTTTATTTGTCTGTTGGATACTTCAACTTGCCCACTAGTTTGTGGGTGATATGGGGTTGCCACCCTATGATGTACGCTATATTTTTTTAGGAGGTACTCCAGCTTCCGATTAAGAAAGTGAGTGCCCTCGTCACTGATCAAAGCTCTAGGTACCCCAAAACGCGCGAAGATGTTCTTCTTGAGAAATGCGACGACCTGTTGTGAATCATTGGTTGGTGTAGCAATTGCTTCAACCCACTTTGAGACATAGTCCACTGCCACCAGAATATAAACTTTTGCATATGAGGGTGGAATTGGACCCATGAAATCGATACCCCACACATCGAACACTTCTACTTCTAATACAGGATTTTGAGGCATCTTGTCCCGTTTTGAAATATTACCAGTGCGCTGACATCGATCACACTTCTTCACATAGTTGAATGCATCTTTAAACAATGACGGCCAGAACAATCCTGACTGGAGAACCTTTGATGCAGTTCGATCCCCACTAAAATGACCGCCATAATCAGAGTCATGGCAGTGCCACAGTACCTTATCTTGCTCTTCCTCAGGCACACACCTTCGCAACAACCCATCCACTCCTTTTTTGTATAGAAAGGGCTCATCCCATACATAGAATTTGGCGTCATGGATAAACTTCTTTCGTTGTTGGTAGGTGAAATCGGATGGAATTGCCTTTCCTACCTTAAAATTTGCAATATCAGCGAACCAAGGTGCCTCAGAAATTGCAAAGATGTGTTCATTAGCGAACTGGTCTCAAATCGGTCTAGTGTCATCATCCTCCTCCACCTTCTCCAATCGAGATAGGTGGTCAGCTACAGTATTTTCTGAACCCTTCTTATCTCGGATCTCAATATCAAACTCTTGTAGCAACAAAATCCACCTGAGTAGCCTTGGCTTCGATTCCTGCTTAGCAAACAAATATCTCAAGGCAACATGATCAGTGTAAACAATAACTTTCGATCCTAATAAGTAAGATCGAAATTTATCAAAAGCATACACCACAGCCAATAATTCATTTTCAGTTGTTGCGTAGTTATGTTGTGCCTGATTCAAAACATGACTTGCGTAGTAAATTACATGCAACAACTTATCTTTTCTTTGTCCTAGGACTGCCCCTACAGCAATGTCACTTGCATCACACATGATTTCAAAAGGTAGTGACCAATCGGGTGCAGTGACAATAGGGGCAGTTATCAACTTATTTTTCAAAGTGTTAAAAGCATTTAAACAGTCCTCATTGAATTTGAAAGGTGTGTCTTTTACAAGTAGGTTTGTAAGTGGTTTGGCAACTTTAGAAAAATCTTTTATAAACCTCCTGTAAAATCCAGCATAACCTAAAAAGCTTCTAATGCCTTTTTCATTGGTGGGAGGGGGAAATTTTTCAATAATTTCAACTTTGGCCTTGTCAACTTCGATCCCCTTGTGGGAGATTCGGTGGCCTAAAACAATTCCCTCTCTTACCATAAAATGGCATTTTTCCCAATTTAGGACCAAGTTGGATTTTTCGCACCTTTCTAATACAAGGGCTAGATTAATCAAACAATTTTCAAACGATGAACCAAAAACAGAAAAGTTGTCCATAAATACTTCGATATGTTTCTCAATCATATCGGAGAATATGGACATCATGCACCTTTGAAATGTAGCTGGTGCATTACATAGCCCAAACGGCATCCGCCGATAGGCAAACTCCCCATAAGGACATGTAAATGCAGTTTTCTCTTGATCTTCAGGTGCCACAGCTATCTGATTATACCCCGAGTATCCATCTAAGAAGCAGTAGTACTCATGTCCTGCTAGTCTCTCAAGCATCTGGTCAATGAAAGGGAGCGGAAAATGATCCTTCCTTGTAGCACTGTTCAACCTTCTATAATCAATGCAAACTCTCCACCCTGTGACCGTTCGCGTAGGAATTAGCTCGTTCTTTTCATTTGTGATGACGGTTATTCCACCCTTTTTCGGTACAACTTGAACGGGGCTCACCCACGAACTATCTGAAATGGGGTAAATGAGACCGACTTCTAAGAGCTTTACCACTTCTTTCCTAATCACTTCTTTCATAGCTGGATTCAATCTTCTTTAGGGTTGCACAACTGGTTTGTGATCGTCCTCCATTAGGATCTTGTGCATACAAAAAGTCGGACTTATTCCCTTCAAGTCTTCAATGGACCAATCGATGGCACCCTTATGCTTCCGCAAAATTCTCAACAACTTATCTTCTTGTAATTCACTCAAGCTTGCATTGATGATAGCTGGGTTATTATCTTTTTCACCCAGGAATACATATTTTAAGTGAGGAGGCAGCTGCTTGAGTTCAATAGGTGGTGTCTCTTTTTTCTCTAGGAGTTCCTCTTCATTCCCTTTTAACTCCTCCCATCTAGTGCGGAAGCGGGAGGGATGAAATGGTGATGCTTCTAACATGGCTAAAACTTCCTTTTCTTTCGGGTCTTCACTATCATTAACAACTTTTTGGGGTAGGCATAACACTCTTTCTAGCGGCAAAATGGGTACTTGATGCCCAACTTCTTCATCAACTATCGAATCAAATATCTCAATTCGGTTGCACCCTTATCTTTCTTTAGAGTGTTCCATGGCTTTTAGGATGTTAAAGGTGACTGTTTCCTCATTTACTTTCAAGGTTAAGGTGCCATCCGCCACATCAATCATAGCTCGCCCTGTTGCTAGGAACGGTCTCCCCAAAATCAAGGGGATATCATTGTCTTCCTCCATGTCCAATACCACAAAATCAACTGGGAAAATGAACTTATCCACCTTGACCAACACATCTTCCACCACGCCGTACGGGTGTTTCATTGAGCGGCCTGCGAACTGTAACATCAACTGTGTGTCTTTGACTCTTCCAATGCCTAACTTTTTGTATATAGAAAGAGGCATAAGACTCACACTTGCCCCAAGATCACATAGGGCCTTCCCAAAAGTTCTATTCCCAATAGCGCAGGGTATAGAGAAGCTTCCAGGATCCTTGAGCTTAGGTGGTAGCTTCCTCTGTAGAATAGCACTGCACTCTTCAGTAAGCATCACTGTTTCACCGCCGATTTTCCTTTTCTTTGACAGAATCTCCTTCATGAATTTGGCATACGTCGGCATCTGTTCTAGTGCTTCTGCAAAAGGAATGTTAATTTGCAATTTTTTAAAAACATCAAGAAACTTACCGAATTGTTTTTCTGTTTCTTCCCTTTTTAATCTTTGAGGGAATGGATGTTGAATTTCCGGTTTTGGTAAGACTTCCTTTTTCTGCACCACAAGTTCTTACTCCTTTTCACAACCAATATCCCCCTCAGCTGATGTCGGGGTGACTATTTCCTCAGAGTTGGTCGGGGTTGAAGCACTTCCACCCTTTTTTTCTTTAGGTGGTGTTGGTTCACTTACTTTGCCACTCCTTGTTGTCACGGCATTAACATTGTTTCGTGGATTTGGCACTGTGTCACTAGGCAAGTTTCCGGGTGCTCTTTGTGCTAACTGTTGAGCAATTTGACCCACTTGGGTCTCAAGATTCTTGATAGAGGCTGATTGATTTTTCTGGATGGCTCTTGACTCTTCAATGAAGACACTTGTGTTTGTTGCCAAAATCTTGATAGCGTTTCAGCAAGTGTACTGACTCGTTGCAAGTAATAATAAAAACGGTAGTACCGAGTGTCGAACTCAAGGATTGCGTTTTACTATCGAATTATATTTAATTACTGAAATTGAACAAAAAGTTTCTAGATTGAGTAGAATAATATTTGAAATAACAACAATAATAAAATTGAACTTTTATAATGAGAAAAATGTCAGGAATGAGTTTCACCTTGAGTCCAACCTTGGTTTCTAATTTGATCCTAGTTACTGAATTCCTTTATTGAATTATTACCGAATTCTCTTTAGTATTTCTGCCCTAATGTCTTAGTGACAGAACCTTTAATTCCAAAATAACCCTTAATCCCTTAGTGGATTTAAAATTATAATTAAGCTTTACGGTACATAAATTCTCTTTTTAAATTGTTGTCTTTGCAACTAATTCAATTGGTTTCATGACTTGCATCTATCCCTAGACTATAATCTCATGAAGTCCACTCCCGTTTCAAATTACGAACCGTAGAACATTTTAGTGTTGATCAGGCAATAAAAAGCATTAAGCACAGAGATGAGAAAAATAATTCAATAAACATATTCATATAACAAGGAATCAAATCAGACAATTAAGGTATTCATCTAGTTTCACTCATCCCTAACAAATAGGATTTAGTTACTCATTACATAGATTAAAGAGATAGAGATTAAAGAAGAATTACAAGAAAGATTCATGAATGATTCTTGATAAAACTCCTTCCATGGTATAGAACAGCCGTCTCTGAGCTTCTCTGCTAGGGCACAAGTCTCTAAACTCCTCAATTGACCAAAAGATCCCTCAAAAATCAGAAAAACTCGATTTTATAAAATCTGCAGCGCGCAACGCGCCCCAGGTGCATTCCTTGCGCTTCAGGCGCATTAAAACAGAAGCAGCAGTGCAGAAATGCGCTTCAGGCGCATGCTTTGCGCTTCAGGCGCACAGCATCTTCTATCTGACGTATACTGCATGTTTCTACTATTTTGAGTCCGAATTTGGTTCTGGTGTCTTCACAAAAGTTGTAGCTATGGATGTTAGCTTTCATTTGCACTTGGTTTGACTCAAATTGGACATCCACAACTCCAGATATCACTGAAATACTCCACATAGGTCATGTTGATTTCTCACCAGAATTCAGCACTGCACTAAAAACAAAGAAACGACGCAAAATTCCGAAAAATCTCTACTTAATCAGCGAAATAAGAACATAAGCATTTTATTAAACCCACGAACTAGAATCAACAAAATATATCAAATAAATCATTAAAGTAACTAATGATTGAAGATAAATAAGACTAAAAACTATGAAAAATATGCATATGATGAAGAGTCATCAAAATGCAACTCTTAAAACTGATATGGTTGAGCTTAAGTCTGAAAACCTAACTCTAAAAAGTAATCTTTGTTCAACATCATTTAAAAATATTGTATGTAATTCTGATATGCACGTACAAGTTTTACAAGATTTTATTGTTAATGGTATGGAAAGAAGCAAATATGCTTCTATGATCTAAGGAGTTAGTAACAATGGTAAAAGAGGCATAGGATTTGATGGAACTATAACTGTAACTAAACCTATTTCCTATGATGTTATGTGCTGTTTGTGCCAAGAAAGGTCACTCTAAATTGTCTTGTTCCATGATAACATCAAGGAGAGACAAGAAACCTTTCAAGACTAACAAACCAGGACCCAACCAGATTCGGGTACCTAAAAATCAAATTATCTTTGCTTCAGATGTCCTCAGCAAGCAAGTTGCAACACCAGTCATGGTACCTGGACAGTGGATGCTCGCGACATATGATAGGAGAAAAGTCTATGTTCCAAGAACTAACTATGAGCAAAGGAGGGACAATGGCTTTTGGAGGAAAGCAAAAAGGCCAAATCATTGGTCGAGACACGGTTGGTAATGGTACTTCTTATTCTATTAAAGATGTACTACTAGTTAAAGGTCTTAGGCATAATTTATTAATTATTAGTCAATTAAGTGATAGTAATTATGATATTATATTTAACCAAAAAACATGCAAAGCTATTAGTTAGAAGGATGGATCAATACTCTTCACAGGTCATAGGCAAAACAATACTTACAAGATAAATCTGTTTAGTCTAGAGAAACAAAAGGTTAAGTGTCTGGTTACAGTAAATGAAGAGAAATCAATTTGGCATAAAAGATTAGGTCATGCTAACCTTAGATTAGTTTCAAAACTAAATAAACTTCAACTGGTGAGAGGTCTACCTAAGCTTAGCTACAAAACTGAAATTATGTGTGAAGCTTGTCATAAGGGAAAACAAACAAAAAATTCTTTCAACCCTAAAAACTCAATATCAATCTCAAAGCCCCTTGAGCTATTAAACATAGATCTATTTGGGCCAGTAAAAAAGCATCTCTAAGTGGAAATTAATATGGGTTTGTTATTGTAGATGATTACACTAGGTGGACATGGGTAAAATTTTTAAGAAGTAAGGATGAATCCCATAAAGTGTTTATCACTTTTTGCAAACAAATAATGAATGAAAAAGGTCTTAAAATTATAACAATTAGAAGTGATCATGGAGGAGAATTGGAGAACAAATTATTTGAAAGTTTTTGTGATGAGAATGGAATCTCTCACAACTTTTTTTCTCCTAGAACACCCCAACAAAATGGAGTTGTAGAAAGAAAAAATAGAACACTCCAAGAAATGGCCAGAACAATGCTAAATGATATGAATGTTGCAAAACACTTTTGGGCAGAAGCAATTAATACCGCATGTTATATTCAAAATAGAGTCTATATTAGATCCATATTGAATAAAACACCATATGAACTGTGGAAAGGTAAAAAGCCTAACATCTCTTATTTTAAACAATTTGGCTGCACTTGTTATATGTTGAACACTAAAGATAATCCTGGAAAATTTGATTCACGATCTCAAAAGTGTACCTTCACTGGTTACTCTGAAAGATCCAAGGCCTATACAGTGTTTAATAGGGAAACTAATATTGTGGAGGAATCCATACATGTTAAATTTGATGACAAACAGCTTGACCTTGAAAAGTCAAAGCAAGATTATGATAGTGTAGATTAACCAAAACCAAAGGAAACTGATGCAGACAAACCAAGCGAACTTGAAAAGGTGGAGGATGAAAGCAAAACAGAAGAACTCTACAAATCTTCAAAGGATTAATCTGAAGATATGTCAGAAGGAAGATATGGATGGAAGTACAAGTCATCATCCTGAAACTCTAATCATTGGGAGTGCAAGTGATCCCTTAAGGACCAGATCATCACTTAAAGAAACCAGTTTGTTTGGCTTACTTTCATCTATTGAGCCTACTTCTGTTGATGAAGCACTGAGGGAATATGGATGGATTCTTGCCATGCAAGAGGAGTTAAATAAATTTGAAAGGTATGATGTTTGGGATCTAGTTCCAAGACCAAAAAAGAACATTATTAGAACCAAGTAGGTTTTATGAAACAAGCTAAATTCATGCAACAGGAATTTCAAATGAGCATGATGGGAGAACTTAAGTTCTTCCTAGGAATACAAATTCAGCAAAGTCAAAAAGGTATATACATTCATCAATCAAAATATACAAAAGAGCTTCTCAAAAAGTTTAAGATGAGTGACTGCAAACCTATGGCTACCCCAATGCACCCTACCTGCTCTCTTGAAAAGGATGACTCAGGCAAAAAAGTTGATCAAAAATCCTACAGAGGTATGATAGGATCTCTCATTTACCTCACTACTAGACCTGACATTATGTTTAGTTTATGTGCATGTGCACGATTTCAGTCTGACCCTAGGGAATCCCATTTAAATGCCGTTAAGAGAATCCTTAGATACCTAATAGGCACTACCAACCTCACCTTTTCTACAAGAAAACTCCTACATACAAACTGAGTGGATACTGTGACTCAGATTATGCTGGAGATAAGTACGAGTGGAAACTGCACATTCTTGGGAGACAATCTAATATCCTGGTCAAGCAAGAGATAAAGCACCATTGTCATGTCAACAGCAGAAGCTGAATACATTTCAGCAGTCAGATGCACCTCTCAACTCATTTGGATGAAACATCAGCTAGAAGACTACAAAATCATGGAGACCAACATCCCTTTATACTGTGACAACACATCAGCCATCAACCTAACCAAAAACCCTATCCTACATTCTAGAGCCAAACACATAGAGATCAAACACAACTTCATCAGAGATTATAATCAAAAAGAGACACTCAACATCCAGTTTGTAGACACTGACCATCAATATGCTGACATATTCACTAAACGACTACCTGAGGATAGGTTTGACTTCATCAAGAAAAACCTAAACCTTACCCTCATCCTTGACCAATAGCCTAGTTATGTATTTACTGTATTTTTTATTATTACTTTCGTGTATTGTTTTTCCAAAAATAAATAAATAAATAAAACTAGAGGATCTCCTTCATTCTTCAGTCCTTTTTGTCTGATGACAAAGAGGGAGAAGATGTATTTGGTAAAGTATCTGGGGCATTAGACTTAGGGGATAAAAATTCAAAGTAAAGCATAATCTTAGGGGGAGTCAAACAAGAAATTAAAAGAAAAATAGTTATAAAAAATACAAGTTTTTTCATCATCAAAAAAGGGGAGATTGTTGAAACCAAGTTGGTTCTTTCAATTAATGTTTTGATGTTAACAGAAGTATTTTATGAAAATCAGATTTTGACTTAGAAGAATGAAAAATAAGAGGATGATGTCACCAGAGGATGTCATCATATGATGACGTCGGCAGAAGATACCTCCATAAGATACAACCAGAAGATACCTCTAGAAGATACAAATCAAAAGCAGAAGATGACATCAGAGGATGATGTCACCAGAAGATAAAAATGCTGCCAGAAGATATCATCATAGGATACCTCTAGAAGATACATCAAGAAGATATCATCAGAGGATATCACTAGAGGAGGTCATCAGAGGATACCAGAGGATCCCATCAGAAGCAAGAGTCAAAGGATGTCATCAAAGGCAAACATAAGAGGATATCATCAAGAAGAAACAATGACATCACCAGATGATATTATTCTAGGTCCAGACCAGAAGATAGCATGGTCCAAAACATAAGACTTGGTCCATACTAGAAGATAGCATGGTCCAGTGTTGGAACCAAGTTGGTTTTTTCAATTAAAGTTTTGATGTTAACAAAAGTATTTTATGAAAATCATATTTTGACTTAGTAGAAGTATGAAAAATAAGAGGATGATGTCACCAGAAGATACCTCCAAAAGATACAACTAGAAGATACCTCCAGAAGATACAAATCTGAAGTAGAAGATGTCATCAAAGGATGACGTCACCAGAAGATAAAAATGCCACCAGAAGATACGTTTTGAAGTTAAGTAAAACAAGATTGGCCAACAAAATTTTCAAAGGAAATCTGAGCAAGATTTATCTCGAAAATAAGCTTGGACAAAGCCCTAATTTCTGCTATAAAGGGAGGCTTCAGGCCACAACATTAGGCACTGAAAAACATAAGATCTCAAGCTTACAATTCAAATTTATCCGAGAGTTCAAAAGAGAGAAATACTTGTGCGAAAATAAATATGCTCTAAGTGTTTTCAGATAGTGAGAGTCAATGTTATAATCAGCTTTCCAGAAGCAACTACTCAAGAGAAGCATCGTTATAATCAGCTTTCCAGAAGCAGCTAAAGAGTGTAAAAAATAGTGCAACAATCACCTTTCCAAAAGCAACAATGCAAAGTTCCAAACCCTTGTAATCTAACCCGATAATGGTGTAGGTTCCTTCTTCAATTTGGGGTTATCAGATTGGTAGGAGAAGACTTGACTTGTAGGGTCAAGGTGTTGTTCCTCATAAGTCTAGGGTTGTCAGGCTGTTTGAGAATACTTGGCTTGTAAGGTCAATGTGTTGTTATTCCTAAAAAGTATAGGGTTGTCAGGCTGTTTGAGAAGACTAGCTTGGAGGGTCAGGTGTTGTAATTCAAAGTGTTTTGAATTAGTGGATTAAATCCTTCAGAGTGAAGGGATTGAATGTAGCCAAGTTAATGGTGAACCAGGATAAATTGCTTTGTTCTTATGTTGTTATTATCCGCTACTTAATCTGATTATTTATTCAACAAGTAACTTACATCAACATTCATCAAAAACCACAAAAAGAATTCGAGTTTGGTAAACACAATTCAACCCCCTTATCGTGTTTGCACCTTCAATTGGTATCAGAGCTCGGTTTCAAGACTGAGCACTTTACAATGTTTGAAGAAAGATCCAAGGGTTCAACATGTCTAGATTCAATGAAGAAGCTATTGGAGGAAACATCAACAAACCACCTCTGTTTGATGGGGAACGGTTCGATTACTGGAAGGACAGGGTGAGGAGTTTCTTTTTTTCACAAGATTCCAAACTTTGGGACTTGGTGGAAGATGGCTATACTGCTCCAAAAGATGCTGATGGTGTTGAAATTCCAAGATAAGATATGGATGTTGACCAGAAGAAGATGTTCAAGATGTTGACCAGAAGCAGAATCAGAAGATAGTGATTCTGAGGATCACAATTAGAAACCAGAAGAAGAAGACATCGCCTTCATAACCAAAAAGGTTCTGAAGATATGGCAAAACAGAAGGAAGAAGTTTCCCAAGAGGTATTCCAAGCATTCCAACCGAGGAAAGGATGAACAAGACAAGAAGAGTATCATCTGCTATGGATGCAATGAACCTAGGCACATCAAGTTAGAATGTAAAAATATGGAGAAAGGGAAAAATCAGAAGAAAGACTCCAGACACAAGAAGAAGAATCTTATGGCAACATGGGATGATTCTGATGTATCTTATGAATATGAAGAAGCATAATTTGCCATGATGGCTCACATCAATTTTGCCTCTGGATCCAACATAAAATCTGACTCTGGGTGTGAATCAAAAGAAGCAGAATTGGCTCAGACAGTTTGCACTCATTCTGCCTCAGGATCCAATTGTGGAAGGAAATCAGAAGAAGCAGAAGTGGCTTTCATGGCACACATTCATTCTGCCTCTGGATCCAACACAGACTCTAATTCTAGAAGTGAATCAGAAACAGAACTGGCTCTGATTGCTCACACAAGCTCTGCCTCTGGATCCAATACAAAATCTGATTCTAGAAGTGAATCATTAGAAGATGAAAAAGAGGTATTTTCTGAACTTACCCGATCTGAGTTAATTACTGCAATGAATGATATTTTAAATATCAATAAGAAACTAACTTTAAATATGAAAATACTTAGGAAAGAAAATAAAACTCTAACCAAAGAAATTGATATTTTAAAGAATCAAAATGCATAATGTAAAATAGAAAATACAGCTCTTAACACTGAAATTGCTGAACTTAAATTTGAAAACCTAACTCTAAAAACTAATATATGTTCAACATCAAGTGTAAGCATTGTATGTAATTCTGATTTGCATGAACAAGTTTTACAAGATTTTATTGGTAATGGTATGGAAAGAAGCAAATATGTTTCTATGATTTATGGAGTTAGCAATAATGGTAAAAGAGGCATAGTGTTTGATAAATCTGTAACTGTAACTGAACATATTCCCTCTAATATTTTGTGTGTTGTTGACGCTAAGAAAGATCACTCAAAACTGCCTTGTCCCATGATACCATCAAGGAAAGACAAGAAACCTTTCAAGACTAACAAACCTGGACCTAACCAGATTTGGGTACCAAAAGATAAAATTGTTTATGTTGCAGATGTTCTGAGCAACCAAAGTGAAACACCAGTCATGGTGCCTGGTCAATGGATGCTGCCAATACATGAAGGGAAAAAGGTCTATGTTCCAGCACATACCAAGCAAAAGCAAAGTGACTCTGGTGGAAGAAGAATTAGTAAATACAATGCCTATCAGAACCAAAACTATATGAAGAACAGGAAATATCAAAACAGACAGAGGAAACACACATATCAACAAAACTGGAACTACCAGAAGAAACAGAATTGTCATCAGTTCCAGAATTATCAGAGGAACCTGATATATCAGAAGAAAGAGAAGAATCAGAATCAGGAGAGTTCTTCAAACACTCCAGTAAAATTCATCAAGACTACAAACTGTTGGAACCAAGTTGGTTCTAGAATTAGGATTTTGATGTTTACAAAAGCACTCAATGTAATCTTATTTTGTACTTTGAATTATTAAGTTAAATGCCCACAAACTGAAGGAAACAGAAGCAGTGATCAAAGGATTCCAGAAAAATGAATTCTGGAATGACCAGAAGATACTCCAGGAATGTCAAAACATGACCAGAAGATATCTTTGATGGCCTAGATCAAAAGGAATAAAAATCAGAATGAAACATGGATCATACCATTGGAAAGCCTGCCAGAAGGAGAGTTGTTCCAGACAAACAGGAATCAAAAATCAATTTTATTCCAGAAGTTATTCTGACCAGAAGATGGCCTGGCAGTGAAAAATTACACAAATCCAGACTTGTTCCAGACTTGACCTGAAGGTATGTTTATGAGTCCAGAACAAGAGGATCAATCAAGATTTGGCCCAGACCATAAGATAGCATGATTCAGGGCATGGAACTAAGTTCAGACCAGAAGAAATGAATTCCAGAATCAATGCAGACCTGGTCCAAAATCAAAGGTAAAATGTCTAGACTGAAATATTTTTTGTTCAAGTTAATTTCAGTTTGTTCCAGACCAAATTCCAGAATCTGTCCATATCAGAGTAAAGAGTTCCAGATCAATGGTTCGGAAATAATTATTTGGTCCAGTGATGGTCCAGATCAGAAAATCAGACCATGTCCCAGTGGTGGCCGAAATCAGAGGGACAGACTGTGCAGTCCAGCAAAGGCCGAATTCAGAGGATTTTAACATATCAGGTGCGCGTCCAGGGAAGGCCGAAATCAGAATATCAGAGGGTTAGGAAGAGTGGTCCAGGAATGGCCGAAATCAGAGGATCACAACATATCAATTCGGCTGGTCCAGTTGTGGAATATCGCATGAAGATCAAAGGGTGCAGATTTGATCATGGGGATTAAAAGTGAAGATCTTATGTTATTTTTATCAAAGTATTATTTAAGATTTGTTATAAATTAAAGTGGAGTAGCATGGAATTCAGGAGCTGTGGCGGGAAGCAATGAAAGGATTTGATTGGCCAGTTATTTTGAAAGAAAATCTGAAGATATGTTTTTTATTTAAATAAAGCCCAATTGGTCAAGTTATTTTTGGAAGAGAATCCAGCAAGATTCAGCTCGAATTTGATCATGGAAGAAACCCTAATTTTCATCTATAAAAGGAGGCTCAAGGCAGAATGCTCATAATCGAAAATCACAAAAGAGTCTAACACTTCCAAAGCAACCACTCTCAAATTTTCATATAAGTCAATTGTGAGTTTCAGCTTTCAAGAAGCAAGTACTCGGTTATTTTCTTTCCATTGTGGCAAATCTAAGTTGTTGAAGTAGAGTCTACAATCTGAGGGAGTCAGTAGAGGTAGCAGGTTACTTGGCAATTAGATAGGGTTGTATCTAAGTTGTTGAAGTAGAGTCTACAAAGTGAGGGATTCATAAAGGGTAGCAAGGTACTTAGCAATTAGATTCATAGTGTTGTGAATTCTTCTACAATCTGGGGTGTCAGATTGGCTGAAGAACAGGAGTTGTTTTTCCTTAAAGAAGTCTAGGATTGTTAGACTATTTGAGAAGACTGACTTGGAGGGTCAGTAGCGAGGTTGTAATTCAAGGTTGAATTAGTGAAATCCTTCAAGGCGAAGGGACTGGACGTAGCCTCGTTAACGGTGAACCAGTATAAAATCTGTGAGTTTTTATTTTTATTTTTATCCGCTGCTAACTCTGTTTTAATGATACATCAAGTTTTGTTTTGAAAGTATTAAAACAGGAAAAGTATTCAAGTTAAGTCAAACACAATTCAACCCCCCGTTCTCGTGTTTGCACCTTCAATTGGCATCAGAGCTCGGTCTCAAGGCTGAGCACTTAACAATGTTTGAGGAAAGGTCCAAGGGGTTCAATATGTCAGAAGAATTGGGAGGCAACATCAACAGACCACCAATATTTGATGGAGAAAGGTTTGAGTATTGGAATGACAGATTGAGAAGTTTTGTCATATCTCAAGATCCTGAACTATGGAAGATGATAGTCAGAGGATACACTGCACCAACTGATCCAGAAGATCCAACTAAAGAATTAGACTTGGATGATATGACACGAGATCAGAGCAGATTACACAAACTTCATCACAAGTCCAGAACCATCATGGTCAGTGCAATCACATTCAAGGAATTTGATAGATGCACAAATAAAGAAACAGCAAAGAGTATATTCGATAGTCTGGTTCTGACCTATGAAGGAACCAAGCAGGTTCAACAAACAAAGGCTAACATATTGGTCAGAAAGTATGAGCTGTTCAAGATGGAAGAGGATGAAGACATTGACACAATGTTCTGCAGATTCCAGACTTTGGTATCAGGACTGAAAGTATTAAACAAAAGCTATACCACTGAAGATCATGTCTGGAAAATTCTGAGAAGTCTACCAAAAAGGTGGAGACCAAAGGTTACTACAATTCAGGAAGCTAAGGATCTGAGTACCTTGAGGATGGAAGATCTGATCAGCTCACTCAGGTCTCATGAAATAGAACTGGAAGAAAATGAACCTAAGAAGAAGAAGAATCTGGCTCTAAAGTCGAAACAGAAGAAAGCTGCAAAGGCAGCATCAAAATCAAAGGATAGTGATAGTAACAGTGATGATATGGCTTACTTAACCAAAAAGATGGCTAAGATCTGGGAAAACAGGAAGAACAGAAGATTCAATAAGAAACATAACAACAAAGGAAAGGAAGAATCTGACAAGAAGAACATCATCTGTTATGGATGCAATGAACCTGGACATGTCAAGTCAGAATGTCCAAATCTGGAAAAAGGGAAACAACATAAGAAAAATTCCAGATACAGAAAGAAAGGTCTGATGGCTGCCTGGGATGTATCAGAATCAGAGGAAGAATATTCTAATGAAGAAGAGGCAAAAACAGCAAAGATAGCTCACATCAAGTCTGCTTCTGGACCTCATAAAGGCACGAATTCCAGAAGGAAAACAGGCAGAAGGAAGAATGATCGAAGCAATCATTCTGGCAAATCTGGAAGCACATCAGAGGAAACAATTCTGTCTCTGATGGCTCATACCAACTCAAGTTCTGAATATAGCTCAGGCTCTAGAACAGAATCAGAAGATGAAGACAATGAGGTATTTTCTGATCTGTCTAAATCTGAATTAATTGAGATTTTAAAGGACTTGTTAAATGCAAATAGTAAGATATCTTTAAAACTGAAAACTCTTAGGGAAGATAAGAAAAATCTAACCAAAGAGGTCCATGTTTCAAAGAATCGAATTTCTGAGTATGCAACTGAAATCAAAGATTTGAAAACTGAAGTTGCAAGACTCAAGTCTGAAAACCAAACTCTGAAAAATAATAATTGTTCCAATTCTGAGACTGTTTGTAAATCTGATATGCATGAGCAATTTTTTCAAAACTTTATTTCAAATGGAATGGAAAGAAGTAAGTATGCATCTATGATTTATGGAAACAACAACTCTGGAAAGAAAGGTCTTGGTTTTACAGAAACAAGTACTAAAAATAAAACTGCTTATTCTGATGTTTTATGTATTGTCTGTGCTAAGAAAGGTCACTCTGAATTATCTTGTCGAATGGTAAAATCTGAACAAGATCAGAGAGCTGTTAAGACTAACAAACCTGGACCCAATCAGTTTTGGGTACCAAAAGATCAAATTGTCTATGTTGCAGATGTTCTGAGCAACCAGAAGGAGACACCAACAATGGTGCCTGGACAATGGATGTTGGCAATGCACAAGCAGAAGAAGGTGTATGTTCCTGTTACAACAAGACAAAGGCAATCTGAGTCTGATGGAAGAAGGTCTGGTCATCCCAACCAGAACCACAATCAGAACCAGAACTAGAATTATAGGAGGAACAGGAAAAATCATAGATATCACTCGAATCAGAACAAGAACTGGAACCAGAATCAGAACTGGAACCAGTATCAGAAGAACAGGAACTGGAACCAGTATCAGAAGAACAGGAACTGGAACCAGAACCAGAATTGGAACCAGCACCAGAAGCACATAAACTGGAACCAGAACCAGAACTGGAACCAGTATCAGAGGAACAGGAACTGGAACCAGAACCAACACTGGAACCAGAACCAACACTGGAGGCACAGAAATTGGAACCAGAATCAACATTGGAACCAGAATCAGAATCAGTACCAGAACCAGAACCTGAACAGGTATCAGTATCAAAAGTTCAGGTATGATCATCAGAATTACTCTAATTATCAGAATTAGTATAACTACAGGAATTATCAGAATCACCAGAACCATCAAGGTTATCAGAATCACCATAAGTTCCAGAATCACCAGAGGAATATGGTGTATGAGCCAAAACAGAAATTAAAGAATCAGAATCAAGAGAGTTCTTCAAACTCTCCAGTGAGATTCATCAAGACTACAAACCTGGAAGGGAATTCAAATTCCCTCATCCAAACCATGTAATCTCAGAACATATAGATTAGGAATCTGAAAATCAGAAGCAAGAGGATTTTCAGAGTAAACCTGAGGCTACATCTTGCTGTAAATACTATTATTATTTAATATTTTCTGTGATAACAAGAAGCTTGATCTTAACAAATCAAAGCTAGATAAGTAATCTGCAGGTTTTCAAAACATCAGAGGAACCAGGTGATACACACGAATTGAACACTCAGAAGAAACAACATTCCAGTGGTTTCAAAAACAAACAGAAACCACCAGAAGCAGAATTAATGGTTTGGCTGTACTAAGTTCATTTTTAAATTAATTGATTTATATTATGGTATATGACAAACTACTTGACAAATCAAAGCAAGATAAAGATAGTGCAGGTTCATCAGAACCAAAGGGAGCAGAAGCAGAAGTAGAACGAATGGTTTGGCTGTATTGAGTTAAAATTTTAACTTATTTGATTTGCATTATGTAAAATGACAAACTGCTTGATCTTAACAAATCAAAGCAAGATAAAAATAGTGCAGGGAGAAGAAGCACAAGAAAAAGAAGTACCTGGAAAGGTAAAGGATACAAGCAAGTCAGCAACACATGACAAATCTTCAAAAGATAAATCCGATCAAGTCAGAAACAGCCAAGATAAGTCATAAGAGAAATCTGGATATTTACCAGAATCTAAAGCTGTTACAGATTCACCATAACCAGAAGCTGATTCATCAGAATCAAAAGCTGTTACAGAACCAGAAGCTGATGCGAACAAAGCATTGTTGATGAAGTTTTGGTAGAGGAAGGTTGGATACTTGCAATGCAAGAAGAGCTGAATGAAATTCAAGGAATGATGTTTGGGATCTGGTATCCAGACCAAACAGAAGCATTATTGGAACCAAGTAGGTATTCAGAAACAAATTCAATGAAAAGGGTGAAGTTGTAGCTCAAGGATACAGTCAACAGAAAGGTATGGATTACACTGAGACTTTTGTTCCAGTGGCTAGGTTAGAAGCATTTAGAATTCTCTTATCATTTGCTGCTAATCATGATATAATGCTGTATCAAATGGATGTCAAAAGTGCATTCTTAAATGGCTACATAAGTGAAGAAGTCTATGTCAAACAGACCCCTGGTTTTGAAAATTCTGATTTTCCAGACCATGTTTTCACACTTAAAAAGTCTTTATATGGTTTAAAACAAGCACCAAGGGCATAGTATGACAGACTTAGTAACTTTCTACTTAAGAATGAATTTAATAGAGGCCAGATTGATAATACACTATTTAGGAAATCCATTAAACATGATATTCTGATTATTCAAGTCTATGTTGATGATATCATATTTGGATCAACTAATGGTACTTTGTGCAAAGAGTTTTCTGACCTAATGCAGAAGGAGTTTCAAATGAGCATGATGGGAGAACTTAAGTTCTTCCTGGGAATTCAGATTCACCAAGGCAAATCAGGTATACTCATTCACCAATCTAAATACACTAAAGAACTTCTCAAAAAGTTCAAGATGAGTGACTGTAAGCCAATGGCCACCCCCATGCACCCAACCTGCTCACTTGAGAAAGATGAAACCAGCCAAAAGGCAGACCAGAACACATACAGAGCTGGAAAGGAAAAGTATAAGTGGCAACTGCACTTTGTTCTGCGATAACACTTCAGCCATAAACCTAACCAAGAACCCTATCTTACACTCTAGAGCCAAACACATTGAAATAAAACACCATTTCATTAGGGACCATGTTCAAAAAGGGACTTTGAGCATCCAGTTTGTGGACACTGATCATCAATGGGCTGATATCTTCACCAAGGCATTACCAGAAGATAGGTTCGAGTTCATTAAGAAGCATCTCAGCATGACCTCCATATCTGACTAGCTCAAGTAGTCATCTTAGGAGTTTTTAAATTTCATGTTAATTTATTTTCTGTTATTTTATTTTATGTTTTTATTTTCTGTACTTTGTAAAGAAAAAAAATACAAAAATAGTAGGACCACTTTTTGGCTGATGACAAAAAGGGGGAGAGAGAGAGAGAGAGAGAGAGAGAGAGAGAGAGAGAGAGAAAGGAGAAATAAGTAGAAAAAAAGAGATAAAAAGAAAGAAGGAGAGAAAAAGAAAGAGAGAAAACAGAAGGAGTTGAAAAGGAGAGGAAACAGGGAGAGAGAAAAACAAAGAAAGAAAAAGAAAGAGTGAAAACAGAAGGAGTTGAAAAGGAGAGGAAATGTGAAGA
The DNA here is from genome assembly GCA_037974295.1 of Cicer cuneatum. Lineage (NCBI taxonomy): Eukaryota > Viridiplantae > Streptophyta > Magnoliopsida > Fabales > Fabaceae > Cicer > Cicer cuneatum. Next base: position 24,416,795 of record JBBPBO010000004.1, read on the forward strand.
GAGAAAAAGAAAGAAAGCAAAAAGAAGGAGTTGAAAAGGAGAGGAGAAGAAAAGAAAAGAAAGATATCTTTGATTGCCCAGATTAGAAGGAATAAAAATCAGAATGAAACATGGATCATACCATTGGAAAGCCTGCCAGAAGGAGAGTTGTTCCAGACAAACAGGAATCAAATATCAATTTTATTCCAGAAGTTATTCTGACCAGAAGATGGCCTGGCAGTGAAAAATTACATAGTCCAGACTTGTTCCAGACTTGACCAGAAGGTATGTTTATGAATCCAGAACAAGAGGATCAATCCAGATTAGGCCCAGACCATAAGATAGCATGATTCAGGGCATGGAACTAAGTCCAGACCAGAAGAAATGAATTCCAGAATCAATCCAGATCTGGTCCAAAATCAAAGGTAAAATGTCCAGACTGAAATATTTTTTGTTCAAGAAGGCGGAGAATGAAATTTAAAGACTTACATTTTTGATGAAGACAAAAAGATCTTTGATCAAAAAGAAGAAGGATTATTAAGCAACTTATTTTTTTTCATTTATATTAAGGTAAAAGTATTTTGATATTAAATCAAAACACAGTTTAAAAGTACAATATTATGAGAACTATCTGAGCATATGCATTAAAATGTTTTTATGAAAATAATTAATGACTTAAACATGTTGAAAATAAAGTTTTTACAAAACTGGATATCTGTATTCGAATACGAGGTATCGTAGTCGAATACAGACTCCAAGTCAGAAGCTAAAACTAAATATCTGTATTCGAATACGAACTGTCGTAGTCGAATACAGATTGCAAGTCAGTACCTATTTTCAAACATGTGTATTCGACTACATCCTTCTGTATTCGAATACAACTCAAGTCAGTACCTATTTTTAAACATCTGTATTCGACTACAACCTTGTGTAATCGAATACAACTCAAGTGAGTGGCAAAAACCCGAATCTGTATTCGACTACACGATCTTGTAGTCGACTACATAGTTCAAATTTGAAATATAATCAGAACGTTTTAGAGGTGTATTCGAATACACTAAGACTGTATTCGAATACATCTTCGAAACAATGCAACTTTTCAGTTTTGAAACATTGCACATGTTCATAAAAAAAAACGTTTGGGAACCTTTGCCATTGATCTGAAGTGTTACCTATGAAGTATAAATACTTCAAACGTTTCAGATTTCAAACAACGACTTTCAACTAACTTTTTAGAATCAATTTTCTGAAACATCAAACATTTCAAAACTTAACTTTCATATTTTCAAGTACATGCTTTTCATATTTTCAATATCAAATACTCAGTATTATAACCTTGTTCTTAGTCAAGAACATCATTACAAAATCATTGTATCACTTGAAGAATTTAGTGTAGATTCTTCAAGTTGTGTTAACAGAAATAGTGGTGTACTATCTTCTGTTAAGTGTTTGTGAATCTGTAACTTAGTCTTAGGGTTAGACTTGTAACATATTCATACAAAGTGGAAAATCTCTTGTGGTGTGCAAGAGGACTGGACGTACCCTTGGTTGTAAGGGGAACCAGGATAAATCTTCTGTGTGTTTTTATCTTCTGCCATTTACTGCTTTCATTTACAAACACAACAAATATTGAAACAAAGTTAAAACAGTCCTTTAACAATCTTCTGATCTCTAAAACAGAAAAATTGTCCAACACCTAATTCACCCCCCTCTTAGGTGCAACTCTGTTCTTACAATTGGTATCAGAGCAGGTTTTTGGTAATTTGCTCCTAGATCCATGGCTTCCGCACAACCTGTTTTTAGAGATGGTGGTAGCAGTAACAAACCACCCTGCTTTGTTGGTGAACATTATGACTTCTGGAAAATACGTATGCAAGCGTACCTTGAGGCTCAAGGAGACGACATATGGGAAGCAGTAGAAACGGTCCATATGTTCCAACAACAGTTATCAACAATAAAGAGGAGATAAAAATAAAAGCCTCTTGGACAGATGATGAAAAAAGAAGAGTACTGTTTGATAAGAAAGCAAAAAATATGTTACAGTCTGCATTGGGTATGGATGAATTCTTTCGCATATCCCATTGCAAAACAGCAAAAGAGATATGGGATACACTGGAAGTAACCCATGAAGCAACAATTGTGGTAAAACGTTCAAAACTGAACACTTTATCTCAAGAATACGAAATGTTTAGAATGCAACAAGGAGAAGCAATCCTGGACATGCAGAAACGTTTTTCCCACTTAACCAACCATTTAACAGCACTAGGAAAGAACTTTACTAATGATGAATTGAACCTAAAGGTTCTAAGATCATTAACCAGAACATGGGAGCCAAAAGTGACAGCAATTTCTGAAAAGAAAAGTTTGTCAAAGATGTCACTTTCAGCACTCTTTGAAAAATTACAGGAACACGAAATAGAATTAGAAAGACTGGAAAAGAATGAGAATGCAGAGAAGAAAACAAAGAATATAGCATTAAGGATAGAGTCAAAAGAATTAGTAAATAAAGAAGACTCAGATGAAGAGAAAAACATCACCCTCCTTGTCAAGAAATTCGGAAAATTTCTTCAAAACAATAAAACGTCTACAAGAAAGAAAAACTTCAAGAAGAAAGACGCTTCTACTGCAAATCAGAATTTTATTTGCTTTGAGTGTGGGAAAGAAGGACATATGAAAGTAGAATGTCCTAACCTTATCAAGAAAAATGCAAACAGAAGGAAGGAGCTCAAAAAGGCATACATAGCGTGGGAAGATAATGAAGTAAGTTCTTCATCAAATTCAGATAATGACGAATGCGCTAATGTTGCTTTGATGGCATCTCATCATTCTGACAATGAAGAAGAGGTTAGTAGTATTACTAATTGTTATGATAATAATGATTCTTTTTTTGAAAATAATGATGCACAACAAGCCATTGAAGAACTACTTAATGAATGTAAAACTCTGTACAAACTAGTGTCAAATCAAAAGAAACAGATCTCTTCTCTAAATAAAAAGATTGACACTATAGAACAAAATTCTGAAAAACAAAAACAGATTTCTACATGCATTAAATGTGATTCACTTTCCTTTAAAATTGTCCAGATGAATAGAGTCATAGAAAGGTACGAAAAGGGACAATTTGGATTGGAGAATATACTTAGCATGCAAAGATACTCAAATGACAAAAGAGGACTTGGTTACTCAAAATTTGATAAACCAAGTATTGGTAAAACTATCTTTGTAAAAGCAAGTAACCAATCTAAAGAAGAGAAAGAAATGGTTGTTCAAAAAAATCATCTTTGTTTTAAGAATAGTATTATTCAAAAGAAACCGTACTTTCCCAAAAATACTCCAAAGTGTTTCTATTGTGGTCTAAATGGTCACACACCAAATGGTTGTCATGTTAGGAACATTGGTGTTCCACAAGGACAGTTTGTGTGGGTCAAGAAAGGTACTAACATTCAAGGACCCAAAGCACTCTGGGTACCAAATAAAACCATGAACTTATTTTGTAGGAATACACACAAAGAACCTCAACAATGTGGTACTCAGATAACGGATATGTTTACAAAGCCATTACCTAGAGATTCATTCTACAATATCCAGAAGGAACTAAGCACTCTAAATGAGAATGATCTTAAAAAGGTTTGAAAGATCTATAAGTTATATCATTGTTAATTCTAAATTTTTCATCATTCTGTTACTTGATATATGTTTTTGTGATACCTATGTATGTTTTTCTACCTGTTTGAAATGTTTCTTGTCTGTTTAAATGTTAAAAAAAATTTTCAGAATCAAAATCTTTACTGTCGTATTCGAATACAGACAGTTGTAGTCGAATACACGTTCCCTGTAAAAGATGTATTCGACTACACCAAGTCTGTAGTCGACTACACTTTCGAAAATTTTTATATATAAAAGGGATTGTTAACAGTATTAGGTTACGAATACAAAAAAATCTGGTAGCCGATTACAAATTCAAAATTTCTGATTCCTGATCCTCAAAATCTTCATCCAAAACCTTTCCTAAAACCTTCATACTGTCATATCTAAACATTCTCCCCTCATCATCCATTGCATCTAAGATTCTGTGAGATCAAAAATCAAAACCCTAAATCCCCAAACCCGTAAACTTCATCTTTTCAAAAAAATGGATGCACGCAAAAGAGGACCAAGAACAAAGGTAGCTTCTGTGGGTCCTTCAAAGAACCAGAGAAACGACAATATTGCTGATCTATCCAGATTGCTTCATTCCCCAGAAGAACTGGACAAATTCAGAACTCACTTTTCTGATAAAAAGCTGGTAACACCCACAATTGGTACTCTTGATTCTTTTTCTAAGTTTAAATTTCCTGAATTGCTGAAGGCTCAGAATTTGGAAGAATTTATTGGGTATAATGGTCCCATTTATCCTAACCTAGTTAGGGTTTTTTATTGTAACTTAGAAAAGGATGGGAATAAATTGGTGTCTAAGGTTAAGGGAAAAGCTATCAAGTTAGACACCAAAATCATTATGCCTCAAAGGATTCTATAGCCTTACCCTATGCACGAGAAGTCACCAGAATACTGGATCATTTTAAGGTTGACTTCTCAGGGGAAGTGCTATACAAGACCACCAAGGACAATCTACTAGATTTAACTGTTCTGCAAAGTATGAAAATTGTTTGGAGTGAATCACTTCAAAATTATGTTCATAAGGGTGATCTTGGACAAAGTTCATCCACTGCCAATCCAGAAGATGCACCAGAAGCACCAATACCAGAAGCACCTGTTGCATTACCAGAATCAGAACCAGAAGTAGCAGCAACAGCAGCAGAACCATCACATACTAAAGACATCATCACCAATAGAATGATCATGGACAAACTTAACTTCATTCAATCCTTTGTCACAGATCAGTTCCAACAATTGAATGAGTCTTTCAGTAATCGAACCCAAACAATAACTGCTGCCTTTGACCAAAAATTCCAAGATCTGGAAAATACCATCAATACCCAACATTCATTTTTTCATCAGGAACTGAGTGACTTGTCTGACAAGATTGACCATCTTCATATACCACCCAACTCAGATGATTAAATCTGGCTACTTGCAGTTTTTGTTTTGTTTTTTTTTTGTTATTTGTATCTACTGTTTGACTTTCCTTGTATTTTTGTTTGTTAAAACTCTTAAGTATTATTGTAATTGTAATTCTGAACATGTTAAATTAAGCTGTTTCTTCATAATTATCCTGTGTTGCCTCTGTTTATTTATTATGTGCATATCCTATTTGCTATGTGATATCCTCTTCCTTTTTGATAATGTCAAAAGGGGGAGAAAAATGTGTCTATATATTGTTGTTGTGTTGTTGTTGCAATTTATGTTGAACAGTTCCTCCAACACTTAAGAAGCAGAAACACATTTATCAAGGGGGAGTAAGCACACATCTAGTGGGAGAAATGAAGACGTTTTGAAATCCAAGCAACAAGATTTTTGTCATCATCAAAAAGGGGGAGAATGAAATTTAATGACTTACATTTTTGATGAAGACAAAAAGATCCTTGATAAAAAAGAAGAAGGATTATTAAGCAACTTATTTTTTTCATTTATATTAAGGTAAAAGTATTTTGATATTAAATCAAAACACAGTTTAAAAGTACAATATTATGAGAACCTTCTGAGCATATGCATTAAAATGTTTTTATGAAAATAATTAATGACTTAAACATGTTGAAAATAAAGTTTTTACAAAACTGGAAATCTGTATTCGAATACGAGGTATCGTAGTCGAATACAGACTCCAAGTCAGAAGCTAAAACTAAATATCTGTATTCGAATACAAACTGTCGTAGTCGAATACAGATTGCAAGTCAGTACCTATTTTCAAACATGTGTATTCGACTACAGCCTTCTGTATTCGAATACAACTCAAGTCAGTACCTATTTTTAAACATCTGTATTCGACTACAACCTTGTGTAATCGAATACAACTCAAGTCAGTGGCAAAAACCCGAATCTGTATTCGACTACACGATCTTGTAGTCGACTACATAGTTCAAATTTCAAATATAATCAGAACGTTTTAGAGGTGTATTCGAATACACTAAGACTGTATTCAAATACAACTTCGAAACAATGCAACTTTTCAGTTTTGAAACATTGCACATGTTCATCAAAAAACATTTGGGAACCTTTGCCATTGATCTGAAGTGTTACATATGAAGTATAAATACTTCAAACGTTTCAAATTTCAAACAACAACTTTCAACTAACTTTTTAGAATCAATTTTCTGAAACATCAAACATTTCAAAACTTAACTTTCATATTTTCAAGTACATGCTTTTCATTTTCATATCATTAAGAAAGGTTCTCAGTTGTACTTGGAAGTGTGATTGATTAAGTATCAAATACTCAGTATTATAACCTTGTTCTTAGTCAAGAACATCATTACAAAATCATTGTATCACTTGAAGAATTTAGTGTAGATTCTTCAAGTTGTGTTAACAGAAATAGTGGTGTACTATCTTCTGTTAAGTGTTTGTGAATCTGTAACTTAGTCTTAGGGTTAGACTTGTAACATATTCATACAAAGTGGAAAATCTCTTGTGGTGTGCAAGAGGACTGGACGTACCCTTGGTTGTAAGGGGAACCAGGATAAATCTTCTGTGTGTTTTTATCTTCTGCCATTTACTGCTTTCATTTACAAACACAACAAATATTGAAACAAAGTTAAAACAGTCCTTTAACAATCTTCTGATCTCTAAAACAAAAAAATTGTCCAACACCTAATTCACCCCCCTTCTTAGGTGCAACTCTGTTCTTACAATTGGTATTAGAGCAGGTTTTTGGTAATTTGCTCCTAGATCCATGGCTTCCGCACAACCTGTTTTTAGATATGGTGGTAGCAGTAACAAACCACCCTGCTTTGTTGGTGAACATTATGACTTCTGGAAAATACGTATGCAAGCGTACCTTAAGGCTCAAGGAGACGACATATGGGAAGCAGTAGAAAACGGTCCATATGTTCCAACAACAGTTATCAACAATAAAGAGGAGATAAAAATAAAAGCCTCTTGGACAAATGATGAAAAAAGAAGAGTATTGTTTGATAAGAAAGCAAAAAATATGTTACAGTCTGCATTGGGTATGGATGAATTCTTTCGCATATCCCATTGCAAAACAGCAAAAGAGATATGGGATACACTGGAAGTAACCCATGAAGGAACAATTGAGGTAAAACGTTCAAAACTGAACACTTTATCTCAAGAATACGAAATGTTTAGAATGCAACCAGGAGAAGCAATCCTGGACATGCAGAAACGTTTTTCCCACTTAACCAACCACTTAACAGCACTAGGAAAGAACTTTACTAATGATGAATTGAACCTAAAGGTTCTAAGATCATTAACCAGAACATGGCAGCCAAAAGTGACAGCAATTTCTGAAAAGAAAAGTTTGTCAAAGATGTCACTTTCAGCACTCTTTGGAAAATTACAGGAACACGAAATAGAATTAGAAAGACTGGAAAAGAATGAGAATGCAGAGAAGAAAACAAAGAATATAGCATTAAGGATATAGTCAAAAGAATTAGTAAATAAAGAAGACTCAGATGAAGAGAAAAACATCACCCTCCTTGTCAAGAAATTCGGAAAATTTCTTCAAAACAATAAAACGTCTACGGGAAAGAAAAACTTCAAGATGAAAGATGCTTCTACTGCAAATCAGAATTTTATTTGCTTTGAGTGTGGGAAAGAAGGACATATGAAAGCAGAATGTCCTAACCTTATCAAGAAAAATGCAAACAGAAGGAAGGAGCTCAAAAAGGCATACATAGCGTGGGAAGATAATGAAGTAAGTTCTTCATCAAATTCAGATAATGACGAATGCGCTAATGTTGCTTTGATGGCATCTCATCATTCGAACAATGAAGAAGAGGTTAGTAGTAATACTAATTGTTATGATAATAATGATTCTTGTTTTGAAAATAATGATGCACAACAAGTCATTGAAGAACTACTTAATGAATGTAAAAATCTGTACAAAATAGTGTCAAATCAAAAGAAACAGATTTTTTCTCTAAATAAAAAGATTGACACTATAGAACAAAATTCTGAAAAACAAAAACAGATTTCTACATGCATTAAATGTGATTCACTTTCCTTTAAAATTGTCCAGATGAATAGAGTCATAGAAAGGTACGAAAAGGGACAATTTGGATTGGAGAATATACTTAGCATGCAAAGATACTCAAATGACAAAAGAGGACTTGGTTACTCAAAATTTGATAAACCAAGTATTGGTAAAACTATCTTTGTAAAAGCAAGTAACCAATCTAAAGAAGAGAAAGAAATGGCTGTTCAAAAGAATCATCTTTGTTTTAAGAATAGTATTATTCAAAAGAAACCGTACTTTCCCAAAAATACTCCAAAGTGTTTCTATTGTGGTCTAAATGGTCACACACCAAATGGTTGTCATGTTAGGAACATTGGTGTTCCACAAGGACAGTTTGTGTGGGTCAAGAAAGGTACTAACATTCAAGGACCCAAAGCACTCTAGGTACCAAATAAAACCATAAACTTGTTTTGTAGGAATACACACAAAGAACCTCAACAATGTGGTACTTAGAAGCCATTACCTAGAGATTCATTCTACAATATCCAGAAGGAACTAAGCACTCTAAATGAGAATGATCTTAAAAAGGTTTGAAAGATATGTAAGTTATATCATTGTTAATTCTAAATTTTTCATCATTCTGTTACTTGATATATGTTTTTGTGATACCTATGTATGTTTTTCTACCTGTTTGAAATGTTTTTTGTCTGTTTAAATGTTAAAATTTTTTTTCCAGAATCAAAATCTTTACTGTCGTATTCGAATACAGACAGTTGTAGTCGAATACACGTTCCCTGTAAAAGCTGTATTCGACTACACCAAGTCTGTAGCCGACTACACTTTTGAAAATTTTTATTTATAAAAGGGATTGTTAACAGTATTAGGTTACGAATACAAAAAAATCTGGTAGCCGATTACAAATTCAAAATTTCTGATTCCTGATCCTCAAAATCTTCATCCAAAACCTTTCCTAAAACCTTCATACTGTCATATCTAAACATTCCCCCTCATCATCCATTGCATCTAAGATTCTGTGAGATCAAAAATCAAAACCCTAAATCCCCAAACCCGTAAACTTCATCTTTTCAAAAAAATGGATGCACGCAAAAGAGGACCAAGAACAAAGGTAGCTTCTGTGGGTCCTTCAAAGAACCAGAGAAACGACAATATTGCTGATCTATCCAGATTGCTTCATTCCCCAGAAGAACTGGACAAATTCAGAACTCACTTTTCTGATAAAAAGCTGGTAACACCCACAATTGGTACTCTTGATTCTTTTTCTAAGTTTAAATTTCCTGAATTGCTGAAGGCTCAGAATTTGGAAGAATTTATTGGGTATAATGGTCCCATTTATCCTAACCTAGTTAGGGTTTTTTATTGTAACTTAGAAAAGGATGGGAATAAATTGGTGTCTAAGGTTAAGGGAAAAGCTATCAAGTTAGACACCAAAATCATTATGCCTCAAAGGATTCTATAGCCTTACCCTATGCACGAGAAGTCACCAGAATACTGGATCATTTTAAGGTTGACTTCTCAGGGGAAGTGCTATACAAGACCACCAAGGACAATCTACTAGATTTAACTGTTCTGCAAAGTATGAAAATTGTTTGGAGTGAATCACTTCAAAATTATGTTCATAAGGGTGATCTTGGACAAAGTTCATCCACTGCCAATCCAGAAGATGCACCAGAAGCACCAATACCAGAAGCACCTGTTGCATTACCAGAATCAGAACCAGAAGTAGCAGCAACAGCAGCAGAACCATCACATACTAAAGACATCATCACCAATAGAATGATCATGGACAAACTTAACTTCATTCAATCCTTTGTCACAGATCAGTTCCAACAATTGAATGAGTCTTTCAGTAATCGAACCCAAACAATAACTGCTGCCTTTGACCAAAAATTCCAAGATCTGGAAAATACCATCAATACCCAACATTCATTTTTTCATCAGGAACTGAGTGACTTGTCTGACAAGATTGACCATCTTCATATACCACCCAACTCAGATGATTAAATCTGGCTACTTGCAGTTTTTGTTTTGTTTTTTTTTTGTTATTTGTATCTACTGTTTGACTTTCCTTGTATTTTTGTTTGTTAAAACTCTTAAGTATTATTGTAATTGTAATTCTGAACATGTTAAATTAAGCTGTTTCTTCATAATTATCCTGTGTTGCCTCTGTTTATTTATTATGTGCATATCCTATTTGCTATGTGATATCCTCTTCCTTTTTGATAATGTCAAAAGGGGGAGAAAAATGTGTCTATATATTGTTGTTGTGTTGTTGTTGCAATTTATGTTGAACAGTTCCTCCAACACTTAAGAAGCAGAAACACATTTATCAAGGGGGAGTAAGCACACATCTAGTGGGAGAAATGAAGACGTTTTGAAATCCAAGCAACAAGATTTTTGTCATCATCAAAAAGGGGGAGAATGAAATTTAATGACTTACATTTTTGATGAAGACAAAAAGATCCTTGATAAAAAAGAAGAAGGATTATTAAGCAACTTATTTTTTTCATTTATATTAAGGTAAAAGTATTTTGATATTAAATCAAAACACAGTTTAAAAGTACAATATTATGAGAACCTTCTGAGCATATGCATTAAAATGTTTTTATGAAAATAATTAATGACTTAAACATGTTGAAAATAAAGTTTTTACAAAACTGGAAATCTGTATTCGAATACGAGGTATCGTAGTCGAATACAGACTCCAAGTCAGAAGCTAAAACTAAATATCTGTATTCGAATACAAACTGTCGTAGTCGAATACAGATTGCAAGTCAGTACCTATTTTCAAACATGTGTATTCGACTACAGCCTTCTGTATTCGAATACAACTCAAGTCAGTACCTATTTTTAAACATCTGTATTCGACTACAACCTTGTGTAATCGAATACAACTCAAGTCAGTGGCAAAAACCCGAATCTGTATTCGACTACACGATCTTGTAGTCTACTACATAGTTCAAATTTCAAATATAATCAGAATGTTTTAGAGGTGTATTCGAATACACTAAGACTGTATTCGAATACAACTTCGAAACAATGCAACTTTTCAGTTTTGAAACATTGCACATGTTCATAAAAAAAAAACGTTTGGGAACCTTTGCCATTGATCTGAAGTGTTACCTATGAAGTATAAATACTTCAAACGTTTCAGATTTCAAACAACGACTTTCAACTAACTTTTTAGAATCAATTTTCTGAAACATCAAACATTTCAAAACTTAACTTTCATATTTTCAAGTACATGCTTTTCATTTTCATATCATTAAGAAAGGTTCTCATTTGTACTTGGAAGTGTGATTGATTAAGTATCAAATACTCAGTATTATAACCTTGTTCTTAGTCAAGAACATCATTACAAAATCATTGTATCACTTGAAGAATTTAGTGTAGATTCTTCAAGTTGTGTTAACAGAAATAGTGGTGTACTATCTTCTGTTAAGTGTTTGTGAATCTGTAACTTAGTCTTAGGGTTAGACTTGTAACATATTCATACAAAGTGGAAAAGCTCTTGTGGTGTGCAAGAGGACTGGACGTACCCTTGGTTGTAAGGGGAACCAGGATAAATCTTCTGTGTGTTTTTATCTTCTGCCATTTACTGCTTTCATTTACAAACACAGCAAATATTGAAACAAAGTTAAAACAGTCCTTTAACAATCTTCTGATCTCTAAAACAGAAAAATTGTCCAACACTTAATTCACCCCCCCTCTTAGGTGCAACTCTATTCTTACAAGGTACTTAGCAATTAGATTCATAGTGTTGTGAATTCTTCTACAATCTGGGGTGTCAGATTGGCTGAAGAACAGGAGTTGTTTTTCCTCAAAGAAGTCTAGGATTGTTAGACTATTTGAGAAGACTAACTTGGAGGGTCAGTAGCAAGGTTGTAATTCAAGGTTGAATTAGGGAAATCCTTCAAGGCGAAGGGACTGGACGTAGCCTCGTTAGCGGTGAACCAGTATAAAATCTGTGAGTTTTTTTTTTTTATTTTTATCCGCTGCTAACTCTGTTTTAATTATACATCAAGTTTTGTTTTGAAAGTATTAAAACAGGAAAAGTATTCAAGTTAAGTCAAACACAATTCAACCCCCCCTTCTCGTGTTTGCACCTTCACAAACCAGGAACGGAATTCAAAGTCCTTCATCCATACCCTCTAATCACAGAATATGCAGATTCAGAATCTGAAAACCAGAACCAAGAGGATTTTCAGAGTGAAACTGAAACTGTTAACATAGAGGTTACATCTTGTTGTAAATACTATTATTATTTCGATATTATGTTTACTGTGATAACAAGAAGCTTGATCTTAAAAATCAAAGCTAGATAAGTATTCTGTAGGTTTTCAAACTGTCAGAGGAACCAAGTGATCCATGTGATGTGAACACTTCAACAGAAACAGTATTTCAGTGGTTTCAAAAACAAGCAAAAACCACCAGAAGCAGAATTAATGGTTTGGCTGTATTGAGTTCATTTTTAAATTATTAGATTTGTATTATGTTATATGACAAATAGCTTGACCTGAAAAGTCAAAGCAAGAGGAAGCTGATGCAGGTTTACTAGAACCAGAAGCTGATGCAGATCTACCAAAACCAGAAGCTGATTTACCAGAACTAGAAGCTGATGCAGGTTTACTAGAACCAGAAGTTGATGCAGATTTACCAGAATCAGAAGCTGATTTACCAGAACCAAAAGCTCATACAGATCTACCAGAACCAGAAGCTAATGCAGGCAAAAGAACTTGAAAAAGTAGAAGCTACAAGCAAGAATACGACAAATCTTCAGAGGATAAATCTGAAGATGAGTAGGAAGAAGGACATAGATGGAGTCTACCAATGCAAGAAGAGCTAAATGAATGATATTTTGGATCTAGTTCCAAGATTAGAAAAGAACATTATTGGAACCAAGTGTGTTTTCAGAAACAAGCTGAAAGAAAAAGTAGAAGTTGTTAGAAACAAGGCACGATGTGTTGCACAAGGATACAATCAGCAAGAAGGTATTTGAAGGTGCAACACAAGAAGGGGGTTGAATTGTGTTTCACAAACTTTAATTATTTTTGCTAATTAGTTGAATAATGAGCAATCAGAGTAAATAAACAGCGGATAATAAAAGTTAACACCTCAAATTTATACTAGTTCACCTTTAACTAGGCTACGTCCAGTCCCTTCCTTCAGAAGGCCTTTTCACTAATTCAAACTCCTTTGAATTACAACACCACTGACCCTTCAAGCCAATCTTCCCAAACAGCCTGACAACCCCAGACTTTTGAGGAACAACAACACCTTGACTATACCAGCCAAGTCTTCTCAAACAGTCTGATAACCCCAGACTTTTGAGGAACAACAACACCTTGACTATACCAACCAAGTCTTCTCAAACAATCTGACAACCCCAGACTTTTGAGGAACAACAAAACCTTGACTATATCAGCCAAGTCTTCTCAAACAGTCTGACAACCTCAAACTTTTGAGGAACAACAACACCTTGACTATATCAGCCAAGTTTTCTCAAATAGTCTGAAAAACCCTTGACTTTTGAGGAATTTCACAACCTTAAACCTACAAGCTAAGTCTTTTTTTAACAACCTGACAACCCCAGATTTTAGAAGCAACTTCAACACTATAGGATTTTATACAAGGGATCAAAATTAAAACTGAGTAACTACTTCTGGAAAGTTGATACCAACAACAAGCTTAACTTGAACTTGAGTGTTTGCTTCTGAAAAATTTATGATGACAATTAGCCTCACGCTCTAAGAAAAGAACACTTAGAAAATATTTATCTTTTAAACAAGTGTTTCTTTCCTTTGAACTCTTTGAATACTTAGGAATTTTTGCTTGAGTTCTTCTATTTTTCGATGGATTATTCTTCAGCATTAAGCCTCTATTTATAGTTGAAATTAGAGCTTCACTTTGATATGTTGCTTTACTTCTGGAGTGTATTTCGATTGATTCTGTTTTGAAAATATTCTGGAGTATTTTGCTCAGACTCTGTTTCTGGAGTCTTTTGCTCCGATTTTGTTTTGAGCATTTTACTCAGATTCTATTTTGAGCATACTTTTAGCTAGATTCTGTTTCTGGAGTCTTTTGCTCCAATTTTGTTTTGAGCATTTTGCTCAGATTCTGTTTTGAGCATACTTTCAACTTCTAATGATGTAGCTTCTGATTACTGCCTCTAATGAGATCCTCTGGAATTATCCTTCGACGAGATCCTCTGATTGTATCCTCTCATGGGAACTTCTGATTATATCCTCCGATGGGATCTTCTTATGATATCCTCTGACAGGTTTCTCTGATGATATCCTCAGGTAATATCCTCTGATGATATCCTTTGATGATATCCTCTGGTGATATCCTCTGATGATATCCTCTGGTGATATCCTCTAGTGATCATCGTCTGCTTCTGATTTCTATCATCTGGTGACCATCCTCTGGTGACTTCATCCTGCTTCTGATTTGTATCTTCTAGTGATGTCATCTTCATCTTCTGGTGATGTCATGTTCTGGTGGCATTTTTTCATTCTTCTTCTAAGTCAAATATGTTATTTTCATAAAATACTTTTGTTAACATCAAAACTTTAAGTGAAAGAACCAACTTGGTTCCAACAGTATTGACTACACTGAAACATTTGCTTCAGTGACCAGGTTAGAAGCTATTCGTATCCTACTTTCCTTTGCTGCTAATAATAACATTTCATAATTTCAAATGGATGTTGAAAGTGCATTTTAAATGGTTATATAAGTAAAGAAGTCTATGTTAAACAACCCTCAAGTTTTAAAAGTACAGGAATTTCAAATGAGCATGATGGGAGAAATTAAGTTCTTCCTAGAAATACAAATTCAACAAAGTCAAAAAGGTAATATATTCATCAATCAAAATATACAAAAGAGCTTCTCAAGAAGTTTAAGTTGAGTGACTGCAAACCTATGGCTACCCCAATGCACCCTACCTACTCACTTGAAAAGGATGACTCAAGCCAAAAAGTTGATCAAAAATCCTACAGAGGTATGATAGGATCTCTCTTTTACCTCACTGCTTTTAGACCTAACATTATGTTTAGTGTATGTGCATGTGCACGATTTCAGTCTGACCCTAGGGAATCCCATTTAACTGTCGTTAAGAGAATCCTTAGATACCTAAAAGGCACTACCAACCTCACCTTGTTCTATAAGAAAACTCCTACATACAAATTGAGTGGATACTGTGACTCTGATTATGCTGGAGATAAACTTGAAAGAAAGAGTACAAGTGGAAACTGCACATTCTTGGGAGACAATCTAATATCCTAGTCAAGCAAGAGAAAAAGCACCATTGCCATGTCAACAGCAGAAGCTGAATACATTTCAGCAGCCCGATGCAGCTCTCAAATCATTTGGATGAAACATCAGCTGGAAGACTACAAAATCATGGAGACCAACAACCTTTTATACTATGACAATACTTCAGCCATCAACCTAACCAAAAACCCTATCCTACATTCTAGAACCAAACACATAGAGATCAAACACCACTTCATCAGAGATTATGTTCAAAACGGGGTACTTAACATTCAAATTGTAGACATTGACCATCAATGAACTGACATGTTCACCAAACCATTACCTAAAGATAGGTTTGACTTCATCAAGAAAAACCTAAACCTTACCTTCATCCTTGATCAGTAGCTTAGTATGTTTTTTTTACTTTATTGTTCTATGTATTTTATTATTTATGTGTACTTTTATTAAAAAAAGAAAACAGAGTATCTCCTTCAATCCTTTGTCTGATGACAAAGGGGGAGAAGATATATTTGATAAAATATCTGGGGCATTAGACTTAGGGGGAGAAAAATAAAATTGGAGCTTAGTCTTAGAGGGAGTCAAAGTCAAAAGAAAGAAAAAGAGTTATCAAAAATACAAAGTTTTGTCATCATCAAAAAGAGGAAGATTGTTGGAACCAAGTTGGTTCTTTCAATTAAAGTTTTGATGTTAACAAAAGTATTTTATGAAAATCATATTTTGACTTAGAAGAAGTATGAAAAATCAAAGGATGACTTCACCAGAGGATACACCAGAGCTTGACGTCACCAAAAGATACCTCCAACAGATACAACCAGAAGATACCTCCAAAAGATACAAATCAGAAGCAGAAGATGTCATTGAAGGATGACTTTACCAGAAGATAAAAATTCCACCAGAAGATACGGCTAGAAGATATCACCAGAGGATACAAGAAAATACCTCTAGAGGATACCAAAAGATATCACCAAAGGATACCTCCAGAGGATACTAGAAGATACCTCCGGAGGATACCAGAGGATCCCATCAGAAGCAAGAATCAGAGAATGTCATCAAAGGCAAACATCAGAGGAAAGAAACAATGACATCATCAGAGGATATTATTCTTGCCCCAGATCAGAAGGAAGCTGAGTCCAAAAGGAGACTTGGTCCAGACCAGAAGGAAGTATACCCATAAGGAGACTTGGTCCAGACCAGAAGGAAACATTGTCCAGAGTTGGTCCAAACTTGGTCCAGATCAATAGATAGCATGGTTCAAAACAGAAGACTTGGTCCAGACTTGTTCCAGACCAGAAGATAGCATGGTCCAGAACATAAAGACTTGGTCCAGACTTGGTCCAGACTTGTTCTAGACCAGAAGATAGCATGGTCCAAAACATAAAGACTTGGTCCAGACTTGGTCCAGATCAGAAGATCAATGGTCCAGATCATAAGATCAATGGTCCAGATCAGAAGATCACATAGTCCAAACTTAGTCGAGATCATCAGATCACACGCTCCAGAATTTAAATGATGATGCAGATCAGTGAAGACTTGATTAAAATTCAAGAAGACTTGATTGAATTTTTATCAAAGTATTAAGGGGATTTGATTCAAAAATCACTGAAGACTTGAAGGAAATTCGAATGAAATCTGAAGCTAAAAGATACGATTTGAAATTAAGAGAAACGTGATTGGTCAACAGAATTTTCAAATGCAATCTGAAGCTAAAAGATACATTTTGAAATTAGGTCAAACAGGATTGGCCAACAGAATTTTCAAAGGAAATCTAAGCAAGATTTATCCCGAAAATAAGCTTGGACAAAGCCCTAATTTCAGCTATAAAAGGAGGCTTCAGGCCGCAACATTAGGCACTGAAAAACACAAGAACTCAAGCTTACAATTCAAAGTTATCTAAGAGTTCAAATGAGAGAAATACTTGTGTGAAAAACAAATATGCTCTAAGTGTTTTCAGAGAGTGAGAGTCAATGTTATAATCAGCTTTCCAAAAACAACTACTCAAGAGAAGCATCGTTATAATCAGCTTTCCAGAAGCAACTAATGAGTGTGAAAAACAGTGCAACAATCAGCTTTCCAAAAGCAACAACGCAGAGTTCCAAACCCTTGTAATCTAACCCGATAGTGGTGTAGATTCATTCTTCAATCTGAGGTTGTCAGATTGGTAGGAGATGATTTGACTTGTAGGGTCAAGGTGTTGGTCCTCAAAAGTTAGGGGTTGTCAGGCTGTTTGAGAAGACTTAGCTTGTAGGGTCAAGGTGTTGTTATTCCTCAAAAGTATGGGGTTGTCAGACTGTTTGAGAAGACTGGCTTGGAGGGTCAGGTGTTGAAATTCAAAGTGTTTTGAATTAATGGATTAAAGCCTTTTGAGTGAAGGGACTGGATATAGCCATGTTAATGGTGAACCAAGATAAATCGTCGTGTTCTTATATTGTTATTATCCACTGCTAAGTCTGATTATTTATTCATCAAATAATTCGCATTAACATTCAACAAAACAGTAAAAGAAATCAAGTTTGATAAACACAATTCAACCCTCCGTCTCGTGTTTGAACCTTCATCCATAACATAAGACTTGGTCCAGACCAGAAGATAGCATGGTCCAGAACATAAGACTTTGTCCAGACCAGAAGATAGCATGGTCCAAAACATAAAGACTTGGTCCAGATCAGAAGATCAATGGTCCAGATCAAAAGATCAATGGTCCAGATCAAAAGATCAATGGTCCAGATCAAAAGATCAATGGTCCAGATCAAAAGATCACACAGTCCAGATCATGAGACAGAATGGTACATATCAGATCACATGGTCCAGACTTGGTCTAGATCAGCAGATCATACGGTCCAGAATTTAAATTATAATGCAGATCAGTAAAGACTTGATTTAAAATTCGAAGAAGACTTGATTGAATTTTGATAGAAATTTGATCAAAGTATTAAGAGGATTTGATTCAAAAATCATTGAAGACTTGAAGGAAATTCGAATGAAATCTAAAGCTAAAAAAGATACGTTTTGAAATTAAGAGAAACAGGATTGGTCAACAGAATTTTCAAATGCAATCTTAAGCTAAAAAGATACGTTTTGAAATTAAGACAAACAGGATTGGCTAACAGAATTTTCAAAGGAAATCTGAGCAGGATTTATCTCGAATTTAAGCTTGGACAAAGCCCTAATTGCAGTTATAAAATGAGGCTTCAGTTAGCAACATTATGCATTGAAAAACACAAAACTCAAGCTTCAAATTCAAAGTTATCCGAGAGTTCAATAGAGAGAAATTCTTTAGTGCAAAAGCAATATTTTCTATGTGTTTTCGAGAGAGAAATTCAGTGAAACAATCAGTTTTCCAGAAGCAACAAAAGAGTGCAAGAATTAGTGCAGCAATCAGCTTTCTAGAAGCAATTTTGCAGAGTTCCAAACCCTTGTAATCTAACCCGATAGTGGTGTAGACTCCTTCTTCAATCTAGGGTTGTCAGATTGGTAGGAGAAGACTTGACTTGTAGAGTCAAGGTGCTGTTATCGTTCATCAAAAGTCTAGGGTTGTCAGACTGTTTGGGAAGACTGACTTGGAGGGTCAGGTGTTGTAATTCAAAGTGTTTTGAATTAGCGGATTAAAGCCTTTGGAGTGAAGGGACTGGATGTAGCCAAGTTAATGGTGAACCACGATAAATTGTTGTGTTCTTATGGTATTATTATCCGCTTTTTAATCTGATTATTTATTCAACAAGTAACTTAAATCAACATTCATCAAAAACAGCAAAAAGAATTCGAGTTTGGCAAACACAATTCAACCCCTCTTTTCGTGTTTGCACCTTCAACTCCCTCTCTCTCGAGAGAGAGATGAATTAATGACATAGGTGGATTGTAATTAGTTGAGATTTCCATTAGTTGTAAGTTACATTTAATGTTAAGTGGCATAATGTCATACTGCACTTGCCGAGATATTGCATGTGTTGTTTTTTTGCACGTGTGGTATTTTGATTTTAGCATGCGTGGTTTATTGGGAACTCACGTGAGATAAGAAATATGGTTTAGCAATGGTGTTTAGAGAGTAATAGATGATTGGCGAATGGCGATAATATTTTGTGTTGAAGTTATAAGATTAGAATAGATATTAATTATTAGTTATTATCAAATCCATAAATGGGTAAATATTTATGACGAAAGAATTAGTTAAAATTGATAATTAAAATTCATCAATATAAAAATAAAAACAATTATAATATATTATAATTTTTTTATATAAATTTTTTTAATGTTCTTTTATTAAAAATGAATCACTAAAAAATTCATTGAATTAAACTATAATTCATAGTTTCATACACACAAATGTTTTTCATTAATCAATAATTTAAATTTAGTATTTTTCATATATTCTCAATAAAAATAAAAATAAGAACATTTATAATATATTAATTATAACTTATTTTAAAAATTATCTATTGGACAATTAAATTTAATAATTCTTAATATTCTTATCTTAAAATGAAAACATGTATAATATATTAACTATAATTATTTTAGACTTCAATTTCTTTAGATTGACGTTCTAAAAACTAGTCACTAAAATATTGTTAGAACATATAATTGATATATACCTCAAATACTTATAATTATTTAATTAATAAATTTTAATATTTTTAAATATTTTCTAAAAAAAATTTAATATATTAATATTAAATTAACAAGACAAATGTAAACCTCAATATTAATGCATACTTCGTTAATAATCGAACCCACACCGAAACTCGCATGGATATACTACTAGTTTCGCAACAAATACTTCCAATTATCAAATGGTAAAAAAAAGTTGATGGCAGACTCCAGTATTATAGTGAATGAAATTAATTTACCAGAGCCTCAGAAAGCTTGGATCAAATCTGAAAATTAGATTAAAATCTTGCTAACACAAAGATGAAAGAGCACAGTCAAGCTTTAATAGAAGAAATGGACAGTTACTTTTTAGGTGGAGAGACTTGGGTTTCTTTTTTTATAAAAAATAATAATAAGAGATGGGGAAAAGGAAATGGTTGAATCAAATGAATGAGTGTAATTAAGAATTTGAAGGTTTTTTCATTTTTTTGTTGGAATTGGAGAAAAAATTATGCAATGTAATTCAAGAAATGTTGGGTGTCCAACACTTTCCGAGATTTAGGCATTGTTTGGTAACACTAATAAGCTAGCTTATTAGCTTATTAAATTAGTTTATAAGTTTGTTGGATTAAAATATATATGCTTGGTAAATAAGTTTTTCTTATTAGTTTATAACTTATTCTGATAAGTTATTTCAAGTAGCGTCCGGGCTTATGACTTTTTATATTTTATGCCATTTATAATTTTATTATTTTATTTTTATTATTTTTTATCCTTCTATAATACAAAATAACTACCCCAGTCACTCACCTACTATTGAACATGTGAACAATGTTTCTTTAATTTCTTGCCAAAATAATTAAAAAAATAAATAAATTTTCATGTTATTCATTTTACAAGAAATTGATTAACTATGAATTGCCATAATTATTATTATTTCTTCATCTTCTAATTATCATTGTGATAAAGTTAAATTCATTTTTTATATTAAATTGTAAAACAGTAAATGAATTGTATTGTTTTTACGATTACTATTGATATATATATATGGAGTTTGCTAAACTCTTAGAGAACTTTTCAAATTTATATTTGTATTGTAATAAAAAAAAAAGTAAATAATGTAACGCAAAAAAGTAAATCAATTGCATGGTTTTGATTTTTATTTGAAAGCTTTATTGTAATTTTTTTTTTTTTGGTTTCTACCACAATAATAAAGTAAAGTAGAAAAATTGATTAACAAAAAGAAAGTAGAGTAAAACAATATCTAAGATAGATTTGATAAAAATTTCAATTTTTTTTTATTTTAAATTAAATAATTATGTCATTTAATATTGTTAAAAGCTAAATTTACCAAACACTTTAATTTTAATTAATAAATTTTTCAATTATAAGTCATCAATTACTAATTATCAGCTATCAGTCAACTTTTCAGCTATCAGCTAACTTATAACTTAATTTTATCAAAGAGAACGTTAAACATTCAGCGCCTAAATCTTGTGGCATATTATTTTGTCTTAATATATTCGGTTAGACTATATCGTGATGAGGCTTAAAGAACAATAGTTTGATTATAGATATGGTTTATGATAGATACAAGGTTGAACTTAAGTGCGTGGAGGCCTAAGGCCAATTCCAAAAAAATAAATGGATCTTCCCCTACAATTGTACTCCTATGAAATTTATTTTTTCTCTAATCTAAATATTAGAATCTTTCATTTTTTTTCTTCATATAAATATTGAAAACTTTTATTTTTAATTACTTTTTCATTTAAGTTTTTCGAGTGAGTGTCAATATCTTTTATATTACTGAAAACTTGAATCCTCCAAGTTTTTTGGAAATTGTTCTTTTTTAATTTGTTTATTATTAGTTGTATTGGAGCTAGAGGACGAGACGACAAAATAGTGCGTCAGACACACGATGTTGATACCTTATTATCTTCGATGGATCTTTCTTCGGTAGGAATTCGATCGACAAAATCATGGAGGAAACATCGATTATAATGGAGGAGGATGGTGAAGGAGAGCATGCACTACAAGAAAAAGTGTTATTACCTACGGCAGATTTTAGCTTTACCCACGGCAAGTCCGTAGGTAACCTAAAATTACCCACAGATTACCCACGAACACGGGTTCGTAGCTATTTCGCTCGTAGGTAAATATTTACCCACGGACAATCAGTAGGATATGGGTACCTAAGGAATGTTCGTGGGTAATTTACCCACAGATTTTCCGTCGGTAAATTACTCATAGATTTTCCGTGGGTAAATTACTCACAGATTTTCCGTATTAAATTACCCACAGATTTTCCGTGGGTAATATGAGTAACTGATTTTCTGTAGATAAAATTACCCACAGATTTTCTGTAGGTAAATTATCATTTACTCATAGAATATTCGTGGGTAATCAAAATATGATTTACATTCTATTTTGTATCCTACTGATTCCTGTATTTTTTTTTTAAATGTATTTTTAAAATAAATTGTAAGCATATTTAAACATCATTGTCAAAACAAAGTGAAGTTTTATATAAATAGTGTTTTCAAAATACACATCGTGACTACCACAAGTCTCAAAATAAGCACATTGTCACTACCATAAGTGTAAAAATACAAATAACGATACTGTCGTAAGAATATATATCGATAATGCCAACAAGTCTAAGCAAAATATGTAGTCATAACTACTAAATAAAACTGACACTGAAAGAAGTATTACTACTCGACGTCATCATCCTCTTCATAATCTGGATGACGACAACGGGAGGACTCGGCCAGTATGGAAGCAACACTTTTTGCCAATGTTGCTAGCTGCATCTGGAACTCTGTAGTGCACTGCTATGTTTGTTGAATCTCCTCTTGTCGACGTTGCTCTGCTTTCCTTAGCTCCTCTTATCGACGTTGCTCTGCTTTCCTTAGCTCCTCTCGCGCCTCTCATGCCTCTTGTTCTGCTGCTTTTGCTCGCTCCTCAAATGCTGCTATTTGTGCAGCTATCTCGTTATAGTGTTGAGACAAGACATTGGTGCAACCTCTAGATGGACGAGAATCTGAGACCAGACTTGCGACACCTGGTCTATAAAGGGAGGATCTATCTCCAGCACCATAAATACGCCCTTTATTCTTCCCCCAACAGATTGGACCCACATGTCTAAGCGAGCTTATGCATTAACCACTTGGCTATAACTACTAGATATTTCCCCACCTTTGGTGTGAAGCTGCAACTTACCTTGAAATGTTTCCTGCTCAAATAGAAAATAATGTAACATAATCAAATTACTTTTACAAGAAATACAAATGAAATAACAAATGATTTAATATTTCTTACATATGTTTTTTTTGCTCTTTCATCAACCCAAGAGTTGTCCTTCTTCTTAGTGTGAGTTTTTAAAAAGACCTCATCCAATGTGGGGTCTCTACCTAACTCTTCAGCCTTACAAAAAATAAAAAACAGCAACAGTGAAGACATTATAACTTCTTCTTGGTAAATATTAGGCATGTCCTTGAGCCAAACATTAAATGATTATACAGTGAAGACTTTGACATAGAAAACGTACCATCCGATTGGTATGTTCAGCAATAGATATAGATCCACCAGTATGGACAGCTCCTCCTTTAGAAGAAGCACGGTTTTTCTTAGCTCGATTTGATATCTCCTTATATGATGGATCCATCCATATCTTCTGAAGATCATTCCAAACAGTTTCTCTCATCCAATTTGGACACTTGCGTTTCTTTCTTACTTGCATCAACATATCAGAAAGACGCATTGATCCTTTTGTATTGAAGATATTCTTAATCTGAAAATTGTGTTCAGGCAACCAAGCAACTTTCTCCTGCAACATTACATTACAAATAAGTTATAATGTACTAATTAGTATCTACACAATAGTTGAACTCATAACAAGATATATAACATAATCTTACACCGAATTTGTCGAACCGACGTTCCAAAATTAATTTTGGGATTGCTCCCCATGTAGGATACGGATCAACATATTGTGATGTAATGACTGAGGTGAGGGCCCTCGATGCCACCCTACACGGTAACCAATTGCAAACAATTTTCAAACAACATAAAATTTTAGAAAATAATTTGAAACGAACCATAAACCTCATGTTGTAATGAAAAGTTAATCGGAACTAGTTACATACCCTCGACCATCCGGCCATATCATTGTTCTCCCATCAGGCGCAACCTCATGACTAGAATTGGAGCATCGTGAGCCTTGAGTGTTATTACCAATAGCAACAGGTATTAAAGGTGGTGGATTAGCAGAAATGGAAGTATGTCGTGAGGCAACAAATGTTAATGGTTGTGATGGAGAATGATCAACAGTCGGGGAAATGATGTCTTATGGGACAAAACCCGGTGTGGGCATCATCACTATAATCGGTTTAGATTGATTCACCTTACTAGGTGGGGGTGGAAGCACTTTAACTTGTTGGGTAGGAGGCTCCACATGTTGTTGGGTGGAATGTCCCACATATTGTGAGGTTGGTGTAGTGACATTGGCATCTAGTGCCAATTGATCAATTGTTGCTTGTACCTGCTGAGCTGCTTGAGTTACCTTATGCGGTAAAATCATGCGATTTTTCTTCAAATGAAGCTTGAGTCTAATCTTTTCTTTTGGAGCCATCTATAAAAAAATAAGATGAATAAAAACAATTAGCACACACAATAGTTTGTATGAATATTAAAGAAATGAAGAATAATAAAAAAATGCACATTGCAGATAGCAAAACAGCAGAATAATAAAGAAATGCACATTGCCAGATAGCAAAACAGCAAAACAACAAAACAAAAAAATAGCAAAACAGCAAAACACATTGCAGATAGCATAATGGCAGAATGAGAATGGCATTAAAAGCAATAAATAGAAGGATGAACAGTACTAAAAGCACAAATACTAAGATATATACTTACTAAAAATTCAAACGTCAATTGAAGAATCATCCCCATCTTCATCATCCATATCACTATCATTATCAATTGGGATATTTGGAACAAATGTTACATTGACTTCTTCATCGCTATGTGTTTCATCATGCAAGCCAACCAATTCTTCAATTTCAATTAATTGTTCAACATGTGTCATATCTTCATCTTGATATGGTATGTCCTCATCGAGACCGTCCACCTCTACACGACCCATAGGCTTTGTTTTGATAACCGCAGACCAGTGACGCTTATCGATTCGCATTTCAGGATAAGGTACATAATACACTTGTCTAGCTTTTTGTGCAAGTATGAAGGGATCATAGAGATCATATTTCTGATTCATCTTGACATCTACAATATCATATTGTGGATGAACTTTGGTTCCTCTGTTTTGTCTAGGATCAAACCATTGGCAATAAAACAAGGCTACCTTATGAGGCAATTTGTAATACTCTAACTCGTAGATATGTTGGATGACTCCATAGAAATCATCTTCTCCTCCTCCAGTAACCCCTTTTACATAAACTCCACTATTTATGGTTTTCTTACCCTGAGACCAATCTTTGGTGTGAAATTTGTACCCATTAATGTAATACTTGTGCCAACTTTTGACCATTGACTCAGGACCCCAAGCTAATGATAACAAGTTAGGGTCAGTCACACCATTTTCCTTGTCATTGGCCTATACAAACATGATATTCACAATAGTTAATTGAGAAGTTCTAATTTATCATCAACAAACATCAATAAAGCACTTACATACGCACGAAACCATTCTGGGAATTCTCCATGTATACGAGTTTGAGATATAGGGTCTTCTTCAACAATGGAATTAGAGTGCAAAAAGGCGCTGGCAATATATGTGGGGTGTGTGTTTTCAGACTTCTTACTCAATATATGGCTTGACCTCGTTGCAATTGATGAGGATGTGTACATGAGCAGATCTTCTTTCAGCATCACTCAACCAATGTGTTTGAGCCTTCCCACTAGGGCGTCCTAATTGATTGCTAATTGACAGTGTTGTTGTGACGACATCATTTAATTTTGCAGCTTCATTACGCTGGCTTCTATCAAACAAAGAGATTGTTTTGAAATAGTTGGAACAAAAATATGTTGTCTCTCGATGTAAGTATGACATACATATTGAGCCTTCCACTCTAGCTTTGTTTTTCACTGTGCGCTTAAAATCATCCATCATTCTGGAAAAGGGAGACCAATAAATTAATAAATGTGGAAATATCTAGAAAAAAGATGAAATCCTTAATAGTGAATATAAAATACCTTTCAAATGGATACATCCATCGATATTGAACTAGACCACCATGTTTTGCCTCATACGGGAGGTGAATTGGAAGATGCTCCATTGAATCAAAGAATCCTGGTGGGAAGATTCTTTCAAGTTTGCATATGATGAATGGAATATTTTCACCCAATTTGACCAATTCATCATGTCTTAAGGTATTGCTGCACAAGCCCTTAAAGAATTGACTTAATTCTGTTAGTGGTTTCCACACATGGTCAGACAATGAACTAAATGCAAATGGAAGCAAACACTCTATAAATATGTGACAATCGTGGCTTTTCATCCCATTCATTTGTCCTTTATTAACATCTTCACATCTTGCCAAGTTAGAAGCATACCCATCTGGCATCTTAAGCTCCTTTATCCATTTACAAACTTTATTTGCCTCATTAGACGTAAGGCAATAATTTGCCTTAGGTTTTGTCATTTTTCCATCGTTATGTGGAACCAACTCCAAGTCGCTACGTTGGCAAATGATGGCCAAGTCCATTCTTGCTTTTTCATTGTCCTTAGTCTTGTTCTTAACATTCATGACAGTGTTAAACACATTATCAAAGAAATTTTTTTCTATGTGCATGACATCTAAATTATGCCTTAATAAATTATCTTTCCAGTATGGAAGATCCCAAAAAATGCTTCGTTTAGTCCAATTATGACTAACTCCATATCCAAATAATTTAGAAACTCCACTATCTATCACTCGTGGAATATTATGAACCCAACTCCATACTTCTTCACCAGTCAATATTGGAGGAGGTTCATCCTTAACAACCCTATTTTTAGTGAACCCTTTTTTACTTCTTCTAAAGGGATGATTAGGAGGTAAGAAACGACGGTGACTATCGAACCATGAATTTTTGCCACCATATTTCAAGGTAAAAGCCATATTTCCATCCATACACACCGGACATGCCAACTTACCTTGAGTACTCCATCCAGATAACATGCCATAAGCAGGAAAATCGTTAATTGTCCACATTAAGGCTGCCCTCATTACAAAGTTTTGTTTCATGGAAATATCATAAGTCAAAGCCCCTTCACTCCACAACTATTGAAGCTCGTCTATTAACGGTTGTAAATACACATCAATGTTTGCTTTTGGGTTAGATGGTTCAGGTATGAGACAAGTCAAAAACATGAATGGTTTAGTCATGCACGTTTCAGGCGGGAGATTATACGGGGTCACAACAACAGGCCAACAAGAATATGGGGATGAAGATGCTTGAATGTATGGCGTGAAGCCATCAGAACATAAACCAAGTCTTCCATTTGTCGGTTCACTTGTAAATTTTGGATACCTTGCATCAAAATGCTTCCAAGCTTCTCCATCAGACGGATGACGTCAAATGCCTGAACCCGATCTATTATGTTGATGTCATCTCATTTAGGCAGTAGTTTCCATTGATGTATACAATCTTTTTAACCTAGGAGTGATTGGCATATAGAACATCCTCTTAAATGGATTGTCTTCGTGGTTACCTATCCCAGGCTAACGAGGAACATATCGGGGTTTATGACAAAACCTACACTCTAGATCAGCACTATTATCTTTGTAGTACTACATGCACCCTTTAACACAACAATCAATTTTCTCAGACTTCAAACCTAGCATGGACACCAATTTTTTCGCTTGGTAAAATTTTTTTGGAAGTGAATCCTTAAAAGGACACACATCTACAAGCATGCTTGCAAAGAAATCAAGACATTTCTGCGGGACATTCCAATTTGATTTGCAAGCTAAAAGTTTCACGCATATTGAAAGTTTTGAATCAGAAGCCCCCTCATATAAGAGTTTGTTTGAAGCAGTTAACAAATCATAAAAGTCTTGAGCATCATCATTTGGGGGCTCTTCATTAATCTGTTCGTCGTTGCCCTCATCACTCAAATTTTGGAAGTCATACGTAGGACCGAATGCATCATCGACCATTTGTTGCATTAAGGTAAATGGATCACCGTTATCAATATATCCACTACTACTTGGAACATTTTCTGTGTCAATTTGTGGGGCTTCTTCACCAAGCTCAGTCCAATACCAATAATTTGGTTGGAACCCAAACCTATACAAGTGAACTTTGACTTCACTTGCAGATAATACACCGCTACACATGCAATTGTGACAAGGACATCTGATGCCACCATCTTTTACAAACTGATTTCGACTTATTGCCTTCGTTATAAACTCTTCAACACCTTTTGCGAAGGGTGGTTTCAACCCCCCTCGTTGAACATAAAGCCTATCATATACCCAACTACGATATGTGTGGTAGCCATCCATATTCTGAAGGACAAACAAATAACGGAGGAGCGATGAACTGATTAACAAAATGTAATTTTACATATCAAATAGGATAGCAAAATCCTACTAAATTGAAATTTATACCAATATATAACAAAACAACAGCATACACAGAAAAACAGCAATACAAAACAACAACAATACACATAACATATATTATTATGATCTAACAGTAATTCCCCAATAAATAATCAAAAAGTTTATTTATGTAGAATTTTGGAACACTGACTCATACAAGGTTGAAATAAAAGTGTATTCAAGACATATAGTAATTTATGCATCAGGTGCTGCGCATCTCATACTGATATTTTTATCGAACCCATTTGGCTGAGATAAAAGTGTATTCAAGACATTATTCTTCCTAGAATAAAAAATTTGTATCAAAAGGAATAAAAAACGTGTATTCATTCATGAAAAAAAAACTTAGCAAATAGAAATCAACGTTAATAGAAAAGGGGCGAAGTATTCACGGAAGGTTGAGGTATATAATACTTATTCCTTTTATGTCTTTTTGTAAAATTTGTATATTAATTCCATCAAAATAAGTTAACATAAAAAATAAGTTAATAAGTTAACATAAAATATTTTAAACATATATTAGATGAAACTAGTTTGATATTAATATGATCCTTACATTTTTTGCAGCTGTATTGAAAGCTTCTCTGTGACTGATATCAGGATTAATAGCCTTGATCCTCTGAATCTCTTCCCTGATGCTTTAATTTTATATAGGTACCAAACTAATTAAATGTCATGTTTATTAGTAATTTATTTACTTTATGAACTGATTATAAGCAGAAGGTACACGCTGCCTCTTCTCAGGAGCTGTCAAAACAAAATAACAACTCATTAGATCATAAAAAATTTGTATATTAATTAGCTAAAAAAAACAAGAAATTGGGTTGTTAATGAACATCTATGAACTTCTATTCCCTTTTGTGTATTCAGGCTACAACTCCAGAGTATAGAGCATATCAAGAGCAGGTTCTCAGCAATTCCTCAAAATTTGCACAGGTACAATACAAAGGAGAACTCAACTGTCTCTTCCCGTAGATATTGGAAACAACATAAGGGTTTGTCTCCTTGTTGGACCACAGATATTAACTCACTGTTATTAATTAACACTAAATATATTGCAGGCTTTGAGTGACAAAGGCTATGAGCTTGTTTCTGGTGGAACTGAGAATCATCTAGTTTTGGTGAATCTGAAGAACAAGGTAACCTGACAACTACTATGCCTTTTCATATAAGCATTGTGGAGTCTACTAAGTTATGCAATCATAACATTCATTGTTAATTATTTGTGTATTAGTCATAAAGTTTACATGAAATTACTAATTATCATATGATTTAGTTCAAGAGAAATTTGTTAAGGAATATATTATGTCAGACCCATTAAAATTGTGGTATCATAATTTTTAAGTGAGACTGATGTGTCTTTTACGAAAAAATCTTTATTTAGGGCATTGATGGCTCCAGAGTTGAGAAGGTGTTGGAATCAGTACATATTGCAGCTAATAAAAACAATGTTCCAGGAGATGTGTCTGCTATGGTTCCCGGTGGCATTAGGATGGGTACAGGATCTTCATATGAATCATATCTTACATTTTTATTTTTCCTTGTTCAGCTAATTAACTCTTAGTTTAAAAAACAAGAAATTGGTTCATAGCTTATTCATTCATAGTTGTTCCAAATAACAATGGCCATGACAAACGTTACTGCAATGGCAGCAATAGAAGTTGTGCCATTGGTGAATGCATACTGAAGACAACATGTATACAATAGTTATCAATGAGAAACTAGGAATCATTATTGAACCTATAGAAGTCATTTGTTTAATATAATATTATTGAATTGCAGGGAAAGGTAAGATAAAGATTCCAAAAATGCATTTCAATTATGCTTACCATTAAACTGAAACTAACATGCTTGTGACAACATTATAGACACATAGATAATTCTATCAAAAATTTTCACAAAAGAAAATATGGAACCTAGCAACAAGTTATTAGTTGGGTTTAATCTCCAGAAGTGTGTCACAAACTCTAAACTTATGCACATTTCTTTTACACAAGAATGTTTTATTGGTAATCTGTGCGAGTATTTCATTTGCATATAGGTATACAAGGAAAGGAACACAATCACAGTATGTTTGTTGCAAGAGGGTTTGGGTGCAATACACAGTTCTATTGATTCATTTGACCAAAGTACCTCTCCACATAAAAATATTAAAAAATCACAAAGTAAAGGGACCTTGAGTAGACAATTACCTGAAATAAAGGGAGACTCGGTGCAGTCAACAATTACCTGGAATATGAGTAATTGTCGGAGCCTCTCGAGTAACAGTCTGTGTTTGCTCTGCACCACATCTAGCATTCTGCATATATCGGAGAATCTTAGTAAAGGGAGAGTCAAAAAAATATTGTGCTCTTTATATTATAACAACAACTGTGATGTTCAAATAAAATATCTCTACCAAAGTACATATAGTATACAAATGTTTTTCTAGCATTCTACCAAAGTATATATATAGTATACAAATGAGAAAATAATAGCTCAAAAATTGTAAGAAACCACAAGAATAGGACTCAAGCTTAGGCATTTCACACTGAAGATACCAAAACACAAGGACAAGGACGTCACACCAAATAACATTCATCGTTGATTCATGGTAATGTATGATATTTACAGCCTTGTTGCAGTATGCCACAGGTCAAAATCCATAATCAATATATGAAATTTCTAGCCATTCATTTCATATTCCAAAAATGTCATAAATGACCACCTCTAATGAGGTATGAAGCTGTTTTCTAAAAGTTACGGTTAGAACAACATATTCTTCAAGGTCAGAATGAAATAAAATCTACATGAAACTATTCAGAAACTGATGGACTATAAGAATTGGAAAATATTGCAATCTAGAGTTAAGGAAGAGACTACCAAATGTGATAAACTAAAATAAGAGTAAAGAACATTACCAAAGCTGCAGCACATATTATAGTTGCTGCCTGAGTAGAACGAGTTCTTCTACCCAATGATCTTAATTATCAATAGTCAGTAACCCTCTTGGAAATTTAGATGGAGGAACAACATTCTCTTCGATGCAGTGGCGTCCTCTTCTCACTGTGTACAAAAATATGATATCATTATACAATGGTTATGTTAGTTAAAAATTTGAATAAAGCTATCAATCACTTCTGTGACAATTAGAAAGCTAAATGTGTCGAACGGCATAGCAGGAGAGTCCTTTGCGGTGAGTGTAAGGGTTGGAATAGAAATACGGAATCAAGGAAGAAGAGGGTTACATCCATTTTTGTAACCCATACAAATAGGAGAAAACCAATAAACAAAAAAAAAAGCAGTTTCCTTAAATTGTACATGGGTTTTCTTGTATAAGAGAAAAGGTGACTGAATCTTCTTTGGCCTTCATTCATCCTAGCACTCAGCAACAAATGCTAATGTGGAAATCTACCCCAAAGACTGTTATTGTTGAAAAAGACTAGGGAGCACCTCATGGAAGAAGCTAAAGATGTAATATTTTTAGACTCCTATAAGCACACAAGTTATAAAAGTTTATAACATTAATGTTAAGGAAAACAATCACATTTGTTTACATGGAGGGATATGTTCTATTGTAGTGGCGAGGGGAGAGGCAAAGGCCAGACTCAGGGTGGGTGCTGGTTGCTCTATAAAGATGTTGAATAGGAACATTTTTTTTTTAAAAAGATTTAACACAAAAACCCTAAATCAGAACAAAGCTCACAAAGCATCAAAACCAGAAGATGAAGCAGAAGCTGAACAAAGCAATGTCTTCGTAGATCAGAATAATCACAACACAAAAACCCTAAATCAGAACAAAGCTCACAAAGCTTCAAAACCAGAAGATGAAGCAGAAGCTGAACAAAGCAATGTCTTCGTAGATCGGAATAATCAGAATAATCACAACACAAAAACCCTAAATCAAAACAAAGCTAACAGTAGATCACATTATAACAAATATAAAATCAAAGCAATGGAAACTAACCTAATCGAACGGCGTTGAAGAGAAGGTTGAAAACGGCGCTGAAGACGTTGTGAAAACGGCGCTGAAGACGAAGGTAAGCTTGAGGTTAGGTAAGTAAGGTTGAGGTACGTAACGTTGAGGTCGATATGTTCTGATTATGGTCGAATTGTTCTGATTATGTATGTTTTTTACATTTTATTAGTTTTAAATAAATAAACAATTTTAAAAAAAATTACATATTAAATTTACCCACGGACAATCCGTGGAAACATAAAATACGATAATATTTTGAAAAATTAAGTTCAGTTACAATTTTTTTAACATTACCCACGGACTAACCATGGGTATAGTGTTAAAAAAAATTTCAAAATAATGAATTTACTTACGGTTTTTTCGTGGGTAATTAATAATTTACCCACGGACTAAAGTCCGTAGGTATTGAAGTTTTTTCTTGTAGTGATGGTGATTTACGTATGATCGAAGAGCTTGTACAACTAGAGGCTGATGTTGTTGTGCAGGAGAAGCTTTTACATAGTTTGCTTGTATAGAAGGCTATACAGGAGGAGCATATCGAGGAGGTTGTACAGGCTGAGGGGCATGAAGACCATATGTAATAGAAGGAGGTTGAACAATAGGAAGAAGAGCTTACATGGTATCCTAGATATCATATGATATGTCTGTTCTTACACGATACTGGTATCATGTCGGCAGACTGCGGTTTGGTCAAATATGTTAGTTATTTTGATTTTAAATTTTTTTAGGGTGCATTTAAAATATTTAAATTATTATTTTTGTTTTATATTTTAATTTCATATATTTTATTTGTATGCAGAAGCGATTGATGTTGAAGATATGCCTATGGTAAGAATTTGCAACGATTTATTCCACAAGTACTCTCGCTCACGAGATATAGAGCGGTGGGTGATGTTGATCGACAACAATCTTATTTATGCATTTGTGGAGAGGTGGTGCCCAGAGATTTCGTCATTTCACATGTCATTTGGTGAAATGACAATTATTTTGGATGATGTTGCCAACCTATTAGATATACGCATTAGGTGTGAGTTGAACAGTCCATCGCTCGACTTAGATAAAGCTATGACATGTAATCTTGCTATTAATTTAATAGGGGTGTCTGCTGCTGAGATATGGGAAACTAGAAAGACCAAGGGTGCGCACTACAAGTTGGATTGGTTGAAGGATGTTTGCCTTCAGAATACAATGTGATGGGGAGAGATTTGATTATACTGTTAGGGCGTACTGGCTAAATATGGTAGAGAGTATTATTTTCACATATAAGAGTCATACATTAGTTGATGCGAAGTACCTTTCGCTATTCAAAGATTTGGAAGTTACTGGTAAGTACGCATAGGGCCCTGCTACACTTATCGGGCTTTATGACTACCTCTCATATGACAACTGTTACGATATGAAGCAGAGTGGGTGGATATATGTCTATAATGCAAGTATTATTTCATATAAATTTTTATGATTCTATTATTTATTAATTTATTTTAATCATTATGTAACAATGTTGGATTTATGAATATTTTCAAAATATTTATAAAAGTGGAGACCTAGGCGCTTATGTGAGTGCGTTGCTAGAATGGATAGATGAAGCTATAAACAGGGGAAACACAAAACTTTTGAGTACAAACAGATGCTAGATACCCTAACACATGCTGATGTCACATGAAGACCATGGGAGAATCATAGAGACGTTGTTTCCTTCGACGATATCGTGCTATACATTGCTCACCTCTGATTATGTAGTACAATAGTGACATATTTCCCAGAGAGGTGTTTAAGATAGTTTGACTACATTCAGTCTATTCCACCACCGCCACCCTAGTTCTTGACATATTATTTGAAGCATATTTGGAGTGGATGAGATATCTGAGCCCTTTCACTGAACTATATCTTAGGATACATCCAACTACATATCCATCAGACTGTTGGATACTTGGAATGGTTCTACATGGTATCTCATCCACTTTTAGTGTGGGCAGACGTTGTACTCCATGTTCCTGAGTTTGATGTCCTGACCACCATTGTAGAAGCTTATGGTTCACAATCATCTACCCTTTACCATGTGGGTGACCTTATATAAATAGGTTGGAAGTACATGGTGCATTACATTTAGTGCGCGGTGACACTGGTTAGTGGTTTTATTGATATTTGTGATGAATATCTTTGTTATTTGTATTCAAAGTTTCAAATTATTATTATTGATAGTTGTTGTTACTATCTATTGTTTATTTCAAAATTAAAAATATAATGAGACATAACAACGTAACTTGACAACTAAAGAAAATACAAGGTGAAAACATATAACAACTAAGTGGATAATTAAAGACATAACATCGAAGTAGATAATTAAAGATATAACATTGAAGTGATCACAGTTGATCAACTAATATTTCATCATCTCTCTTGGGAGGAATCAAAAATTCCTCGATAGCACTGATAGATCTACGGAATGTAGCCTCCAACTTGATTGGTATCTGGTTTTGTAACAATCAAATGTTGATAACATTGTTTTCACGTCATCATCATTTGCAAGAAGAAAAATATTGTATTGTATAAATCCATCTGGATCGATCGATGGACAACAATATTCAACATGAACCACATTCCTATTATCACCATATTTGAGTAATTCTTTTAGTTTTCTTTTCAAATCTTCAAATGAAATGCCTTCATTAACTCTGAAAGATCCTGGACTTCTAGAGATAAAATAAACAAAACCTAGTTTTGTATTCATATCCATCAGAGAAGAAAGATAACGAAAAGTAGTAACTAAAATGGACTAATACCAAATGATTTTATATGAGTTTTAGAGTATTGTGGTCCATACATATTTTCGATGCAATCTCGACCATACAACATGTGTCGGTGCAATCTCAACCATACAAAATCAATCTTCACCTAATGACATGACATCTATGGGTTCAATCGGTGGATCGCATGTAACAAGTGCGATATACTCTTGTAAATACCTCACTATTGTAGATGTCTTGTATATGCTACTGTGTAAGAAGTTACCTCATTAGTACGAAATTTCTTCCAACATGGTGAAATGTCTGACATTGTAAATCCATCTTTCATCTTTAACTACAAAATCGGTTAAAATAATAGTTAATTTTATTGTTTGAAAAAATTATTAATTAAGAAAATAATACCATTTAACCTGAATCCAATGATTTGGGTCGACAAAACCAATACATATAATATGATCATTTGTTGTCGATTCGGAATGAGAACCCCTCATAGGAAAGAAATTCATAGAGAATGTATGACCAAACGTCACAAGAATAACATTATATCTTGTTGCTACATCCATTTCTCTAAGGGATGAGCGTTTGTTATATTCAAATAATTTCTTACTTCTTTAATGCGCCCTTGGAACAACCTATCATAAGGACTTATATGAGAACCAATCTCCTGGTCCAAACGATGACGGATCAAAAACCAATACTCCTCACCATATCCAAGAAATGATGCAATAGCTCGATAGCCATAATTTCCATCAGCATCAACATTAATTATGTCATCAATATATGGTTAAATAACATCAGGAAATTGTCTCAAGAACATATGTATCGAGGTTTGAGAGCGTGGCTTCATCGATTGAGAAGGTTGCATCTTTGATTATTAAGAGGGTCTCCTCTTTGATGATTAGGAACGAGGATGCTTAAAATATGTTGCATAATCATGCTCAAAGTAAGAAGGGTCTTGATATACATCATATCCCATCAACTTCTTACACATACCCTTTTTCACTCGTCCTTTAGTTTTAATTTTTTTAGGTAGTGAACACGTGAGATTTTTAGTTGAAAACAAGTTTATACACTTTACTCTTCAATAATCTTTTTCCTATAACATCAAGTGACCGAAAGGGTTTTCACAATGCATTCAGCTCATTATACATATACAACTATGATCTATCTTATGGGGTTTAGGGTTTAGGGTTTTAATTGAAGTTAGGGGACTTAGAGAGTTTTTGAAACCCTCCTTTGTCATAACTTAATATAAATTTATTCCTCCTTCCTTTCTCTGGTCTTTATCTGGTAATGATAACATTCACTTTGTACCGAGGAACATAATTTATATTTTCTGAAAAACTTTTGTGTACCGAAAATCTTGGAGCAGTCAAATCTAAAAAAGTTTGAATGGTGAAAAGTGAATAGTAAATTTGAGTTTGTAAAAGTGAAAAAGGTAAATTTGACATTTTTTAAATATTGAGGGGGTAGGAATACAACAGTGATGGTATAGGATAAAATTTTCTTCTACGAATGCTTAATAATATTGTGGTATTTTTTAAGTGGAAAATATATTTATGATCTTTGTATTTATTATATATCACATCATATCATGTAAATACGGATAATATCTCTCATATTTATTTTTGTATTTATTGCCTTGAGCCTATATAAAATCAACTCCTTTGTGTAGTTTAGACACACAGTTTCAACATATGTCTCTCTCATTTTCTCTTATTCAACATGGTATCCTAGAGCCTATTTTAATCCTCCTTGAACTGTCTCACCACTCTTCTACTTTCGATTTCCCAACAGTTTGGGAATATAATCATAGTTTCTCTTTTTTGGCGTGATCAGTCTTTTTTATGACCACTATCACTTTTGTCTCCACTGAGTCTGTTTGCCTTCCATCACAGTGTTTCAATCATCCTAATTGGGTTTTTCCTCTGGATTCCATTTATGAATTCAGTTTTTTATTTCAAGCCACGAAGCATACAAGGTGCCTCTTCTTTAGTATTTGTCATACAATTTAATTCTTACTAACATATTATATCAGTGGCTTCTTTTCCCACCGACGTTCATTTTGGTGGTGTCCCTTTTCCCACATATGAATCATATTAATGAATACTCCTTCTTCTGTTATGGTTATTCTTATGGTGTCTTTTATTTCATGACTCACTTTATCATGGAAATTTTCCCCAAATGCACTGGTCTCGTCTTTGTCCCAGATGTATTGATCTTGCCTTTCTCTCCCTGAAGTACGCCTCTCTCTCCTTGAAGCAGATTAAAGTTTAAATATTTTGAGTCTCTGATATTATTCGTTTGAATCATCCAAATGCAATTTTTTAGAAGAACAGACATTGCTTTGTTCAATTGTTTGCCATTAATTTCTCTCATGCTGATGATCATTTTGGCTATCTGGTTAAGCTATATTTATAGCAATTCTCTCTGACTTCACTTGTATCCCTGAGTTGCCTTTCCACCATTTTTATTGTTTTGTGGAGCAAAACATGTTTTATTGTAACAAGCTAAAGCTTAGTAAGCTTTAGATTGAGGGGGAGTGTTAGAATATTAGAAAATATTTTATAATATCTTTTATATTATATTATAGTATCTTGAGTTATTTTCTAGGATTAATTTATAATCATAGAGATATCTTGTAATATATCTCATTATTATTATGATTTGTTCCTAATTTATGATTGAGTCTATGTTTCTCTATAAATAGATATTAGTATTGAGTCTTTTGTAATCAGGTTAGTATAAAGCTATTATCAATAATATTCAAACTCTTATTATTTTCTCTCCTCCTTTTATCTAAATTCCCAAAACTTCAACATGGCATCTAGAGCCTATTGAGAGACAACTCTATACTGTGATTATCCAAGGGACCCATTGTCTTTCAGTGATATATTTTTTTTGGTAAACTATGTCCCAATTCCGGTTTACCTCTTCTTCGTCGTTGTTATTTTTTTCCAGCAAATTGGTCGTTGCACTATTCATCGTGCTGACATTGTTCATCGCGGGGTACTATTCATCACCAATTTTTTTTATCCTTTCTTGCCATTGTTTCATTGCTGCTTTTAGGTAACAGGTTACTGATTATGGCTACTTATAAAGATTTTCTTTGGTGGGTAGAGTATTGTCAGAACTCTAGTTCCGTTGTTTAGGCCACACAAAGTGGTAATTCATTTGTTTTCATCTCACCTTCTCTTAGCCCATGGATTCTCAATTCTGGTGTATCTGACCACATTACTGGTAATAAGGCTATTTTCTCCTCTCTCACTACTTCTCGTTATTTACCTAGGATAGTCTTAGTCAATGGTTCCCAAACACAATCTCAAGGGATTCGCACTGTTCAAATATTCCCTTCTCTGTTAGTTACATTTGTCCATTAAGTGCCTGGATGCCTATTTAATTTAATTTTTATCAGTCGATTGACTCGTTCTCATGATTGTGTTGTCACATTTACTAATTGAAATGTTACTTTGCAAGATCGAATATCAGGACGAAAAATTGGTGTCGGATATGAGTCTAATGACCTTTATTATCTCTGAAACCCATCAACGTGCGGTCCCTATCACAGGTTCTCCTCTTACTTAACATGCTCAGTTAGGTCATCCGAGTCTTCCCAAACTTCAACAATTAGTACCTAATCTAACCAAATTATCTAGCTTACATTGTGAGTTATGTTAGTTAGGGAAACACACTCGTAGTCATTTTCCTAATTGAGCCAATAAATGAGCTTTGTCCCTGTTTCCTATAGTTCACTCAGATGTTTGGGGTCTTTCTTGTATTATTTCCATTCTTGAGTCTAGATATTTTGTTACTTTTCGCCGCACACCGCTTCTCCTGCATTTCATTTTAGAACCATTGTCATAATTCGGTATGAGGGAAATCAATTTGTTTCGGTTCGATTTTTATGAACCACTGTCATGGTTTAGTATGGTTCGATTCGATTTTTTGACTGAACCAAAACATGAATAGTCCTAAATGCACAATCATTATTGCACAGCCAAACACATTAAATTTAGTTTATTATTTTTAAATGGATAACCGCTAAGAAAACACTATTCAAAGGAAAATAGGTATTCAATCAATGAAATTCAAAATATTAGCAGTAAAAGAAATAGTAGGAATGGACACGTAACAAACTAAGTTATAAAAGTCAGTATCTTAAAAAAGTAAAAAAAAGATTAAATAATTGTTCCTTCACACCAACAGAGGTTGGGTCTAGCAAAAGAGGCTAAGCTCTCACAATATGGAGAACTTGGGTTCGAATCCCTGTTGGATGAAAAACTCACATTTAGAGTCTGACGCGCTAATGGAGGAAAAACCTATGGGAAAAAAAAAAAGTTTCCTTCAAAATCCATTTAGTACAATAGTATCGGTCAAATCCATTTCATGGAAAATAGAAATAAAACTAAGGGAAACCAAGAAGGCCAAGTTCAAGCACTATAATTAAGCCATTACTCTACTAGAGAGTACTAAAAGAGAGAAGAGTATTTTCTTAAATTTGACAAATTTATGCACTTGGGATATATGTTGGATGACGAGGGGAGCCTATAAGATCACATTAGACTAAATAACCACACAAGTGGGTAGAACATCACATCTTTACCCAAAACTTTAAACTTATATATTACTCAACATTCACATTTTTTCAACCAATGTGGGACTTCTAACTCACACTTGACATCAGCAACATAGTTAGGCTTGATGTTATTCCAATTCATCCAAGTGGCTAGAACAGCAGGGAGGTCATCCCGCTGAATTAGAACATGTTGCATTTGCTAGCCATTATGCAGTAAGGTTCTAGTTTGCATAATAGAATCAGGGGTTAGCAATGGTCCCTTTTCAAAGGCTGTTAGTGGAAGCAAAAGTTTGTGGAATCATGGAACTGCTTGAGTATGGACACATGAAAAATCGGATACATTTTATATGTTGGACTTTAACCAACACCATTTTTAGCCTTAAAATCCTCAAATCCCCCTTTACCATCTGCAAACATTTTCATGACTTGTTGAGCACGCCACAAGTTTGTCTTGAAAGTTGCCAAGACTGCATCACATTTAGTTAACATCTCAAGTGTAGGAGGGTCTGAATTATTAGGTTCATAATGCCAAAAAGTTTGTATGGGAAACATTGATAAATGTTTAACTTGTATTTTTAAGACAATTTTATTTTGTTCTATAAAATTTAACTTATGATTCGATTGTACAACCTGCATCCATCCACTATACAAAACAATCAAAAATGGAAGGAACAATTTGCTGCATACTTGACGACATCCAAAACGAGCTTAACAGATCCAGTGTG
Source organism: Cicer cuneatum (assembly GCA_037974295.1). Classification (NCBI taxonomy): domain Eukaryota; kingdom Viridiplantae; phylum Streptophyta; class Magnoliopsida; order Fabales; family Fabaceae; genus Cicer; species Cicer cuneatum. Next base: position 24,457,343 of record JBBPBO010000004.1, read on the forward strand.
TAACTGTAACCCGTCCCATGCAAGCAGAAAAGGCCCGTGTCTATGGACCAAAAATAAATGAAAATAACAATGTCTTAATTATGACCTCAATAGGTGTACAGATGTGGATACTTTAATTCTTTAACTAGTGTTCCAACTTCCATTTACAGCCTCTACCTGCTGATATACAGTCAAAATCATTTGTGCTGCAATATCTTAAGGTATATAATAGCTTTTAGTATATATTATATATATATATATATATATATATATATATATATATATATATATATATATATATATATATATATAAATAATAACTGGAAATCAAGCTCAACGAAACTAGCTAAAGAAGAATTTGGCAATATGGTATCATGCTAGATCGTCCTCCAAGTCCCTCCCCCTCCCTATCAGGGGGATGGAAAACACAGAATTTTCAGTACATAGAGACAGAGGTAGCATGGCTCGTTCTGAAAATATTATATACAGCAACCAGAGTTCAGAAATTGACATCCAAAACACATTGACATTGTTAAATGGAAGAAAAGGCTTCTCTACTTCCATGGACTTTGGTGCCGAGCATCTCTAAAAACAGAAGTGCCACCAGATGCTGCTGGGGAAGGGGATGATGCAATGTAACTAGCTCCTGACACAGACACAGAAGGTAGGTTCACTGGATTCCCTTGCTGTCCTGCATGAGCAAAGCGTGATGGACTACCAGCAGCCGTGAAACTTGCCCGAGCAGGGTGTGAAACCTTCATGAACAAAATAATAACTTAGCATTAATTATATATCATGTACACAAACCGATTATTTTTTATGCGTTTAATTTGGAATACTCCTCTTCCCAGATTGACCTCGACTCATATATTCAGACAATAGAGTACATGAAACATGCCCTCAAATTAAACTTAGCCATTGTAAAAATCCGATAGTACAAATTGAACGTATTTTGGTATACTATTTAATACACTAGGACTCTAGGAGAGTTTACTTCAATATTATTCTTAGATTCATGCCAAAAATTCCAATTTACATACCAATTCTCAATAAAATGAATCAAAAGACAGTTAGACCTACAGAAACGCATTTGTGACATGATTAATTGTGATAAACCACATGTATTTACCATATTCTGTTGAATACTAGGGGTCCTCCTAAGAGGGGACTCTGATGAAGGGGACATGCTACTTGTCCGAAGTACAAGGCGAGAATGCTGCATATTATGATTAGTAAATTCATCAGCTTCACCACCATCCACATCACCAACAAGATTTCCCTCAGAGCCCAACCTTGGAGCCATATACCTGGTGACTGAACTGGTATCATTGGTCCCATCAGCTTTAAGTGGAACAGAAGGGCCACGCATTGCAACCCCTTGCTGTTGCACGCTGTTGCGTCTCTTCAATTCCTCCTCTGCATTTAGAATCTGCCAATTAATGCAGTGAACCTATCATCCATAAAATGCAAGGACACACATAAAGATGCATCAAAGAAAACCATCTTTTTACCTGTTTTAACACTAACACCAGATTATGTTTCTTAGCATTCAAAACTTGTAACTTGCCCTCAACTTCCTTTTTCCTTTTCTCTTTATCATTAAGCAGATCTTCATTTCCAACAATCTAGCATGAAAATGATGCTGATCTCAATGTGGAAGCACAAAATGCAAGAACCATTTAAACTGATAGCAGGGTTGTATATGCATTTCAAGTAGCTAAAATATGGGTTTGGAATTTGTGCCAACATATTTGGCAATTTCATAGCAAAATTGATTTTGCGTTGAAGCTAAGGTATTGCTAACTAGTGGCAATGTCTAATAAATTAAGACACGGGAGATTTTTATTGAAAATCATATCATTCAATAGATTAGTGATTTCAAAAATAACACTTTCCAATAAAATCATACTATTTTTTATTCCTTAACCAACAGTCTTAAGGCACTAGTTAGCATTAGCTTGAAAACTATAATTTGTTGCTCAATTACAGACGATAATTTATTTGGCTTTTCATTAAATAAAGTTGTCTAAACTCTAACCTAATCCATGCCAAGTTAGATTTGACAAATCATTAAAGGATGATTTAGAGATAAATTATTTGGCTTTTCATTAAATAAAGTTGTCTAAACTCTAAACTAATCCATGCCAAGTAGATTTGACAAATCATTAAAGGATGATTTAGAGATAAATTATCTATCTTTGAACCAAATACACGATCAGACTTTATGGCATCTATTGCTCCATCCAGCCGACCTCACATTATCAACTAATAGAAAAAGTCTTGATTATTGCTTTCATTAACAAAAGATCTAGGTAGTTAATCCCATATAGCGGTGCATTGCGGCCAACCCCAAAATTGGGATAGTGCGTTCCGGGATAGGCGGGATAACTGCTTTTATTTTGGACAAATTACATGAATAATACTATATAAACTTATATTTAATGCAAAATTAAATATAAGGTTCCAAACCAATTTTGGGCCTGGACTCGGATCGGGTCACAAGACCTAACCAGCAAATTTTTGTTTTTTCTATGAAATTTCAGCCCTTTCCGCTATTGCCGCCACACAGCCATGGCCAATTCCTTTGTGGCGGCCACCATGGCCCCACCATATGAAAATTGCCATGCCACAGCCTTAGTATGGCAATCAGTTGAAATCTCGCTACCAACATCCACCATGGCCGATATTCAACAACACTGATATAAGTCTCATTTTAACTTTTAAATTAATAGATGTACTTGAGAATAAAGTTTTGGTACCGAATGACTTGAGAGATTAGCTCTCAGCTTGATATTATTTTTAGTCAAAACTGAAGAGAATCCCTTAATCATAGGACTAAATCTGGGCTAAATAAAATCAGAATCATATACAGGAAATTAACATATCTTAATAGTAAATAACCAAATCAATGTATATCTCAACAGATATATTTATTATTTTTTTCGAAACAACTCCTAATTAATACTACTGGACAGGCTCACTAAGTGTGCACATTTTATTCCACTTGGTCACCCACTAACTGTCAAGGATATGGCAGAAATCTTCCTCAAAGAAATTATTAGACTACATGATGTTCCATCTACCGTAGTCTCTGATAGAGACAATATTTTCTTCAGTCATTTGTAGACTGCATTATTCGGGTTATCGAGAACAAGTTTGAAATTAAGTTCAGCATAGCATCCTCAAACAGATGGCCAAACTGAAGTGAGGCACAGGGCACAATAATGATGAGCCAGCCTAGTTTGATTGTGTGTATAGTATTGTATTGTATTGTAACAATATCTTCTGTAATCTATAACAATAATATAATAGAAATAGCTTTATTTGGTGTTCCTTTTTATCATTCCAATTTTACCCTCATAAAATAGTGGCTATTACAAGTTGCAACCCCCGGTCTCTATCTTTTGGTGTAACTACAATCACACGGTTTCAAAAACTCTCTAAGTCCCCTAACTTCAATTAAAATCCTCACCCTCACCCTTTGCACAGATGGTTGAATATGCACAGTTATTATAGCAATTAAATTTATATATACATGTATATTAGATTAGTTTACTACATACAAACAACTTAAATTAAAACAAAATAATATAAAATAAAACACAACAAATGAAAACACACTTAGCACAGCAGAAAAAGCAGACAGACGAGTATGAGAGTGCCGTCGTCTGGACACTAGAAAATAGAAAAGGAAAGGGTAGTTAGATGGAAACGGTTTGTCTATCGTTTGTGTGCAAAAGGTAGGGTGACTTTCACCCGTTCTGGCCCGTTAAATAAATCCAACGTTTAAGAAGTTCCTACGTGGCCCCTTAACTGAAAAACCAACCAAATGTTAAAAACAGAGAAGAAAGCACCACACAGCACAGTACCTTTGTCGTCTCTCAGTTGCAACACCGTTGGTGCCGCCATTTGCACACTACCACCTTCAACTAGTTGCCGCTCACCGCTCCAACCGCTGCCGTGATGTTTACTCAAACCATTGAAATTTAATACAAATCTTTTAAATTAGAACAAGCATCATTTAGAATGGAACTGAGTATCTCGTGGAAAATTTATCACTGATAAAATATTTATCACTTTAATCAAGTTGGAAATCTTGTTTAAATGCATTTTTCCCTTTTTTATGTTATTTCAGAGCAGCAGACTCCATAAATCAGTGAAGCAGCGGCAATACGAGGTCGGAGTGGCAGTGATACGAGGGCATCAATGGCGGTATGCAGGTCAACAGAGGAGCGCAGATTGACGACGATGTGGCTGGTCAGCAACATAAAATATCTGCTAGTTTCACCCTTTTTTCTTCTAATTACACCCATATAGGTTATATGAACTGAATTCACATAACCTAGGTGCACTTAATTTACCACATACACGAACCTGAATGTGAATTCAGTTCACGTGAATTCAGATCACATACTCTATTTGGGTGTAACTATCAAAAATGTAAAACTATTCCTATTCAAGTATAAAATTATAAATTACACGCTACCAAACAAGAGCCATAATCCAAAGAAACAGAAACTAATTTAATAAAAAGAAGAAGAAAAATATAATATAATAACTTGATATGTCTGAAAATCGAAAGCTCACAGGATCAATCTGTTTTTCCATGGAAGTTGCAGCACCACCTTCAGATGCTTTCTCCAAATCATCATTCTTATAATCAGTTAACGAATCAGATCCATCAAGAGGTTTCTTCAAAGCAACGAATTCCGTTTCTTTTTGGTTTGTGGTGGATGGGCCCTCACCATGATTGGTAGGTAGTTGTGATTGATAGTCATTAGGGTTAGGGTTAGGGTTGGGTTTGGGGTTGGAACGAGAGAGTGCTTTGGAACGACGAGCTAAAAGGGATTTGAAATCTTTAAGAGAGATTTTTGGATTTGGCATAAGCCATCGACGAGGAATGTCTGGTGTTCTGTGAAGATTTCCTCTATATAGTGAAATTGCGACCATGTTATTGTGGTTGTTTGTGTTTTTTTCTCCTCTCATTTTCTTCTGACCCCAAATTCCATGCCTGCTATATACACCTTTTCCTCAACTAATAATAATACAAATCATTACTAATAAACTTGTTGAGAATGCCAATAAGCAGTTTTTCAATTTTTTGAGTAATGTTAAATTGTCACATCAATTATTAACGCACCCTTTAACTTAATTTCAGTTAACGTTTTAGTCCTTTATTTTTTTTTTTGATTTGGTTCTTTATTTTAATTTTAAGTGACAAATTTGATTTTTTATATTTTAAAATGTCAACAATGTTATCCTTTTTTGTTTATAAAAATTCAAAAAATTCATCAAAATTTTCAACCAAAACCCATAAAATTAATTATATTCTTCAATATAATACAAATTTCATCAAATTCGAAACTCAAATCTTCAAATAAACTCATATTTCTATCTCTAACAACATTAAATAAAGAATGGAATTTGATGAAATTTTTGTACGAGTTTATTTGAAGATTTGAGTTACGAATTTGATAAAATTTGTATTATATTAAAGAATATAATTAATTTTATGGGTTTTGGTTAAAAAATTTGATGATTTTTTTGAATTTTTGTAAAAAAACAAGATAATATCGTTGACATTTTAAAACATAAAAAATCAAATTGCACTTAAAATTAAAATAAAAGACCAAATCAAGAAAAAGAAAAGATAAAGGACTAAAACGTTAACTGAAATTAAGTTAAGGGACCACAAGTGCTATTTAGCCTATCTTTTATGGATTAAAATTGATATAGATTCCACTAGAAAACATAAATAATCTAGGCAGAGGGAGACTAGAAAACATGAAAGTAGGGAAAAATTTGGGAAAGGTGAAAACACGAAATTCTTTATAATAAAAATTAATTCAAACAGTTAAGATTAATCTAATGGATGTAATATATATATATAAAATAAGATGAATAAATAAATATTAACTATGCATAGATCAAATCACAAATGACTAAAGTTAGAACAAAAAATCATGTGACTTTTTTAAGTGATCATACATACTTAAATAATTTTCAATCATAACTAATCCATATATGATTATATGATTCAAATTTTGTCATCTTATTTTCTCATATTAAAACTTCTCTCACTTAATATATATATATATAGGGGCCATATCATGGGAGAATAAGGATTTTATGTGAGAGTAAGAGGGTTGGTTCTAAACCATTAGATTAAAACAAGTAAGTAACGTCTCATATCTTTCTTCAGCTTTCTTCTTCTTCTTCTTCAAGAAGGACAAAGATATTCAACATTCCATCGATGTCTCCATCTTTTTATGTCTTCGCTCTGTGTCATCAGATCGAGAAAGTAAAGCCATTTATGTATTTGGTGTGGTTGTTGCAGAAGCATGCATATCAGATAAGGGTGTTCAAAAAAACCAAACTGCAGAACTAAACCGAATCGGTTTTCAGTTCTAAAAAAACCGAACCGAACCAATTTTCAGTTCAAAAAGCTGAACCGAACTGGTTTTTGGTTAAAAAACTAGAACCGAATTTATTCTTTAGAAATAATTAGGGGTAATTATGTAAAATTTGGTTTATAGGAACAAAATAATTAAATTAAAACTAGTTCGATTCGGTTCAATTTTTTGAACTGAAAACTGGTTCGGTTCAGTTTTCAAATTTTTCCCACCCCTAATATTAGACCTCTCATATCCCTTACATGACTACTTGATGTTGCTTGTATTGTCTTGCCATGTCTTCAGTTGTAAATTTTGTCCTTACTCAATCTATGGGTGGTACCTATCATTGTAACTATTTATAAAATTAGGTTTAACGCATAATCTGAATCAAATATTATTTTAGATTGTCTTCAAAAACACGAATCTTCTTTCATACTATGTGAAGTCAAATATATTGTTCTCATAAAATACTTTTGTTAACATCAAAACTCTAAGTATAATATCAACTTGATTCCAACAAATTGTGTTTTGTTGATTACAAAAACATATGTGAGAACAATGTACGTTTTAATGTATTTGTCTAAGTATGCAAACTCTAATGCAAGCTCTAAAAGTATTTATTTGAGTAATAGACTCTATTTGTTGTGCATCACATCTATTCAAGACTCTTATCAACGCGTCTCTTTATGACTTTGATCAACACGCCTCAATGCTCGTTCTGATTTGTCTGCCTCTTATAAGCATAACAAAAGATTCTTTTATTGATCCTCTTATTTGATGCTCTGAAGATAGTCAATCCTCTGTTACAAACAACATTCAAGCACTCTTTGGAAAATAAGTTTGACTCTAGTCAATCCTTTAATTGAAGTTGTTGTGACATACTCAACACTCACAAGTTTATGAAGCTTATCACACATAATTGATACACAAGCTTATGGCTTAGTCACTCAATTAGAACTCACACACATACAAACACACACTTACTTGTATAAAATGGAGAACAATATTGAGACTTTTATTTCACTTATCACTCAATGAATACACAAGTTGAATACATCTGTTATACAATGAGTCTCACTCAATGAGCTTGTAACTAACTTGACTCATGAAAGGAAAAAAGACACTATTAAATATGGCCAAATGCATGCTTAAGGGAGAGGGGACTCCACATTATTATTGGGGATAGGCAATTTCAACATTTGCTTATATTTAGAATAGGTGTCCCACAAAGAGATTTCAATTAGTCACCCCTTAATAAGCTTAGTCAGGTTGCAAGCCTAGTGTCAAACACTTAAGGATTTTTGGATCCTTGTGTTATAAACACATTCTATATGAGAAAAGAAAGAAACTAGATGATAAGAATGAGGCCACGGTGTTAGTGGGATATCATCCTACTAGAGCTTATAAATTGTATAGCCCCACAATGAACAAAATGATAATTACTAAGGATGTTATAGCTGATGAATAAGCCACTTGGGGTTGGGGAAGGAGTGCAACAACTCAAGTCCAAGTGCCTCATTTTTGTTCAATGAAGATAACCAAAATGTGATTGGAAATGTTGTGAATGGTCAAGACACAAGGCAGGAGAGAAGATCTCAAAGATAAAGGTGCAACTTGTCAGGTTGTCTAATCATGTGATGTATTCTATAACAATGTGACTGACATGGGAGATTTGGTTCATCTGGCTTTTATTGAAGATGTTGAACCACTAAAATATGAACAAGCAATTGAGAAAGAAGTATGGAAAGAGGAAATGCTAGAGGAAATGAATGTTGTAGAAAGGAATTATACATGAGAATTGGTTGACTTGCCCTATGGGAAAAGACCAATTAATGTGAAGTGGATATTCAAGATGAAGCTTGATGAAACCATTGCCAAGTATAACGCAAGTTGAGTTGCTAAAGGTTTTCTTCAAATGGTTGAAATTGATTACGCTGATGTATATGCTCCTATGACTTGAATGGAAACAATCAGACTGGTGATTGCAACTGCTGGTTCAAAAAGGTGCCCTCTATTCCAAATGGATGTAAAGTCAGCATTTCTACATGGTCATCTTGAAAAGAAAGTCTATTTAAAAGCAACCACCAGGCCTTATGAAGAAATGGAAAGAAGATGGAGTGTGCAGGTTGGGAAAAACACTATATGGACTGAAATAGACACCTGGGGCCTGGAACAAGAAGTTAAACTCATTTTTGATAAACCAAGGTTTCATCAAGTGTATTTTTGAATTTGGAGTTTATGTGAATACACTCACTAATAATGGCCTCATCTTAGTATGTGTGTAACTTGATGACTTACTGGAGACTAGAAGCAATGAGTTAGAGATTGAAGAATTCAAAAACAAAATGAAACAAGAGTTTGAAATGTCTGATTTGGGAAGGTTGTGAAGGTGCAAACACGAGAAGGGGGGTTGAATTGTGTTTGACTAACTTGAATACTTTTCCTATTTTTACACTTTTAAAACAAAACTTGATGTATGAATAAAAACAGAGTTAGCAGCGGATATAAAGTAAAAATAAAATACAGAATTTTTATACTGGTTCACCGTTAACGAGGCTACGTCCAGTCCCTTCACCTTGAAGGATTTCACTAATTCAAACCTTGAATTACAACAGTTCCACTGACCCTCCAAGTCAGTCTTCTCAAACAGTCTAACAATCCTAGACTCTTGAGGAATACAACACCTTGACTTCCTAAGTCAAGTCTTCTCCTGCCAATCTGACAACCCCAGATTGTAGAAGGAATTACAACGCCTTGAATCTAATTGCCAAGTAATCTGCTACCCCTTCTGACTCCCTCAGATTGTAGACTCTACTTCAACAACTTAGATCTAACACAAGGGAAAGAAAATAACACGAGTGCTTGCTTCTTGAAAGCTGGAATCACAATTAACCTCACTGAAAACTTGAGTGTTTGCTTTGGAAGTGTATGACTCTTTTGTGATTTTCGATACTAAGTATTCTGCCTTGAGCCTTCTTTTATAGATGCAGATTAGGGCCTCTTCCAAGCTTAATTTCGAGCTGAATCTTGCTGGATTCTCTTGCAAAAATATCTTGACCAATTGGGCTTCATTTAAATAAAAAACATATCTTTTTTAAGCTTCAGATTTTCTTTCAAAAATAACTGGCCAATCATATCTTTAGTTTCTTCCTGCCAACAGCTCCTGAGTTCCACAATACTTCACTTTATTTTTGTAACAAATCTTTTTAATACTTTGATCAAAATAAATTAAAATCTCCACCGTTAATCCTCATGATTAAATCTGGACCATTTGATCTTCTGCGCTAGTCCACATCTGGACCATACTAAGTGATATGCTATGATCCTCTGATTTCGGCCAACCCTGGACCACACTTTCTGATCTTCTGATCTTCTGATCTCGGCCATCCTGGACTTGCAAACTGATATGCTGTGATCCTCTAATCTCGGCCACTGCTGGACCACACATCCTGACCTTCTGATTTCGGCCAACACTGGGCCATGGTCTGATCTTCTAATCTCGACCAACATTGGGCCAAATAATTAAATCTAAACCATTGATCTAAAAATCTTCCCTCTAATCTGGACCAATTCTGGACTTGGTCTGGATTAAACTAAAATTAAATCTGGACAAATAATATTTCAGTCTGGACATTTTACCTTTGATTTTGGATCAGGTCTGGGTCAATTCTGGAAATCATTTCTTCTGGTCTGGACTTAGTTTCATACCCTAAACCATGCTATCTTCTGGTGTGGGTCAGATCTGGGTTAATTCTCTTGTTCTAGACCCATAAATTCATCCTCTGATTAAGTCTGGAACAAGTCTGGACTGTTTATCATTTCACTGCTAGACCATCTTCTGGTCTGAATAACTTCTGGAATAAATCTAACATTTGATTCCTTTTGGTCTAGAACAACTCTCCCTCTGGCAGGCTTTCCTCTGGTATGGTCCAGGTCTTCTTTTGACATTGTTTCCTTCTGATCTGGGCCAGCAAAGATATCTTCTGGTGATGTTTTGACATCCTGAAGTATCTTCTGGTAATTCCAAGATATATCCTCTGGACCTTATGGATGTATTTTCTGGAGCATTCTGGAGTTGTATCCTCTAGTCTGTTTTTATTCTCTGGTAGCTCATCTTCTGGTGGCATTTAATGTAATAATTCAGGTTCAAAATAAGATTACATAAAGTGCTTTTGTAAACATCAAAATCCTAAGTATTTAGAACCAACTTGGTTCCAACAGGTTGGCTTACTTCCTTGGTATGGAAGTTGAATTTACCAATGATGGCATATTTTTACATCAGAGAAAGTATACCCAAGAGATCTTGAAGAGGTTCAATGTGACAAACTACAATGCATTAATAACTTAAGTTGAGCTGAATGTGAAGTTGACTAAGGGTGAACAAGAGAAGTAGGTGGATGAAACAATATACAAACAAATTGTGGGATCACTGAGGTTTCTGTACAATAGGAGGCCAGACATCACCTATGGGGTTGGCTTGATCAACAAGTGATCCTAGAGCTTCACATATGATAACAACTAAGAGAGTACTAAAATATCTAAAGGAACTCAAAACATGAGAATCTTGTTTTCTAAGAAACTAAAAAAGGGATCTCAAGAGCTTGAGGCTTTCTCATATGTATATTGCAGTGGTGATAAGGTTGAGAGAAAGAGTACTTCAGGTATTTGTTTAAGTTTCTAGGAGCACCAATCTCTTGGTGCTCAAAGAAACAAACTATGGTGGCTTTTTCCTCATGTGAGGAAGAGTATATAGCTTCCTCAAGTTCAGCTTGTCAAGCTTTATGGATGGAATTATCGCTTGAGAAATTTAATATACTAGGCCTATGCAACTACTAGTGGATAATAAGTCTAATATAGTCTTGCAAAAAAATCCAGTCTCGCAATGTAGAAGTAAGCATATAGAAGCAAAGTTTCACTTTCTGCGTGACGAGGTCAATAAAAGAAAGATAGAGCTTGTGTATTATAGCGCAGAGGTTCAAGTTGCTAACATTTTTACTAAGCCTATGAAGGCTGAAAGATTTAGTGAGTTGACTTTCTTGATGATTGTAGTACAAGCTAATGATGTTTCAATTAAAAGGCCATGTTGTGATGTAATTTATATATCATAGGTAGTTATAAAGTTTGTTAAGAAGGTATGAGATCCTTAGGAGAGAAAGTTAGTTACAAACTCATGAGTCCAGTTAGTTACAAGCTCATTGAGTGAAACTCATTGTATAAAAGGTGTATTCAACTTATATATTCTTTAAGTGATAAGTGAAATAAAAGTCTCATTATTCTTCTCCATTTAGTAACTGTGTGTGTGTGTGTGTGAGTTCTAATTGAGTGACTAAGCCATAAGCTTTTATATCAATTTTGTGTGATAAGCTTCATAAGCTTGTGAGTGTTGAGTAGGTTCCAACAAAATCATGTACAACAACTTGTCCTGAATTCTCCGATTCAAACGAATATGAGATGAAATTGCTTTGATGATTACATCCTCTAATTATTGTGATGGATAAAAAGGTATATTCTGAAAAAAGGAATGAAACAGGAAAAAGGACAAAAGAATATTTTTCAAAATTCATGCCATATTTCCTATACAATACAATTAGCACAAATCATGTGTGTGCGGTAATTGCACAACAATTTTATGCAACAGCCATAAAACTCTAAAGGAATCAACTTGCTCTACCTAAAGAAATCATAAAACACATCTTTGAGAGAACAACCTTTAAAAGGAAAGGACAAACTTTCTCTACAACAAAACCTTTGTGATACTAAAAAGAAAAAAGTTCTTGAAACAATTTTATTGAGTATTTTTCATTGTAATACCCTCTTGGAAAGAGTTACCCATAAATACTTGAAACAATTTCATCTTTGTACCATAGCCTAGTAGTAGTTGTGAATCTCAAAAGCTTAATTGTACTAAGCTATAAGTTTGAGAAGGCTAGAACATGATTAGGTGACTATTAGATGTTCTATTGGTTGAAAGAAATCAGTTTGATTTAGTGGACTAAATCCTTCAGTGAGAAGTCACTGGACGTTACTATTGTGATCTCTTTATTTTTGTGTTAAAGTTATTTTGTTAAATTTGTCTTAAGTTTCTAATCATAAATCTTTTTAAAGAGAAAAGTTTTAAATTTAAAAACACAATTTAAACCGTCAATTTTTCTTGTGTTTTGCAACCTTCACATATTGCATTGGCGGCATGTCAATCACTCTGTCTTTTCCTTGTTAGCGAATGCTTAATTTGTTGTCATCTCATCATCTACCCACACACATAGTATGTAAGCACCCACACGGAAACAAATGTATGTTAGTCATCATGTTCAAATGTATAATCAAGCAGAGTAAGATAAATTAAAAGGTACAATCAATATCACACTTAACACCATCAATAAATGCACGATAACGTGACAATAGTCCTAACATCAATTACGTCATGCTATTTCCTTCTAACTTTAGGTTGATACGGGTAGAGAAGTCACCTTCTACCCCCAATAAGAGTGTTTAGTTAGAATAATTCAGTATTCAATAAAATGCCCTAGCGGTACCTCGTCTTTACATAAAACTTTCCTACAGATAACTACTTGAATGTCACCTCAACAATCGAGTTCTGATTCTATCATGACACAACCCCCAAAAATATTTTCTACTATATGTATGCAACACATAATATTACACCCCAAATTTCTTATCATTATATTTTAGTATTAAAGTCATAAATTATTATTATATTTGTATTTGTTGTGTGATAATTTTCTACGTGTTTACTTTTACATGTTTACATTAGTAATTTATTTGAACTATTCATTATTAATATTAAATCTATTTATTTTATTTCAAATATATATATATATATTAGTTTTAGAATTTAAGAGCTTGAGTTATATTAGAATATACTTGTCTATTTTAAAAGCATTTTTTTCAATAATATGATAAAAAAATAAGAAAAGAAAGGAATAAGGAGGCACGCATGATAATAGGTAGTGGACCTTTACATTTTGCTGAACACACTGGTCTTGCTCGTAAGTCTTGAACATATTACTACTACTGTCGTCAGATCAACGAATCGATCATACATTTTTCTATCTCATTCACGAGATCTTTCATTTTCTCCAATTAAGTTTTCATTACTCTTAAAATGTTGACAAACATTTACGTACCATCTATGATACTATTATTTAGATTTTTTCGACAATCTCTTTACCATCTTTTTACTGTTTTATTCATTATTTGATTAAAATAAAACATTAAATATATTTTATTTATTATTTATATTCTATTTGAATATCAATTATTTATAGAATGCTTTTTGATCGTAAAAATAATGTGTTTTGAAACGAATTAGTAAACTTAGTTTGTGAAGGTACAGTAGCAACAAAATGTTGTTTTGAAATAACAACATGCTTTAAATAAATAAATCCTGCAAATCTGAAAAAAAAGTTAGCATATGCCTTTATTTTTATTTTGTTGTTATTTCACAGTTGATTTTATTATTATGCTTTAATAGTATATAAGATAGTATATACTATTAAAATATTATTTGTATGTTCTTGATTAGTTACGATAGTACAAATATACACTTAAACAATTTAATAGCTCAAAATAATATAAGAGATGAATAAATTTTTTAATTATTTCAAAAATAAAATTAATAAGTATTTATAACAATAATATTGACTAGTTATTTTTGCTTTTTTTATCGACGAAGCATCGAAGTAGTTAGTCCTTGAGGCAAGTATTTGAGATAACCATAATTATAGTAATTTAAATTCAAATACATGTAGTTAAAAAACATTTTAACATGGTTCAAGAATGTAAAGGTGGGCCACAACTTCTACCAGGCCACAACTTCTACTTCTTACCGAAATAAGATAAATAACATGAGATAAGATAAACAACTAATTAGATGATAGTATAACAAGTTAGCAAACTAAAATGAATCAAATTGTATATAAACTATTTTCAAAATTAAACAATATTCTAAAATTAGATTATGTACTTATATTATTATAAAAGTATCACTAATTCAGCACCATAAAATATTATTATTTTTTTCAATATTCAAAATTGCTCCTAAAATTACTTTTTAAAAAATCACATGCTTTCTTTTTAAACTATTTTTAAAAACAATAAAATTCCTAAAAATTTCACCTATACTTTAAACGTAAAAAGATATCTTCCTAAATATTTAAACATTCTAAAAATCATTATTATCGACTTATATTTGGAAAGAAATTTTTTTATCATATTTATTATAAATAGATAGAAAATTTTCAACTCACCAAAGCATCAAAAATAGTTCAAATTTATTTACTTATTTTCTCAAAATTGTTTCTGCAACAAATCTTCTAATTTTTTTTAAAAACAACACATAGTTAAAACTTGGAGTAAGTTTTCGACTACAATTCAAACATAATTCAACAATTCAATTAAGTTCTTAAATACAACAAAACTCTAACACAATTTAATTTTTTAAAATAAATAAACATCAATTCAAACATTTTTTTTTCATTTTATAAAACAATTAATTCAACCTTAACTCCTTCACAATTTTTTTTTAAAATATTAACTTTAAGAGACATGATAAGAATAATTTATCTTATCATATCTAAATCCAGTGTTTGTTGAACCGATATAATATGATAAGTTAATCCATAACTCTATTTTATCATGTCCCTGTTGAGACAAAATCTTTTTCAAATTGTTTTAATGATAACAAAATTATTGATTATGATTCTTGTTAAATGACTAATTTGTGCTCTTGAATGAATTAATATTAGAAAACAGGTTGTACTTCAAAAGAAACAAAAGCTGAGTCAATCCAACAAGATTTTCAAACTAGAAAATAGACTAGAGGACGAACCCTCAAAGAGGATGAACCAACAAATCTGCAAAATCTTCAAAATCACAATAACAATGATTTCTTATCAAAAGAGAAGTTAAATCAGTGTTAGAGTTGAAAGAAAAATAAAGTTAAATGAAGAGGACAAAGGCAGAGGATAATCAAATAAGGATGAACTGTAAGAGGATGGACCTCCAGCTCTCTTCATTCTCATATGATGAAAATGGTTTCATCTTATCAAATGACATAAAAGTTGTACTAAACAAGGCCAAAATAAAATCTGACATGTCTTGAAGAACGAAAAAGAAAAAGGACAGCTAAGGCCCAAACATCAAGGATGTTTGAACCTCCTATGCGAGGATGGACTGAATTCTCATCCTCGTGCGCTCAATCAAGACAAAAGACAGCTGGATGACATTTTTGTAATTAAGCTTACCAGCCTTGGACTTTTGATTAAGTCCCTAACGGTCATAAAGCATCTTAACACATGGATAGACTATCTTACAACTCTATAAAAGGAAGGGTGCTCTTCTTCATTCAAGACACAACTACAAAACATACAAAGAGAAAGTCTAAAAGCTATCAAGAGCATTCCCATCCTCTCTTTATACTTTCTATAATCTTACACTAGATCTTTGAAATATCTTTTTAGAAAGTTTTAGTAAAGAGAAATATCATAAACATTATCATTCCAAATTGTAATTTCCACACAAACTGTAACTGACCTCTGCGAGAGGTTGATTGTTTTGATTCTTATTGAAATGTCACAAGTGTGTGAGGGCTGGATGTAGCCTTCATTGGGTGAACCAATATAAAGTTGTGGTGTCATTCTCTATCCTCTCACTATCTATTTTTTAGTAATCAGTTCATACTCATAGTTTTAAATTTGCAACCTCTGATTTTCATCCTCTCGAAGAGGATAAAGCGTGAAAACACAAAAGAAAGATTAAAACAACAAATATCTCTATTCAACCCCCTTTCTAGTGATATTCTAGCTACTTCAATTGGCATCAGAGCAAGATTCTCTAAAAAACTACACCTAACAGTGTAAGAGAAAAAGATCAAAAGAAAAAATGTCAAAAGCTAAGTATATCCTTGAAAGAGGTTTATCCAGCAAACCTCCCTATTTTGATGGCACAGATTACTACCACTTGAAAGGAAAGATGAAATTGTTGGTCATATCATAAGATAACAACACTTGGTATGTGGTTGAAAATGGAAATCACGTCATTAGTATCAACAACATAGATTTATTCTCCGACGAAAAACTTCAAGCACAATGGACGGCTGAAGAAAATGCTAAAGTACTCCTAAACTCTAAAGCTTATTTATTTCTAACGTGTGCTTTGAGCAAGGAAGAATATGGCATAGTTGATGAACGCCAAAATGCTAAGGAACTATGGGACACTCTAAAGATCCATCATGAAGGATCAAGTCACGTTAAAGAGGCTAGGATCGACATGGGTGTAAGAGAACTCAAACTGTTCGAAATGAAGGAAGAAGAAACGATTGATGAGATGTTCTCAAGGCTAACAATCATCCTAAACAACTTGAGTTCTCTTGGAAAGGAATATTCCATTCAAGAAAGGATAAGGAAAATTCTAAGAATTTTACCAAAAGAATGGAGACCAATGGTGACTACCATT
This sequence comes from Cicer cuneatum, assembly GCA_037974295.1. Classification (NCBI taxonomy): domain Eukaryota; kingdom Viridiplantae; phylum Streptophyta; class Magnoliopsida; order Fabales; family Fabaceae; genus Cicer; species Cicer cuneatum. The sequence goes on from JBBPBO010000004.1 coordinate 24,474,190, forward strand.
ATTGAAGCAAGAAACTTGGCCACCATGAGGTTAGAGGATCTAGTTGGAACTCTTAGAGCTCATGAACCATTGTTGCTTGCTGATAAACCAAGCAAAAAGGGAAAAATGATTGCTCTAAAATATAGTCAAACGGTAAGTCCATCCTTCAAGAAGACTGAAGATGTCACAAAAAGGGAAAACTCAGAGTATCCTCTATCTGAAGAGGAGGATGAACTCACTTTGATTTTCAGAAGAATTCAGAGGATGATAAATCGGAGAGGACAAGACAAAAGATCTCCTCAAAAAGAAAAAACTGACAAAAGTCAGATAACTTGTTTTGGATGCAACAAAATGGGACACTACAAAATTGAGTGTCCTCTGAACAAAAGGAACACAAGAAGATTCTACAACAAAAATAACTCTATGATGGCTACTTGGGATGACAACGACGACTCATCCTCTGAGCAGGAAAAGGAAGAAGAGGCTAACCTTTGTCTCTTGGCAAACTCAGATACTTATGAGGTACAACCTCTGATCAACAAAAGAAAGTCATGGTTCTTCGATAGTGGCTGCTCAAGGCATATGGCAGGGGATAAGAATTGTTTCATTTCGTTAGAAATAAAGGATGGAGGACCAGTCACCTTTGAAAACAATGATAAAGCTCAAATAAAAGGTACATGTATCATTGGTCAAAACCAATTCTTCCAAAATCGAAAATGTTCAGTATAGATGGTTTAAAACATAACTTGCTAACCATTAGCCAACTGTGTGATAGTGGATTTGAAGTAATTTTTAAAACCACTCTATGCGAGGTCAAACATTCATCCTCGGGTAGAGTTTTCTTCTCCGGTATTAAAAAAAAAGAATTTATATGTTTTATATTTGGATGATTTGCCTACTGAATCTTGTTTTATTTCTCTTAAAAAAGATAAATGGATATGGCACAAACGAGCTGGTCATACAAGCTTAAACACTATTTCTAAATTATCAAAATTAGAATTAGTCAAAGGTCTTCCAAAAATTAATTTTGAGAAAGACAAAGCATGTGAAGCTTGTGCCAAGGGAAAACAAGTTAAAAGTAGTTTTCACTCAAAAATATTGTTTCAACAAATCATCCTATTGAACTCCTTCATATTGACCTCTTTGGTCCTATTAAAACTCCAAGTCTTAGTGGAAAAAGATATGGATTTGTAATAGTTGATGATTTCTCACGATTTACATGGGTTTTATTTTTAAAAGATAAAAATGAAGCCTTTGATGCATTTCAATATTTTTGTAAAAAGATTCAAAATGAAAAGACTACTAAAATTATTTCTGTGAGAAGTGATCACAGAGGTGAATTTGAAAATGAGTCTTTCAAAATGTTTTTTTGATGAAAACATAATTTCTCATAATTTTTCTTGTCCAAGAACTCTTCAACAAAATGGAGTTGTTGAAAGGAAAAATAGAACTCTACAAGAAATGGCTAGAACTATTTTGAATGAAGTCAACATTAAAAAATACTTTTGGGCTGAAGCCATCAACACAGCTTGCTATGTTTCAAACCGTGTATCCATTAGAAATTTTTTAAATAAAACTCCATACGAACTTTGGAAAGGCAGAAAACCCAATATCTCTTATTTTCATATATTTGGTTGTTATTGCTACATACTAAATAAAAAAGAAAATTTGGGGAAGATTGATCCAAAATCCGATAAAGGAATATTTTTAGGATACTCCACATCCTCAAAAGGTTCTAGAATATATAATCTTAGGACTCAAACTGTGGAGGAATCCATGCATGTTATTTTTTATGAGTTTGATGACTTCTGTTTCGAAAATATGGATAATGTTGAAGAAGATGAACATTCATCCTCTAGAGTACATAGTTCAAATGAAGAGGACGATTATGATCCATCCTCTCAGTAGCCTCCAAGAGGATGGAAGGTGGCAACACATCATCCTCTTGATCTGATCATTGGAAACACTGCAGATGGTGTTAGGAGCAGACAATCTTTTGCAAACAACATGGCGATGATATCACAAGTTGAACCTAAAAATATTGATCAAGCAATAAATGAAAAATCATGGGTTGAAGCCATGATGGAGGAACTGTCACAGTTTGAAAGAAATAAAGTATGGGATCTTGTGCCCCATCCTCTGGATAAATCCATCATTGGAACTAAATGGATCTTTAGAAATAAACTGAATGAGGATGGAGAGGTCATTAGGAATAAAGCAAGACTAGTGGCTCAAGGTTAGAACCAACAAGAGGGAATAGATTATGATGAAACATTCGCTCCGGTTGCTAGACTTGAAGCAATAAGAATCCTCCTAGCATATGCCACTCATAAAGGTATCAAACTATTTCAAATGGACGTCAAAATTGCCTTTTTGAATGGCTTCCTAAATGAGGAGGTTTATGTTCACCAACCTCCTGGTTTTGTGAATGAAAAGAAGCCTAATCACGTGTTCAAACTCTCTAAAGCTCTTTACGGATTAAAACAAGCTCATCGAGCTTGGTATGAGAGGTTAAGCTCTTTTTTTGAAAGAAAATGGCTTTTCAAGAGGACAAATCGATACCACACTCTTCAAGAAAACTCTTAAAGAGGATTTGTTAATTGTACAAATATATGTAGATGACATAATCTTTGGATCCACAAATGAAAGAATGTGTGAAGATTTCTCTAACCGCATGCAAAGTGAGTTTGAGATGAGCATGATGGGTGAACTGAAATTCTTTCTTGGTTTACAAATTAAACAAATGGAAACTGGCATTTTCATTTCCCAAGAAAAATACACCAAAGATCTCCTAAAGAAATACAACATGAACTCAGCAAAAACTATGGATACTCCTATGCATCCATCTTCCATGTTACATAAAGACGATGAAGGAACTTCAATATCTGAAAAGGAGTACAGAGGGATGATTGGATCCTTACTATACTTAACTGCTAGTAGGCATGACATTGTGTTTGCTGTTGGTCTTTGTGCACGATTTCAATCATCTTCTAAATAATCTCATCGCACAACTGTGAAAAGAAATTTTAGATATCTGGTTGGCACCACTGATCTTGGAATATGGTATAAAAGGAGTTCAAATATTGACCTCTTAGCATATCAGCTGCACAATGTTGTTCACAAATACTTTGGGTAAGAAATCAACTAGAGGACTACTCACTAACGTACGCAAAAATTCCCATCCTCTGTGATAATACAAGTGCCATAAACCTTTCCAAAAATCCCATACAACATTCTCGATCCAAGCATATTGAAATCGAGCATCATTTCATAAGAGATCATGTTCAAAAGGGAGATATTGAGCTAATTTTTATTGAAACTGAAAATCAATTAGCAGACATTTTCACCAAACCTCTTCAGGAGGATAGATTCAAAGGCATTTTGGAGAACCTCTCCATCATAAGTCTGTCGAGAATACTTTAAAAATTTCTCTTATATTTTTAAAATATATTTTAACATTTGCCTCCATTTAAAATGATATTTAAAATTTTTTTTGTATCTAACTTTTATCCAAAAATCTCATCTCGCGAGGATCATTCTAAATAGGCAATGTCCTTCAATTAACCAAGAGAATGAGCAAACTCAAAATGGTGTTTGGTCACTCTCATTTTTTTTCTCTTGTCAAATCTGATTTGGGTCAATATTTAGCATGCATGTGAATGTTGATTTAGTTTTAACCCAGAAGAGTATCATTCCTTTTTGGTGAAAATAAGCCCAAAGTCAAAACTGACAAAGCCTGCGCAAGCTTCCCCGTTGTTGGTCTGTTTTCAGTGCAACCTCCTTGGGTTCCACCAAGAATTTAATGCACTGACGGCTCAAGGTGACCGTTATTGTCATCCGTGTGGCCCTAGTCAGCCTACTCCATCATCCCCTCACGTCAATCCCAATGACTGCCACTCTTTCAAATACTCATTCCTTCTTCCTCCAACCGTTACATCAAACCTCCCTCCTCTAAAAACTCATGCTTTGTAACCTTCAATCCTTTATCCATTTCTCATCAAACATTTCAAACTCTTTCTCTTATTCACTCCAATGGCTCACACGAAACTCTCTGCCAAACGAAAAATCTTAGAAAATGTTCCAGAAGAATCCTATGAAGATTACTCCAGCAATGAGCTGAGCAATCACGAGGAGGATGACTCTGAAGAAATCCTCCAACCTGAACCTATGAACGTCATCCATCCTCTACACACTGCTAGTATTCCAAACATCACCTTCGCTCCTCCTCATCTAAAACAAAAAAATTCCTCCTCTTCCAAGACCTCTTCATTTGTTCCCATATGTAGGTCCTCCAGAATCATGTGTGGGGCCATATCCTCACAAAGAACAATCACATAAGACAACACATACTATGTGATTGATTCTGATGATTCAGAGCAGACGATTTCTGCTGATTCCATTCCTAAACTACTCTCCAGAAAAACCACCTCTCCCAAAAAATCTCCATCACCAAAAACCACACCCAAAAAATCTCCATCACCAAAAAATCTCAACAAACTCATTCTGCTTCCATTACCTCTCTATTTGAAACTCCAGCTTTGGAGAAAACTTTTTTCTCTAAAGGGCACGATAAGTTAGTGGTGAATTGCAAGTTCATTGACCTTGCTGACTTAAAAAAGGGTGGCTTCAATATCGAAGAAGTATTTGACCAGATTGGATGCACCTTTGTTCTGAGAGTGAATGAACCCCAATATCCTCGCCTTGTGCAAGCATTTTACGCTGCTGCTAATGGATCCAAGGGAGATACTGGTTTCAGTATCTTCCTCAAAGGAGTACACATGGAAATCAATCCTACTTCCTTGTGTCAAATTCTGGACATTCAGGATGAAGGCTCACTCTGCTTCTAAGAAAAATGGTACTCTCAGTGCCATGTCTCTAGAACCTCTGTGCTTCAAAACACCCTTATCCATCCTCCTAAGCCTCAAGTGGCTTCCAACCTCCTCCCCTTATGTTGTATGCTCCACAACATTTGCGTACATTCCATTGTACCAAGGGCTGGGAGTTTTGAAAAAGTCACTGAACTTGACCTTCTCCTCATCAACCATCTTACAATTGGCACTCCTTTACACTTGGGGTATATCATTTTTAATTTCATGCTGGATGCTGCTGTTTTGGGTCGTTCCACCCCTTATGGAATGATTCTTACAAAAAAATTTAAATTTTTTTAAATTGCCCCTTGAGGACGAGCCCTCAGTCTACATCAATAGCACATTCTTCGTGAGAAATGTGAAGCAGATGAAGCTTCAGCCTCTCGATATGCCTCACTCCACCAAATCCACCACCTCCGCACCATCTAAACCATCCTCTGCACCACAATCCAAGAAAAAGAAAAAACAAAGAAAAACTTATCACACCCTTCAACCATCTCAAAAAGAAACCACCCAACCTCCTGCAAAGGATACTACCACTCCTACCAGTTAGGAACCCTTTATTACCACTGATCGAACTCCCTCTTCTCCTTGTGAGTTTGATGATACATGTCCAACACAATCTCCACCACTCTCCATCATTCCGTCTAATCATGAAGATGTTTATACTGCCAAGGATCCCCTTGAGGATGCTCGTACACAAATTATGGAGGATGGTGAAGAGCTTTACTATGATCTGATTTTAAGCCACCATACATTCTCTCCAAAAATCCCTCCTAAAGATGAGCCTGCTAACACCTCTCTGAAATTAGAAGAAACCTTTATGATACCCCCATATCCTCCACCTAGTCCATTACAGTCGCCACAAGCAAGTTTGAATGCTGGTACTCCTTCTGCCCTTCCTCCTACTACAACTGCTCCTTTTGTCACTACTCATGTTATTGGTGAATCCTCTCGACCTCTCCCTGAGGTTACTGGTCAGTTTAGCTCTATTAACTCCTTTTTGGCCAAGACAAGTGAGCACGTGTCTCCAGAAAAAGCTGGCAGCTCAAAAATAAAAGAGCAAGTGTCAACGATGTTCCCAAAGACAACCGCTCTTGAAAGAGGACGAAAGAACGTCAAAGTCAAAGGGAAATCAGGCTGTTAAAGAAAATTCGTAAAGATCAAAAGAAGTTGTTTGTAAGTTTCACAAATTTTCAACACCAATAGCTCAGTTTGGTCTCATCCTTGAATGGGTCACCAAGCATATCGTTCCTACCATTGCACCAGGAGACTATCCTCCCGTACTGCAAGCCCAACTTCTTCCAGCTGATGTTCCACGTCCTTCCACATCCTCCTCCTCTGATGATTCATCTCCGTCCAAATAACCATCCTCCAACATCTTTTACTTCTCTTTTTGTTGCTGCCCAAATTCAGGGGGAGCAAGATTATGAAGTTTTTAGTTGCAACCTTTTCTTTTGTTTGTCCTAAAAAATATTACTTGTTTCTCTATTTATCTATGGACCCTTGTTTGTTAATTTTAAAAATATCTTTTTGAAATATGCCATCTAATTATTATCCAGTTTAATGAAAGTTAGCTCATTCAAAAATTGCATATCTCAAAAACGTTTTTACAAGAATGCTTGTAGTGAATTTAAAAAAAAAATCAATACTTGCATAATTAAGGGGGAGCTTAAATACGTAATTATTAATTTTTATCATAATCTAAATATTTTTGTCATCATCAAAAAGGGGGAGATTGTTGAGACAAAATCTCTTTTAAATGATTTTAATGATAACAAAATTATTGATTATGATTCTTGTCAAATGACTAATCTATGCTCTTGAGTGAATTAATGTTAGAAAGCAGGTTGCACTTCAAAATAAACAAAAGCTGAGTCAATCCAACAAGTTTCTCAAACTAGAGGATAGACTAGAGGATGAACCCTCAAAGAGGATGAACCAACAAATCTGCAAAATCTTCAAAATCACTATAACAATGATTTCTTATCAAAAGAAAAGTTAAATCAATGTTAGAGTTTGAAAGAAAAATAAAGTTAACTGAAGAAGACAAAGGCACAGGATAATCTAAGAAGGATTAACTGTAAGAGGATGGACATCCAACTCTCTTCATTCTCATGTGATGAAAACGGTTCTATCTTATCAAATGACATAAAAGCTGTACTAAACAAGACTAAAATAAAATCTGACATGTCTTGAAGAACGAAAAAGAAAAATGACAGCTAAGGCCCAAACATCAAGGAGGTTTGAACCTCCTATACGAGGATGGACTGAATTCCCATCCTCTTGCACTCAATCAAGATAAAAGATAGCTGAATGACATTTCTGTAATTAAGCTTACTGGCCTTGGACTTTTGATTAAGTCCCCAACGGTCATGAAACATCTTAACACATGGATAGATATATTACAACTCTATAAAAGGAAGGGTGCTCTTCTTCATTCAACACACAACTACAAAGCATACAAAGAGAAAGTCTAAAAGCTATCAAGAGCATTCCCATCCTCTCTTTATACTTTCTATGATGTTACACTAGATCTTTGAAATATCTTTTTAGAAAGTGTTAGTAAAGAGAAATATCATAAACATCATCATACCAAATTGTAATTTCCAAGTGAGTTACACTTAGGAATAGTTGAAATATGGAGAAGAGATTGTATGTTTGGTGAGGCTCTAGAACACACAAACTGTAACTGACCTCTGTAAGAGGTTGATTGTTTTGATTCTTATTGAAATCTCACAAGTGTGTGAGGACTGGACGTAGCATTCATTGGGTGAACTTGTATAAAGTTGTGAGTGTCATTCGCTATCCTCTCACTCTCTAGTTTTTAGTAATCAGTTCATACTCACAGTTTTAAAATTTCAACCTTTGATTTTCGTCCTCTCGAAGAGGATAAAGCGTTAAAACACAAAAGAAAGATTAAAACAACAAATATCTCTATTCAACCCCCCTTCAGGTGATATTCTAGCTACTTCAATCTCTTTAGTTGAAATTTCTATCATGAATATGAGCTAGGTTAGAAACCAACATGATATGATAAGAACATTAATTTATTCAATTACCCTTATAAAATATAAAATTTAATATAGTAAAATAAAATACTAATATAAAAAATAATTTATAAAATATAAAAATGTAAATCTAATATAAATATAAAAATAATCAATAGAATTTGATATTAAACTGAAAATAAAATATTAATAATTAATTTAAAAAATGTTTATGATTTTATCATAAGGGTAGTTTTGTCTTTTTATATAATTTAATAAATTAGTATTCAAAATTATAAAAATATGAAAATTAATTGAAAATTTAATATAAATATTATTCGTTTACCATGTGTGTATCAAACACATAATATGATAACGTTTATCGTGTTACTATCATATCCAATCCTTATCAAGCTTTATATTATATCCTCTATCTTATCCTGCACATCAAATGAACCCTAAAATTCTACTAACCTTGAATATTCGAGAATTATATGGCTAATAATCTGAATTTTTTTTAAGATTTCAAATTCACGATGGATGTTCTAATTTGATTTCAATAGCATGATCAAGACTTTAATTATTTCAATACAACCATCAACACTTTTAATTGGTTTAAATTAAAACTCACACTTTAAAACGACTTTTTTTTCAAAATTAGCACCTCTAATTTGTTTTATCACCAAAAAAATATCTTTTACTGTTTGACCATGAAAATCAATACTTTTACTTTTGATGAAATCAAGTTATGTGTTTTATATATATTTAAAAATAACTATATATATATTTTAAAAAAATTGAATTTTAAAATTTTATAGCTATTTCTTAAGACAATATATTTTTTAATTGACAACAACATCTACATTATTTGAAAACGAACATCAACAATAATGACAACAATTACAAGTTATTCCAATCAAGCCAACTAAATTTGAAAATATACATCTTCTATTCAACATCAAAACATGAAACACAAAATAGCAATTGAGATTTAAGTAAGCAAATAAAATAATTTCATAAAAATTTAAATTAACATTAATAAGAACTAATAATTCCTAACATATTGTCGCTTCGCTTCTAATTGTTAACATAAAGAAAGCAAAAGAGGCATAAAAAGTTTTTACTAGTAAGAGGTTTCACATAACATGACCATTCCAAGAGTAAGACAATACAAAACATTAATAAATTAAATAAAATTATGAAAATTTATGAGGTAATTTTAAGAAATTCTTGGTTACTCATGTAACCCCTTCAAATGCACCACACAAAATTATTAAGCAACAATCAACACATAACAAGTAACTTTACCAATTAGGTAGTAACTAGTAAGCACTTCACAAAACATGTACACTCATAGAAAAATATATAGCACATAACACAATAATATTTGGTAAAAATAAGATAGTTAACATAATACACAAGCAACACACAATTGACTCGATTGATATTTGATTGATACATAACCGACATATGATCCATTCAACTTGATTGGACAGACCTTCTCTAATACCACTAATGTGACACCTTAAACTCCAAAATAATATATTTAATACATTATATAATATTTTTGTAAAACTTCACAGCGGATAAATGAATACATTTTCAAAGGAAAAATAAACTTTTACAAGTGTTTAGGATATCACAAGGTACACATAGAGCACTTTAAACTTTCTTCCTCAAATAAAACAGTGCAATCTCAATAAACTTAATTTAACTATAACTTCTTAGTTTAATTCAAAAGAATTACTAGTAGTAACATGTTTTTCTTACAAAAATTAGTTTCTAATTAAATAAGTAAAATACAATTTATAAATCTCATCCCCAGTGTCACATATCAGAGCGGGACTTTTCCCAAACTAGAACATTAAAACTCATTAACCTATATTAAATGCGATTTAACAAACTTATAGCCAAGACAGTCCAACACAAACAACGAAGGTAGTTAGTTTTAAAATCATGTTTATAGTATAATATAAGTAAGAGGAACATGCAAATAATCATAATAGAATTGTATCGTAACACATCATCATATATCCAAAAATTCAAGGAAATAATATCACATTTTATCGTCAAAATCACTCAAGGAAAATCAATATCTCATTCTAACATCAAATCATCTAAAATAAATTATTATCACCTTTGATACACATTAATCACAATAGAATAATCATAAATACAATACAATGTCATGCTATGTATGAGCGTAGACTCTATACTTTTTCACCATTTGATACTATTTTAACTCTGAGATACTTGGTTAGGAGACTTGGTACAGTGTCACCACGCAAGTGGACGAACGATTCAAATTGGCCATGTCCTCAAAGACACCCTCAACTCAACCCGAGGCACATATACCCGATGCTTGAGGTAAACATGTGTTGCATGGTAGCTCATGACATTTGGAGGGCTACCTCCAAATACCTAGGAATACTCCACCAGAATACCCTCAAGGTCTAACAATCTTGCCTTAAGGCTTAAGGGTAAACCTCTACGACCAAACTCATTTAGTTGTTCTTCTCAAACATCATCAGGCTTGTTAGGACCTACCTATATGATGACAAGATAATTTCCACATCAAAGACTCGTAACATCTAGTTCCTCCCCTCGTTGGCCTATACTACTCCATTAAGAGCATCATTGTTAGCACAAGTTGGAATCACTACTATTTCATCAACTATGGGGTTACTTCAATATATTCATCACAAATTCATAACATCACAATCATCACTTATACATCATCATCACATAAACTTATATCACACAATGCATTAATGTTTTATCATCATATCACATAAACTCATCAAGTCAAAGATAGACACAAAATTCATTCAACATCTAATATCACAATAATATTAAATACCACACATTCACTGAAAGTTAAATCTGAAGGTGCAAATACGAGAAGGGGGGGTTGAATTGTGTTTGACTAACTTGAATACTTTTCCTGTTTTTATACTTTTAAAACAAAACTTGATGTATGAATAAAAACAGAGTTAGCAGCAGATATAAAGTAAGAATAAAACATAGAATTTTTATACTGGTTCACCATTAACGAGGCTACGTCCAGTCCCTTCACCTTGAAGGATTTCACTAATTCAAACCTTGAATTACAACAATACCACTGAACTTCCAAGTCAATCTTCTCAAACAGTATAACAATCCTAGACTCTTGAGGAATACAGCACCTTGACTTCCTAAGTCAAGTCTTCTCCTACCAATCTAACAACCCCAGATTGTAGAAGGAATTACAACGCCTTGAATCTAATTGCCAAGTAATCTGCTACCCCTTCTGAATCCCTCATATTGTAGACTCTACTTCAACAACTTAGATCTAACACAAGGGAAAGAAAATAACACGGTGCTTGCTTCTGGAAAGCTGGAACTCACAATTAACCTCACTAAAAACTTGAGTGTTTGCTTTTGGAAGTGTATGACCCTTTTGTGATTTTTGATGCTAGGTATTCTACCTTGAGCCTCCTTTTATAGATGCAGATTAGGGCCTCTTCCAAGCTTAATTTTGAGCTGAATCTTGCTGGATTCTCTTGCAAAAATATCTTGACCAATTGGGCTTCATTTAAATAAAAAACATATCTTTTTTTAAGCTTAAGATTTTCTTTCAAAAATAACTGGCCAATCATGTCTTTAGTTTCTTCCTGCCAACAACTCCTGAATTCCACAATACTTCACTTTATTTTTGTAACAAATCTTTTTTATACTTTGATCAAAATAAATTAAAATCTTAAATCTGGACCATTTGATCTTCTGCGCTAGTCCACTTCTAGACCAGACTAAGTGATCTGCTGTGATCCTCTAATTTCGGCCAACCCTGGACCACACTTTCTAACCTTCTGATCTTCTGATCTCAGCCATCCTGGTCTAGCAAACTGATCTGCTGTGATCCTCTGATCTCGGCCACTGTTGGACCACACATTATGACCTTCTGATTTCGGCCAACACTGGGCCATGGTCTGATCTTCTGATCTCGGCCAACACTGGGCCAAATACTTAAATCTGAACCATTGATCTAATCTTCCCTCTGATCTGGACCAATTCTGGACTTGGTCTGGATTAAACTGAAATTAAATCTGGACAAATAATATTTCTTCTGGTCTGGCCTTAGTTTCATACCCTGAACCATGCTATCTTCTGGTCTGGGTCAAATCTGGATTGATTCCTTTGTTCTGGACCCATTAATTTACCCTCTGATTAAGTCTGGATAAAGTATGGGCTGTTTATTATTTCACTGTCAGGCCATCTTCTGGTCAGAATAACTTCTGGATTAAGTTTGACTTATGACTCCTACTGGTCTGGATCAAGTCTCCCTCTGGCAGGCTTTATTCTGGTCTGGTCCAGGTTTCCTTCTGACTTTGCTTCCTTCTGATTAGGGCCAGCAAAGATATCTTCTGGCGATGTTTTGACATCTTGGAGTATCTTCTGGTACCTTCAGGATTCAATCTCTTGAACACTTTGATCTTCTGCTTCTTATTACTTCAGCTTCTGGTGACATTTGATTTAATAATTCAAGGTTCAAAATAAGATTACATGGAGTGCTTTTGTAAACATCAAAATCCTAAGTACTTAGAACCAACTTGGTTCCAACAATCTCCCCATTTTTGATGATGACAAAACCTTAACTTATTTTGCTAGTTTATAACTCGAAGACTTGAATTACTCCCCCTCAGACCAATCTCTCCCCCTAAGTCTGATACTCGCTTTTTCTTCTCCTTTTCACTCTTTCTTTTCTTCTCTTCTCCTCTCCTTTTCAACTCCTTCTTTATTCTCTCTTTCTTTTCTCCCTTTATATAGCCTCTCCTTTTCAACTCCTTCTTTTTTCCACTCTTTCTTTTTCTCTCTTTATTTTTCTCTCTCCATGTTTCCTCTCCTTTTCAACTTCTTCTCTTTTTCACTCTTTCTTTTTCTCTCTCCCTGATTCTTCTTCTTTTCAATTCCTTCTCTTTTCATCTCTTTCTTTTTCGCTCCTCCTTTATTTTTATCTCTCATTTTCTACTTATTTCTCCTTTTTCTCTCTCTCTCTGCCCCTTTTTGTCATCAGCCAAAAAGGGGTCCTACTATTTTTGTAATTTTTTGTTTTTCTCTTTACAAATTACAGAAGGTAAAAACAGAAAATTAAAAAGCATAAAATAAAATTACAAGAAAATTAAAAAAAAACTCCTAAGATGGCTACTTGAGCTAGTCAGATATGGAGATAATGTTGAGATGCTTCTTGATGAACTCGAACCTATCTTCTGGTAATGCTTTGGTGAAGATGTGAGCTCATTGATGATCAGTGTCCACAAACTAGATGCTTAAAGTCCCTTTTTGAACATGGTCCCTAATGAAATGGTGTTTTATTTCAATGTGTTTGGCTCTAGAGTGTAAGATAGGGTTCTTGGTTAGGTTTATGGCTGAAGTGTTATCACAGAACAAAGGGATATTGGTTTCAAAGATGTTGTAATCTTCAAGTTGATGTTTCATCCAGAGTAACTGTGAACTGCATCCTGCTGCTGATATATACTCAGCTTCAGCTGTTGACATGGCAATTGTGCTTTTTCTTTTGCTTGACCAAGAGATCAAATTATCACGTAAGAAAGTGCAGTTTCCACTTGTACTTTTCCTTTCCAGCTTGTCTCCAGCATAGTCGGAATCACAAAAACCTTTGAGTTTGTAGGTGGGGGTTTTCTTGTATAACAAAGTAAGGTTGGTGGTTCCTTTAAGGTATCTCAAAATTCGTTTGACAGTAGTTAAATGGGATTCCCTAGGGTCAGCTTGAAAACGGGCACAGACACAAACACTAAACAAAATGTCAGCTCTAGAAGCAGTTAAATAAAGAAGGGATCCAATCATACCTCTCTATGTTTTCTGGTCTACCTTTTGACTGGTTTCATCTTTCTCAAGTGAGCAGGTTGGGTGCATGGGGGTGGCCATAGGCTTACATTCACTCATTTTGAACTTTTTAAGAAGTTCTTTAATGTATTTAGATTGGTGAATGAGTATACCTGATTTACCTTGATGAATTTGAATTCCCAGGAAGAACTTTTGTTCTCCCATCATGCTCATTTGGAACTCTTTCTGCATTAGGTCAGAAAAGTCTTTGCACAAAGGCCATTAGTCGATCCAAATATGATATCATCAACATAAACTTGAATAATCAAAATATCATTTTTAATGGATTTCCTAAATAGAGTATTATCAATCTGCCTCTATTAAATTCATTCTTAAGCAGAAAGTTGCTAAGTCTGTCATACCATGCCCTTGGTGCTTGTTTTAAACCATATAAAGATTTCTTAAGTTTAAAAACATGGTTTGGAAAATCAGAATTTTCAAGTCTAGGGGGCTGTTTGACATAGACTTTCTTACTTATATAGCCATTTAAGAATGTACTTTTAACATCCATTTGATACAGAACTATATCATGATTAGCAGCAAATGATAAAAGAATTCTAATTGCTTCTAACTTGGCCACTGGAGCAAAAGTCTTAGTGTAATCTATACCTTCTTGTTGACTGTATCTTGAGCTACTAATCTGGCTTTGTTCCTTACCACTTCACCTTTTTCATTGAGTTTATTCCTGAACACCCATTTGGTTCCAATAATGTTTTTGTTTGGAATGTATATCAGATCCCAAACATCATTCCTTTGGAATTCATTTAGCTCTTCTTGCATTGCAAGTATCTAACCTTCCTCTGCCAAAGCTTCATCAACATTGGTTGGTCTGCATCAACTTCTGATTCTGGTAAATCTGTAACAGCTTCTGATTCTGATAAATCAATTTCTGGTTCTGGTAAATCCGTAATAGCTTCTGATTCTGATAAATCAGCTTCTGGATCTGGTAAATATCCAGATTTCTCTTCTGACTTATCTTGGCTGTTTCTGACTTGATCAGATTTATCTTTTGAAGATTTGTCATGTGTTGCTGACTTGCTTGTATCCTCTACCTTTCCAGGTACTTCTGTTTCATCTGCTTCTGCTCCCTTTGGTTTTGGTGAACCTGCACTATCTTTATCTTGCTTTGTTTTGTCAAGATCAAGCAGTTTGTCATATAACATAATATAGATCAAATAATTTAAAAATGAACTCAATACAGCCAAACCATTAATTCTGCTTCTGGTGGTTTGTGCTTGTTTTTGAAACCACTGGAATGCTTTTTCTGCTGAAGTGTTCAATTCGTGTGAATCACCTGATTCCTCTGACAGTTTGAAAACCTGCAGAATACTTATTTAGCTTTGATTTGTTAAGATCAAGCTTTTTGTTATCACAGTAAACATAAATATCAAATAATAATAGTATTTACAGCAAGATGTAACCTCTATGTCAACAGTTTCAGTTTTACTCTGAAAATCCTCTTGCTTCTGATTTTCAGATTCCTAATCCGTATGTTCTGTGATTACATGGTTTGGATGAGGGGATTTGAATTCCCTTCCAGGTTTGTAGTCTTGATGAATCTCACTGGAGTGTTTGAAGAACTCTCCTGATTCTGATTCCTCTCTTTCTGCTTCGGCTGATACACCATGTTCCTCTGGTGATTCTGGAACTTATGGTGATTCTGGTGATTATACTGATTCTGGTAATTATGCTGGTTCTGGTACTGATTCAAATTCTGGTTCCAATGGGTATTGTGTTGACCAGTTCTTCTTCTACCAGAGTCACTTGGCTTCTGTTTGGTAGATGTTGGAACATAAACCTTCTTCTGCTTGTGCATTGCCAACATCCATTGTCTAGGCACCATTGATGGTGTCTCCTTCTGGTTGCTCAGTATATCTGCAACATAGAGAATTTGATCTTTTGGTACCCAGAACTGATTGGGTCTAGGTTTGTTAGTCTTAACAGCTCTCTGATCTTGTTCAGATTTTACTATTGGACAAGATAGTTCAGAGTGACTTTTCTTAGCACAAACAATGCATAAAACATCAGAATGAATAGCTTTACTTTCAGTAATCGTTTCTGTAAAACCAAGACCTCTCTTTCCAGTGTTACTGTTTCCATAAATCATAGATTCATATTTACTTCTTTCCATTCCATTAGAAATAAAGTTTTGAAAAAATTGTTCATGCATATCAGATTCACAAACAGTTTTGGAAATGGAACATATATTACTTTTGAAAGTTTGGTTTTCAGATTTGAGTCTTGCAACTTCAGTTTTAAAATCTTTGTTTTTAGTTGCATACTCAGAATTTCGATTCTTTAAAACATGGACTTCTTTGGTTAGATTTTTCTTATCTTCCCTAAGAGTTTTCAGTTTTAAAGACATCTTATTGTTTGCATTTAACAAGTCTTTTACAACATCTATCAATTCAGATTTAGAGAGATCAGAAAATACCTCATTGTCTTCATCTTCTGAATCTGTTTCAGAGCCTGAGCTGTATCTAGAGCTTGAGCTGTTATGAGCCATCAGAGCCAGAATTGCTTCCTTTGATGTGCTTCCAGACTTGCCTGAATGACTGCTTTGATCATTCTTCCTTCTGCCTGTTTTCCTTCCTGAAGCTGTGCCTTTATGAGGTCTAGAGGCAGACCTGATGTGTGCCATCATTGCTGTTTCTGCCTCTTCTTCATCAGACGATTCTTCTTCTGATTCTGATATATCCCAGGCTGCTATCAAACCCTTTCTTTCTGAATCTGGAACTCTTTTTGTGCTGTTTTCCTTTTTCCAGATTTGGACATTCTGACTTGATATGTCCAGGTTCATTGCATCCATAATAGATGATGTTCTTCTTGTTAGATTCTTCCTTATCTTTGCTGTTATGTTTCTTCTTGGAACCTCTCCTCTTCCCGTTTTCCTAGATGTTAACCATCTTTTTGGTTAAGTAAGCCATATCATCACAGTCACTGTCACTATCCTCTGATTCTGATGCTGCCCTTGCAGCTTTCTTCTATTTCGACTTCAGAGCCAGATTCTTCTTCTTCTTCTTAGGTTCATCTGCATTCAGCTCCATTTCATGAGACCTGAGGGAGCTGATAAGATCTTTAAGCTTCAAGGTATTCAGATCCCTAGCTTCATGTACTGCAGTAACCTTTGGTCTCTATTTGGCTGATAAGCTTCTGAGGATCTTCTTTACATGATCTGCAGTGGTGTAGCTTTTCTTTAATACTCTTTAACCTAATACCAGAATCTGAAATTTGCTGAACATTGCTTCAATGTCTTCATCCTCTTCCATCTTGAACAGCTCATACTGTTTGACCAGTATGTTAGCCCTTGCTTCTTGAACCTGCTGGCTTCCTTCATAGGTCAGAACCAGACTGTCGAATATGCTCTTTGCTGTTTCTTTATCTGTGCATCTGTCAAATTCCTTGAATGTGATGGCACTGATCATGATGTTTCTGGACTTGTGATGAAGTTTGTATAATCTGCTCTGATCTGGTTTCATATCATCCATGTCTAGTTCTTTAGTTGGATATTCTGGATCAGTAGGTGCAGTGTATCCTTTGACTACCATCTTCCATAATTCAGGATCTTAAGATATGAAGAAACTTTTCATTCTGTCATTCCAATACTCAAACCTTTCTCCATCAAACAGTGGTGGTCTGTTGATGTTGCCTCCCAGTTCATCTCTGGATTCTGCCATGTTGAACCCCTTGGACCTTTCCTCAAACATTGTTAAGTGCACAACCTTGAGACTGAGCTCTGATGCCAATTGAAGGTGCAAACATGAGAAGGGGGGGTTAAATTGTGTTTGACTAACTTGAATACTTTTCCTGTTTTTACACTTTTAAAACAAAACATGATGTATGAATAAAAACAGAGTTAGCAGCGGATATAAAGTAAAAATAAAACACATAATTTCTATACTAGTTCACCATTAACGAGGCTACGTCTAGTCCCTTCACCTTGAAGGATTTCACTAATTCAAACCTTGAATTACAACAATACCACATACCCTCCATGTCAGTCTTCTCAAACAGTCTAACAATCCTAGACTCTTGAGGAATACAACACCTTGACTTCCTAAGTCAAGTCTTCTCCTGCCAAATAGAAAACGAGGCTCAAGACTGACACCTATAAAACGAGGCTCAAGACTAAAGACTTAGCATCGAAAATCACAAAAGAGTCATACACTTCCTAAAGCAAACACTTAAGTTTTCAGTGAGGTTAATTGTGAGTTCGAGCTTTCCAGAAGCAAGCATTCGTGTTATTTTCTTTCCCTTGTGTTAGATCTAAGTTGTTGAAGTAGAGTCTACAATCTGAGGGAGTCAGAAGGGGTAGCAGATTACTTGGCAATTAGATTCAAGGCGTTGTAATTCCTTCTACAATCTGGGGTTGTCAGATTGGTAGGAGAAGACTTGACTTAAGAAGTCAAGGTGCTGGATTCCTCAAAAGTCTAGGATTGTTAAACTGTTTGAGAAGACTAACTTGGAGGGTCAGTGATATTGTTGTAATTCAAGGTTTGAATTAGTGAAATCCTTCAAGGTGAAGGGACTGGACGTAGCCTCGTTAACGGTGAACCAGTATAAAATTTTGTGTTTTTATTTTTACTTTATATTCGCTGCTAACTCTGTTTTATTCGTACATCAAGTTTTGTTTTAAAACTGCAAAAACAGAAAAAGTATTCAAGTTAGTCAAACACAATTCAACCCCCCTTCTTGTGTTTGCACCTTCATTTCTACGCTACCTTAAAGCTTTTTATTAGGAGAGGATGATGGATCCCAAAATTGGTCTTGATCTCTCAAAGCCCTAAGTGATGAACTCAAGCCTCACCTTCCCCCAAGCTAACTCCATCTTCATTTTCCTACAGCTCTCCCTCTCATTTTCTTTCTTCTCCACTTTCTTATTGATGATGGAATATGTAGGTGGCTGTTAAGAGAAGTGGGGATGAAAAAAAGTGGAGTGATTAGT
Source organism: Cicer cuneatum (assembly GCA_037974295.1). Taxonomy (NCBI): domain Eukaryota; kingdom Viridiplantae; phylum Streptophyta; class Magnoliopsida; order Fabales; family Fabaceae; genus Cicer; species Cicer cuneatum. Next base: position 24,492,855 of record JBBPBO010000004.1, read on the forward strand.
TGTGTGGGTGGCGTGATAAATGGAGAAAAAATGCGGGGGTTAACTAGTATGGTGTATGATTGTGAAGGAGATAATGGAAATAAGTGAATGAAATTTATGGGGTGAAGTGGGTGTAGGTGGGGTTTATTGAGTGGGGACAAATCTAATTACAACTATGTATAATTTTATTTTTACATTTTAACCTTATATTCTATTAACTCTAAATTTTCTCTAAATAAAAACTCAACTTATTCAATTAAATGCCAATTAAATCTAATACACTTAGTTTAAAAACTCTACATAATTAATTTGATATGAGATAATAAACTAGAAATATTGGACATGTTATACCTTCTATAATACCTCAAAATTTATAATGACTAATTTGTTATATTAATATTAATATTAGTATCATTATCATTATTAATATTGGCTAAATAGCACCCGTGGTCCCTTAACTTAATTTCAGTTAACGATTTAGTCCTTTATTTTTTTCCCATTTTGGTCCTTTATGTTTTTAAATAATTTCAGCGTTACCCTTTAAGTGGGGTTCCGTTACAAAAAAAAGTTAAAAAGTCAATCTCCGTTTCCTTTTCCCTTGGTTTTCCCTCACGTTTATGTTTCTTTTGTTTGGTTTAGGGTTACCTTTCTTCTCCCATTCACTTTCTCCCTTCATCTCATTTCTTCTTTTGTCCCGTATCATCTCTTTCCTTCATCATCTTCTCCCTTCTCATCTCCCTCTCATGGAAAATCATATTCATGGTTCACAAAACTCTAAATCTATGGCTGCCTCTTTCAAAAATGGGTCAAACTCAACCTCGTACAACTCAACATCCTACAACTATGGTTCTTTTGATTCCAATGGAATTTGTGAGCTTCCAAATTGTGCTTGTGGTCTGAAACCTGTAATTCGCACAGTGACAAAATGGGGTCCGAACTGAGGAAGAAAATTTTGGGGTTGTAGGAATTTTGTGGTAAGCATAAATACCTTTAGGATTTGAGATTTTGGTTTTTAGATTGGTTTTCTCATATTAGGGTTATTAGATTTATTGTTTTTGGTTCAGATGAAAAAAAAATTATTTGATTATTGCTGAAAAATTTGTTATTGATGTTGTCTTTGTTCATCAATTGTAGAGTTATGATATTGAATATAGATGCAATTACTTTGTTTGGGATTCAGACTATAGGCTTCAAGCACAACAGAGAAATCAACAACAGATACATACGCAATGTTTAGAGTGTTCTCAAAAGGAGTTGGAGATTATGACTCTTAGGAATGTCATTTTGAAGATGCATGGAGATCACAATTTTTAAGCGTTTTGTTTGGTGTAACATGTGTTGTTTTATCGTTTATCTTAGCTCTGAAATGAGGTTATTGTATTTGATGTAATTTTCTTGATGTTGATGTAGTAGATTTGTTGTAAGTATATAGTTATGATTGAGTTTGTTGTATTACATTTGGAACATATTAATGTATTTTGCTTTTGCATCAATTGTGGCTCCAATGATGTTGGTTGTTCTTTCTTTTATTATTACTATTAATTACTGTCAATTATGAATGAATTATTTTTGATTTGTCTGCATGTGTATTGTTAATCAGAATGTAGAATCAGAATGTAGAATCAGAATGAATCATAATGCAGAATCAATTTGTCCGCAATTTTATTAACATCAATTTGTATGCAAGTGCATAATTCATTCATAAAGAATGTTGTTCCTGATTCATTCATAAAGAATGTTGTTCCTGATTCATTCAAAATTGTTCTTGATCCAATTGATGTTTCTGCAGAATTGCTTATTGGTTCATTCATAACTCAGAATTCATTATTGTTCCTGATTCATTCATATGTGGTATATAATCAATATACCACCCCTATACCTAGACAAAATAATGATTATTGCTTAATGTTGTTCCTGCTTCATTCATAATTCACACATGCAGATAATTCATTTGACAAACTTGCTCCATTCCATTCAAAACAATGTAAACATATTTCAGTTGGTACAAAAGACAACAAATGGCCTAAAACAAAATGACAAACAGCAAATGGCCTAAAAGAGTGGCCTAAAATTTGGTACAAAAGACAACAAATGGCCTAAAATTTGGTACAAAAACAGCAAATGGCCTAAAACAGTGGCCTAAAACAGAATGGCAAAGTTGTTCCTAATAACCAAAAAGTGTTTGAACTTTGTCCTAAAACAGAATGACAAACTAGAACATTGTTAACCAGAATGACAAATACATAAACAGAATTATTTCCTCCATGTTTTGAACTTTGGCCTAAAAGTTTTGGACTGAGCTTGTGCAGGCTGGGACTGTGCTTGTGCAGACATGGGCTTAGCTTGGGTCAAATTGAGCAGTTTGTGGTTGGGCAGTTTGTGTTTGGGCTTGGATAGCTTTGTTGAGAAAAAATCTCTTTTAATGAAAACAAAATTATCTTAAGATTATAATTACACTAATGCGTGTATTTAAGTTTTGTACTAAGAAAGGAACAGGATCCAAAGATCGCAACCTCCTGTCCAGAAAAATGAATGCATGCAGGAAACAAAGCTGTTAATCCATAAAGAAAATCAGAAGTTAAAACACCAGAAGCAGAACATCTGGAAAACCAGAAGCAGAACATCTAGAACAGAAAACCAGAAGCAGAAGCAGAAAACCTGAGAGTTGAAAATACCAGATAATGCATCCAGAAGGTACCAGAGGATGCATCCTGAAATCACCAGAGGATATCTTTGTTGGCCCATATCAGAAGGAAACAAAGTCAGAAGGAGACATGGACCAGACCAGAAGGAAGCCTGCCAGAGGAAGACTGGATCCAGACCAGAAGAAATCATAAGTCAGACTTATTCAAGAAGATCTTCTGACCAGAAGATGGCTTGACAATGAAGTGAAAAACAGCCTAAATTAATCAGAAGATAAGCTAAAAGGTCCAGACTGAAATATGGTTTGTCCAGAACTAATCCAGACCCAGTTCAGTGTTGGCCAAGATCAGAAGATCAGACCATGGCCCAGTGTTGGTCGAAATAAGAAGGTCAGAATGAATGGCCCAGTGTTGGTCGAAATCAGAAGGTCAGAATGAATGGTCCAGTGTTGGCCGAGATCAGAGGATCTCAGCAGACCAGTTTGCTAGTCAAGGTTGGCCGACATCAGAAGATGAAAATCATAAATGAATATCAGAAGATATACATCAGATGATGAATTTCAGAAGAAACAAATCAGAGGATAAAATTCAGAAGACGAACTTCACATGATAAACATCAGAAAATGAATACGAGAAGATACGCACCAGAAGATAAAATTCAGAAGACGAACTTCACATGATAAACATCAGAGGATGAATACCAGAAGATACACACCAGAAGATAAATATCAGAAGATGAACTCTAGAATAACATCAGAAGACGGATACCATAAGGTGAACTTCAGACACCAAAAGAAAATTACCAGAGGATAAATTCTAGCTGCTCATTCATCCTCTCACATTAAGAACAACTAACAGTTCCAAACTATCAAAAGCAGCATCATTCGTGAACAGAGAAGGATCATGTCTTGGAACCAGAAAAGGAGCACTGGCCAGTTGTTAAAAACATATGGAATGATCTAACCTCCTGGAAAGCCAAGTAAAGAAGTAACCTCCCAAGTGCTAGGCTGTAAAAGGACAGAATGGCAAGGCTGTAAATTCAAAACAACAGTGAGGTTCATTACATCTTGGAAAAACGGTCAGAAAGGAAAATTTTCTTGAAGAGAAAGTTTCCTTCTCTCTATAAAAGGAAGGCTGCTCTTCTTCAGCAAAACACAACAACTACACGAGCAAAAACAGAAAAATATCAAGAGGCTATCAAGAGCATTATCAATCTCCTTCCAAGCTTTCTATAATCTTACACTAGATCTTTGTTTCATCTTTATAGAAAGTAAATCCAATCAAACTACTTCATATCATCTTTAGACCTTCAAGTGAGTAACACTTGAAGAGAAATCAGAAGGAAAGAATTGTAAGCTTGGTGAAGCTAAAGAATACACAGTTTGTAATCAACCTCAGTGAGTGGCTGATAGCTTTTGATACTTAGTAAAAAACTCACTAGAGTGTGAGGACTGGACGTAGCCTTCATTGGGTGAACGAATATAAAAATTCGTGTGTCATTATTCTCTCTCTCAACTATACATCATCTGATAAATCATCCTCTGAAAGAGGACAATAGTTTAAAACTGAAACATAATTTTTAAAACCTTGAATATCTCTATTCAACCCCCCTTCTAGTGATATTTTAGTTACTTCAAGCTTCAGTTTGAGTTTGGCTTTCTTGAGTTTGGCTTGGACATGATGCCTTGTTATGACCAGTTTGTTTACACTTGGTGCACTTATTTGGCATCCCTTTCCTACTAAGCATTGTTGAGTCCTTAATTTTTTCATCGCCATCTTTGTTCCTTGACCTTTTGGGCCTTCCTGGAAGCCTTCTTGATGGTGGTGGTAACACATCAGGATATGGAGTTTGAGGCCATACATTCTGTCCATTTGTTGGGTAAATAACAGGTCGGTAACAAGCCGCATATGTCTCTCGCCTATAGTATGCTGGAATCAATTCTTCTGGATCTTGTTTGAGGAAATTGCAGCAACAAACTACATGGCAGCATGAAATTCCAGTAAGCATCCACTTCCTGCATGAACATTCTTTATTTTCCAGTGATACCACAAACTTATCTCCTGTGTGGGTGATGTTACTAACTCTGAATATGTTTTCACCAGCATACCTTGTTCAACAAACATATAACACATGATTCAGAATGACATAATATATAGTCAAACCAGAACATATATAACCAGAATATTAATCAAATCAGAACATATATATAATGAAACCAGAACATATCTAACCAGAATATTACCTACATATCCACATTCTTGATAATTCTTGTTCTTTTTCTAACTTTTTCTTGATTTGAGGCAGAACAGAACCATTATACCTTTCCAATCTAGTTCTATTTGTTGCCCAACTTGTTAGAGCATTCTACGCTGCTGCAAATGTGTCCAAGGGGGACAATTGCATCAGTGTTATTCTAAAGGGGGCACATATTGAGCTCACCCCAACTTTGCTATGTCAAATCTTTGACATACGTGATGAAGGCCCCTATATATTTTGTAAAGTGTGGTATTCCAGCTACATGATTACTCGCTCATCTGTCCTTGCCAACATTTTTATCAATCCACCAAAGCCCCAGGTTGCATCCAACCTGCTTCCAATCTGTAGAGTGTTGCACAATATTTGTGTACACTCTGTTGTCCCCAGGGCTGGCAGTTATGAGAAAGTAACTGAGCTGGATATTCTGATTATTCATCACCTCATTTCTGGAACCCCCTCTTCATCTAGGAAACATTATCTTTAGGTTCATTGTCAATGCTCCATATCTTGGGAGATCAGCTCCGTATGGAATGATTCTCACCAAAATCTTCAAAATTTTTAAAGTACCATTAGAGGATGAACACTCTATCACCTTCAACAACACATTCTCTGCAAGAAATGTTAACCAAATGCGCCTTGATCCCACTGAAAAGCCTTTTCACAAACAGCCATCTAAGAAAAAATCAAAATGGAACTCAACTTCCAATCCACCATCTCATTCTCCAGTTGCATCAAATTCTTCTTCTGACAAAGAACCAAATATCCCGTCCTCACCACCCTCCAAAAATTTCCACCCTCTTGAACAACTTCAAATTGTCCCTCTTGAAAATCAAAACCATTGTTCAGCAGAAGGTGGAGACTTCAGTTCACCCTCTCAACTTGTGAAAAACGGCGCCAAACATTTTTCGATCTCAATATCAATACTCAAAAGGGCTCACTTCCAGAAACTACGCTTCCATCTTACCCACTGGACACATCTCAAAATCTACAAGAACCATTTCTCTTTCCTTATCCTCCTACAAGTCCTTCACAACCAACTCAACCCTCGTGCACCATGGCTCAAATCTTCTCCTCCTCTACAAAAATGTACCCTACAAATTTTATCACTACTCCCTCTGCTCATCAACTCATCAATGAGTCGGCTCCTGCACCACTTCCTGAAGTTACATGACGATTCAGCTCACTTGAATCCTTCCTGGCTAAATCTGGAGAAAACTCTTCACAAAACAAAGGAACCTGCTCTCAAATGAAAAGCACCAGCATCAATGCTGATACCATTCCAGGTGACTTCACTCCTCCCACCACTGATACCAAGCCTGAACAACGTTGCTCCCACAAAGAACTCCGAGCACTGAAAAAGATCCGAAAGGATCAGAAAAAACTTTTTACAACAATGGCCACTTTTCATCAAACTCTGGCACAGTTTAGCACTCTACTAGAATGGGTCACATCGCACCTGGTCAAGCCTATTGCTCCAGAAGTACAGCCTCCAGTACCCTCTGTTCATCCTCCTCCACCACTACCTCGTCCCTCAACCTCCTCCTCGTCTGATGATTCCTCTCCTTCCGAGTAGTCCACCATCCTCTGGGCTCGCACTGACTTTTTGCTGTTTACAAATTTGGGGGAGATAGATTAAAATTAAAATTGTCAATGATTAGGAACTTAGAAAAGAGGATGCTTTTTGAAATTATCGTAATTCAATCCTCTATGTTTTTTTCTTTTGAACCACTTTTTTGTATGATCTTCTAGTTCGAACCAAGTTGGTTCTAAGACTTAGGATTTTGATGTTTACAAAAGCACTCAATGTAAACTTATTTTATACCTTGAATTATTAAATTAAATGTCATCAGAAACTGAAGAAATCAGAAGCAGAAGATCAAAGGAAAATGAATTCTGGAATTTCCAGAAGATGTTTCAGGATGACTAAACTGAACCAGAAGATAACTTTGCAGGCCTATATCAGAAGGAATAAAATTCAGAATGAAACATGGATCATATCATTGGAAAGCCTGCCAGAAGGAGAGTTGATCAAGAAAAACTGGAATCAAATATCAATTTTATTCCAAAAGTTATTCTGACCAGAAGATGGCCTGGCAGTAAAAATTACACAGCCCAGACTTGTTCCAGACTTGACCAGAAGGTATGTTTATGAGTCCAGAACATGAAGATCAATCCAGATTTGGCCCAGACCATAAGATAGCATGATTTAGGGCATGGAACTAAGTCAAGAACAAAAGAAATGAGTTCCAGAATCAACCCAGACCTGGTCCAAAATTAAAGGTAAAATGTCCAAACTAAAATATTGTGATCAAGTTTATTTCAGTTTGTTCCAGACCAAATTCCAGAATCTGTCTAGATCAAAGTAAAAATATCTAGATCAATGGTTCAGAAATAATTTTTTGAGTCCAGTGATAGTCAAGATCAGAAAATCAGACCATGGCCCAGAAGTGGCCGAAATTAGAGGGACAGGCTGTGCAGTCCAGAAATGGCCGAATCCAGAAGTTCATAGCATATCAGGCGCGCATCCAGGAAGGCTGAAATCAGAAGATCAGAGGGCTATGAAGTGTGGTCTAGGAATGGCCGAAATCAGAGGTTCATAGCATAGCAATTCGGCTGGTCCAGGCTGGACTATCGCATGAAAATGCTGATGATCCAGAATTGATCAATGATGGAGATTGCAAGTTATTTTAATTAAAGTGTGAAAAAGATTTGTTTTTAATTAAAGTGAAGGAGCATGGAAGTCAGAAGCTATTGGCGGGAAGCAATGCACCGATTTGATTGGCTAGTTAATTTATGAAAGAAATCTAAGGCTTAAAAAAGATATGTTTTGGAATTAATTGAAGCCCGATTGGTCAATTTATTTTTGCCAGAGAATCCAGCAATATTTAGCTCGAATTTAAGGATTGGAAGAGGCCCAAATCAGCATCTATAAAAGGAGGCACAAGGCAGATTACTTAGCATCGAAAATCACAAAAGGGTCATACACTTCAAAAGCAAACACTCTTAAATTTTCATATAAGTCAATTGTTGAGTCTTAGTTTTTAAAGCAAGTACTCTTGTTGTTTTCGTTCCACTGTGTCAAATCTAAGTTGTTGAAGTAGAGTCTACAAGCTGTGGGAGTCAGTAGAGGTAGCAGGTTACTTGGCAATTAGATTCGTAGTGTTGTGATTTCTTCTACAATCTGGGGTGTCAGATTGGCTGAAGAACAGGAGTTGTTTTTCCTCAAAGAAGTCTAGGATTGTTAGACTATTTGAGAAGACTGACTTGGAGGGTCAGTAGCAAGGTTGTAATTCAAGATAGAATTAGTGAAATCCTTCAAGGCGAAGGGACTGGACGTAGCCTCGTTAACGGTGAACCAGTATAAAATCTGTGAGTTTTTATTTTTATTTTTATCCGCTGCTAACTCTGTTTTAATTATACATCAAGTTTTGTTTTGAAAGTATTAAAACAGAAAAAGATTCAAGTTAAGTCAAACACAATTCAACCCCCCTTCTCGTGTTTGCACCTTCACTTCTTATAATCAATATAAAGTATTCGGATTGGTTCAAAAATCTTTAAATTCTTTTATGCACTTTCTAAGGGGGAGCCCTTATTCCTTACAGCTCATACTGAGGGGGAGCTTCATACTCAAAAACAGCACCTTTACAATTTTATTTTAAATAATCTAAAGCAATTTTGTCATCATCAAAAAGGGGGAGATTGTTGAGAAAAAATCTCTTTTAATGATAACAAAATTATCTTAAGATTATGATTACACTAATGCGTGCATTTAAGTTTTGTACTAAGAAAGGAACATGATCCAAAGATTGCAACCTCCTATCCAGAAGAATGAATGCATGCAGGAAACAAAGCCGTTAATCCATAAAGAAAATCTGAAGTTAAAACACCGAAAGCAGAACATCTGGAAAACACCAGAAGCAGAACATCTGGAAAACCAGAAGGAGAACATCTGGAACAGAAAACCAGAAGCTGAAGCAGAAAACCTGAGAGTTGAAAATACCAGATAATGCATCCAGAAGGTACCAGAGGATGCATCCTGAAATCATCAGAGGATATCTTTGCTGGCCTATATCAAAAGGAAATAAAGTCAGAAGGAGACATGGACCAGACCAGAAGGAAGCCTGCCAGAGGAAGACTGGATCCAGACCAGAAGAAATCATAAGTCAGACTTATTCAAGAAGATCTTTTGACCAGAAGATGGCCTGACAGTGAAGTGAAAAACAGCCCTGAATTAATCAGAAGATAAGCTAAAAGGTCCAGACTGAAATATCGTTTGTCCAGAACTAATCCAGACCCAGTTCAGTGTTGGCCAAGATTAGAAGATCAGACCATAGTGTTGGTCGAAATAAGAAGGTCAGAATGAATGGCCCAGTGTTTGTCGAAATCAGAAGGTTAGAATGAATGGTCTAGTGTTGGTCGAGATCAGAGGATCTCAGCAGACAAGTTTGCTAGTCCAGGTTGGCCGACATCAGAAGATGAAAATCAGAAATGAATATTAGAAGATATACATCAAAAGATGAATTTCAGAAGAAACAAATCAGAGGATAAAAAGATGAACATCAGAGGATAAAATTCAGAAGACGAACTTCACATGATAAACATCAGAAAATGAATACGAGAAGATACGCACCAGAAGATAAAATTCAGAAGACGAACTTCACATGATAAGCATCATAAGATGAATACCAGAAGATACACACCAGAAGATAAATATCATAAGATGAACTCTAGAATAACATCAGAAGACGGATACCATAAGGTGAACTTCAGACACCAAAAGAAAATTACCAGAGGATAAGTTCTAGCTGCTCATTCATCCTCTCACATTAAGAACAACTAACAGTTCCAAAGTATCAAAAGCAGCATCATTCGCGAACAGAGAAGGATCATGTCTTGGAACCAGAAAAGGAGCACTGGCCAATTGTTAAAAACATATGGAATGATCTAACCTCCTAGAAAGCCAAGTAAAGAAGTAACCTCCCAAGTGCTAGGCTGTAAAAGGACAGAATGGCAAGGCTATAAATTCAAAACAACAGTGAGGTTCATTACATCTTGGAAAAACTGTTAGAAAGGAAAATTTTCTTGAAGAGAAAGTTTCCTTCTCTCTATAAAAGGAAGGCTGCTCTTCTTCAGCAAAACACAACAACTACACGAGCAAAAACAGAAAAATATCAAGAGGCTATCAAGAGCATTATCAATCTCCTTCCAAGCTTTCTATAATCTTACACTAGATCTTTGTTTCATCTTTATAGAAAGTAAATCCTATCAAACTACTTCATATCATCTTTAGACCTTCAAGTGAGTAACACTTGAAGAGAAATCAGAAGGAAAGAATTGTAAGCTTGGTGAAGCTAAAGAATACACAGTTTGTAATCAACCTCAGTGAGTGGCTGATAGCTTTTGATACTTAGTAAAAAACTCACTAGAGTGTGAGAACTGGACGTAGCCTTCATTGGGTGAACCAGTATAAAAATTCGTGTGTCATTATTCTCTCTCTCAACTTTACATCATCTGATAAATCATCCTCTGAAAGAGGACAATAGTTTAAAACTGAAACATAACTTTTAAAACCTTGAAGATCTCTATTCAACCCCCCTTCTAGTGATATTCTAGTTACTTCAAGCTTTAGTTTGAGTTTGGCTTGGACATGATGCCTTGTTATGACCAATTTGTTTACACTTGGTGCACTTATTTGGCATCCCTTTCCTACTAAGCATTGTTGAGTCCTTAATTTTTTCATCGCCATCTTTGCTCCTTGACCTTTTGGGCCTTCCTGGAAGCCTTCTTGATGGTGGTGGTAACACATCAGGATATGGAGTTTGAGGCCATACATTCTGTCCATTTGTTGGGTAAATAACAGGTCGGTAACAAGCCGCATATGTCTCTCGCCTATAGTATGCCGGAATCAATTCTTCTGGATCTTGTTTGAGGAAATTGCAGCAACAAACTACATGGCAACATGAAATTCCAGTAAGCATCCACTTCCTGCATGAACATTCTTTATTTTCCAGCGATACCACAAACTTATCTCCTGTGTGGTTGATGTTACTAACTCTGAATATGTTTTCACCAGCATACCTTGTTCAACAAACATATAACACATGATTCAGAATGACATAATATATAGTCAAACCAGAACATATATAACCAGAATATTAATCAAATCAGAACATATATATAATGAAACCAGAACATATCTAACCAGAATATTACTTACATATCCACATTCTTGATAATGCTTGTTCTTTTTCTAACTTTTTCTTGATTTGAGGCAGAACAGAACCATTATACCTTTCCAATCTAGTTCTATTTGTTGCCCACCTTTCCATTAAGTACAATTTGATGTCTTCAAACATTGTCACTATAGGTTTCCCTCTAGGTCCAATTATGACACTATTGAATGTCTCTGACATATCGTTAACAAGCACATCACATTTAGAATTGAAATTGAATCTTGACTTAGACCAAAACCTTGGTGGAATCTTCACCAAATATTTGTAGGCCTCTTCATTAACCTTCCTCAACTATTTCATTTCTCTTTCCCATGCTTGATGATATGTTGACTTGGCTGCCTTCCACATCAATTCCTTAAGCTTTTTCCCTGGGTGAATTTTTCTGAAGTTGTTATAAAGGTGTCTTACACAAAACCTTTGTTCAACCCCAGGAAGCAACTCATCCATTGCAGGCAACAATCCCTAACATAAACAACATAAATAAATAAATCAACTAGAATAAATAAATTAACATAAATAAGTAAATTAACATAAATAAGTAAATTAACATAAATGAATAATGAATAATTGAACTTAAATTAATACCTTTTGCTGATCAGATATGAAGGTGTAAAACTTGCATGCTTGTTGTGCACCCAAGTCATCAATTAATAATTTTAGGAACCAAGTCCATGAATCTCTTGTCTCACCTTCAACTACAGCGACAACATTTGGAAGCCTTTGGTCATTTGGATCTCTACCAACAGCAGCAAGAATCATACCCCCATAATACCCTTTAAGAAAACAACCATCAAGACCAATTATTGGTCTACAAATCAGGAAACTCTCCTTACATCCATTAAGACACATATATAGGCGTTGAAAACTCAGTAAAAGTGGTATGTCCACATAATCAGTTACCTTCGAATTTGTAGCTTGGACTTCTAACTTAACAGTACTATTTGGATTTGATTTTAATAACTCCTGAAAGTAATCATACAATCTTAGATATTGCTCTTTGAATGATCCATCAACCATATCAATTGCAACCCTACGTGCCCTAAATGCCTTCATCTTACTCACTCCAGCATTCCACTTTTGACGAACCTTGTTAGAAATATCTGTAATTTTTATGTTCGGGTTCTCCTTCACTGTTGAGTACAATCTTTTTCCGAGCCAGCTTGATCTCATAAATTTGACCTTATACTCTCTATTACATGAATGTGTGTCAACTAGTTTCCTAAGTTGCCATGTATCTTCGTCAGGTAACTTTGCACAATAGGCAAACCACTCACAGCCTTCCTTACATTTAACTCTCACTCTTAGATTGTCAGTTTTTATAAACTTCAAATCCCTCCCATTATGAATGGCATATGTTGTCATAGCCTCCTTAAATTCTTCTTTATCGGTGAAAAGGCTTCCTAAAACCCACTTATAATCTTCCATTTTTTTGGGCATCACAAATAAAGGATACTTCTCTTGAGTGTCATCTTCATCACCATCTTCATCACTCTCCAATTCCTCCGTCAAATACTCTTCATCACAAAATTCCTTCTCAGTTGGTTTTAACTGCTTCTTTCTTTTTGAAGTCAAATTCAAAGAATCATCACTTGGCACATTAACCTCCTCATCTTCATTCACAATATGTTCTTTCTCAACACGGATCTTCTTAGGTCTCCCTCTTTTCTTACCAGTACTTTGTTTCTTCTTTTTACTAGTACTAGACCTTTTCTTAGTTGCACTATTCCTGTTCTCAATTTCAACTTCACACTCGGTTTCCTTACCACCTAGCCCTCCTTGTTCTTCAACTCCATCGCCACCTATTTGGACCTCATCAAACCCGTCATTATTAGGCAATTCATCATTTGAGTCTCCAAAAATTACTTTAGCAGCACTATCATCATTATCAGACCCAATATTGTATTCTGTTTGAGTTGGTTCATGTGCATCTTGGGCAGCTTCTTGATGGGCCTGTTTAGCTTTATCTATTTCAGCCTTATTCTGAACATTATCAGCAAATATGGGCTGAGATATTGGATGAATAAGATACATGTTCATTTTCCCATGAGCCTTGACAAAAGTTACCATTTCCATAGCCCCAAAGTCATTTTCCAAAAACTTTTTCTCACCATACACCTCATACCAGATACTAATAATTTCAGGATACCCCATTTGTTTAACAATATCATAAATCTCAAAGTAACTCCACCTGTCAGCATCGCATTTCCAATTTGACGCTTCACCTTCATACACTTCCATTGTGTCATCCAAAAAATATCCTCCATGGTGGATATCAACAAAAAACACATCCATTCTGCTTTTTATACATTGAAATGACAAAAAAACTCATTAATAGAAAACTATAATCACATGGTAGGGACCATAAAACTGGTCCCATAATCTTAGAAAAAGAGGAACGAATATTTAAGTGTGAACCACAAACCCTAGATCCCAATAAACAAAATATGTAGTAATCAATTCATTCACAAATCAAACACATGCAAATAATAAATACCATAGGGAACCCACTAAACCCTAAACCCTAAAAAAAGAGGGAATCACTAAATATCAGAATCAATAAAAAAACATACCTTTCCTCTTCGTTCAATGTTGATTCCGATAGTGTTTTCTATGATTTCGTTCTTTGATTACGTGCTTTGATTTTCATGCGTAGGTGAAGGGAGAAGATGATGAAGGAAAGAGATGATATGGGAGAAGAGAAGAAAGGAGATGAAGGGAGAAAGTGAATGGGAGAAGAAAGGTAACCCTAAACCAAACAAAAGAAACATAAACGTGAGAGAAAACCCAGGGAAAAGGAAACAGATGATTAACTTTTTAACTTTTTTTGTAACGGAACCCCACTTAAAGGGCAACGCTGAAATTATTTAAACACATAAAGGACCAAAATGGGAAAAAAAATAAAGGACTAAATCGTTAACTTAAATTAAGTTAAGGGACCACGGGTGCTATTTAGTCAATTGTGGTTAAGAGTAACCTGTCTTTAATTAGAAAAGGAGGGGTAGAATTGAAAATCTCCATCCCTTTTACCGCACTTATAACCCAAGAGTCAGTGAACTAAGGAAAAAAAAAACAAGAATAAAAAAAAGAAAGAGGGAGGGCTGAACGTAAAACAAAGACGAAAAGAGAGAAAGAATGAAGAAACCCACATCACCGATACATGCAAATATTCCTTCTTTCATTAATCACTCAGCACTTTAGAAAATAAAATTGTATCCACCTCCTACTTGCTGGTTGTGAGATAGAAGAGGGAAAGATCGAAGAAATGGGGGCATTAGAAGAATCTTGATGGGTATAAAGTTAGAGTTTCATTCCTTGAAGAAAAATCATGAGTAAAAGTTTGGGTCTCCAATCCTTGTTTGAGGTAACATAGAAACCCCCTTAAAATCTCTCTAGGCGTGTTTAAGGATCTTGATTGCATGTTGCTAGAAAATGTCAATAATTTGCATGTTTGACTATTTTGATAATCTTATTTTGATAATCCTATTTGATTTGGTATCTCAAAAAAGTTATGAGTTGCAAAACTTGATTGTACTTTTAACTTAATGCATTCATAGATTAATGTAGTATCTCTATAGATATGAAACTAAAGGTATGTGCAAATGCAGAATTGTGTGGATGTAGTTGACAAATATTATATATTAATATATAATATTAATATTTTCATAATTTAAACTTCTTTTTATAAATTTTATTTTACTGAATTTATGTCACTATGTTTGGGAGTTATGTTCTTTGCTCACTAGATTAGGAAGTCTTGTCTTATTTTAATTTGAAAAGTTTATTTTAAAGAGTTTTAAATATTTTTAGATTATAGGTGTTTCAAATATTTTTAAGGCAAGCCACTTCCACTTCTATTTATATTTTAAAGAGATATTATTTTGTTTCTGCGTTTAAATGAAATTTTTTCTAAAAATCATATCAGTAAAGTAGGGGTTACAATTTATTCAAATCCAATTTACACTTTTGTTACCTGCACCCCCGTTTTTGCTTCCCACACCTCCTAAGTTTTTTTAAAAATCAAAAACTCTAAAATACGCTTCTGTCTTCTACCTCATTAGACCACTTTCTTTTTCCTTCTTCATCCCCTTTTTCACCTTCTTCCACATTTTAAACCCAAAAATCACAAAACCTAAAAATCATCCATAACTCACCCACTATAACTCATTATCATTCAAAACTCACAACATTTACTCAAACCTTACAACCCATTAATCTCATATTGTCATTGTTGTTAAAGTGTTCAAAGAAGATACGTTCAAAGTTTTGATTTTGGTTGAGTTTCTTTTTTTAAATCTGGAAATCACACGTGAACAACTGAATTTGCGTAAACAATGGAGTTCACGTGAACTCATATGAAGCAAGGGTACGTGAACTGAGTTCACGTAAGTTAATGCCCAATTTGTGCGTACGTGAACTGAGTTCACGTGAACTCAGTTCACGTAAGTTAAATTTTTTGCCCAATTTGTGTGTACGTGAACTGAGTTCACGTAAGTTAAATTTTTTGCCCAGTGCTTACGTGAACTGAGTTCACGTAAAATACGTTTTTTTTGAAATTTTTTTGACTCAGTTCACGAACAAGCCATTTTTGTGACAAATACGTGAACTCAAGTTTACCTTGTACCAAATCAGTAGAGTTACCGCATTAATTGGAATTGAAATTGAAATTAATTAGAACTAATTGGAATAAATTTTGGAATTAATTGGAATAAATTTTGGAGTTACTTGGCATAATGAACCTTACGTGAATTCAGTTCAGTACATGAACCTAAAATCCAGAATCGCAACGTTTTAATGAGGTAGAAGACTGAAGGGTATTTTGGGGTTTTTAAAAAAACTTAGGGGGTGGGGGAAGCAAAAACGGGAGTGCAAGTAGCAACAATGTCCAATTTATAGTGAAGAAAAATAGTACAAAATTATAAATTCTATTAACGGGGAAATTGAGTATTTTACACAAAAATTAAAATGACTAAAGTTCTAAAAAATGTGTTAAAATAACAAATTTAATGAGCGAAATAACAGAAATCTAAATAAAAACAGAGAAAATTTTATTAATAGTTTAGACACCGGAATCAAATACTCTCTTTTATTCTCATGCAGCCGTGCTGCTGCTACTCATCCTCTCTGTCTCCGTCGGTTACTGATATTTCTTTCTTTCTTTCTGTTTTATTTTAATATAATAGTTCTTTTTAATTCACTATTACTATCATCCATAAGCCTAAATCATTATATTACACTACCCACGCACACTTTAATTTACTTATTTTATTTTACTCACTCACAACTAAAATAATATTTTCTAAAATACTCAAATTAAAATACTATTATTTTTAGATAATAGTTAAAATACTAAAATAAATAATTTGTATAATATCAACATTTTATATTAGACACTAAATCAAATAAATATGTATTAAATAGGCATACAATGACAAGCATACACATAATAAAAATTAATCACAAATATTTTACAAAATAGAATAAGTAAAGTAATTAATTTAAAAAAATATAATAATAGTAAAAAAATGCTCATATTCAAAATTATTACTACACTTACTAATATATGCATTTTTAAAGCATTTTAACACCAAGAGCATATGTTAATATTTCGATAGTAAAAGTAGATATTCTAAAATACTCACAATATAATCATGATAATTATTTATAAAATAATTAATCAAAATAAGAAATAATTATAAATAATAAAATACAACTGCACACATTTAACATTAGTCAAATAGACTCAAAAATATCACATTAATTACCAACATACATATACACGTAAAATTACATAAAATCTTATTATTTAAAATACTTATACTAAAATAATATTATTTTCAGAAATACAAATAAAGTAATTAAATATAATATTTATAATTAATATTATTTATTAAATATATATATATATATATATATATATATATATATAATTATCACTATAAAAGCCACCCATATAAAGAAACTTAATCACAAGATTTAAACAAAATAATTTATTTGAAAAATTTTCGTGTTACACTAAGTAGCATAAATAATAATTGTGAGAGTTAAAAATTAAATTTAAATGAGAGTTTTTGTGGTATTTTAATTTGGAATTAACGGAAATTATTGTAAACATTTTCATGACTTATTTAATATTGTTTATTAGTGAAAAAAATTTCGCAAAAAAATTCAAATAAAAATTTATATATGTTTGATTTATCGAGTAAATTTTATCCGCCATTTAGTTTTTCATTTTGAAAAAAATTTAAACATAAATTGTATGATTTAATTTGGATATAATAATAATGTAGACGGCAGAAATTATTGTTGACAGAAAGAAAGTTATTCGCAAGACTATTCAGTAACTAATTTTAAGGTCACTGGGTTGGGTTAGTGTTGGAACTCAAACATAAGTAGACTTCCAAGAAAAGTTGTGAACCATGGTTGATCCTTGAGTCATACTGGAGCATTTGATCTAGCTTTTGTGGTGACAAACCTCTCTTCATTTCCTCTTGATGGTGGAGCATTTGATCTTGCTCTTGTGGTTGGGAAATTATTTTCAACTTTTTATTCTTGAGCACTTAATGAGGTGTTTATGTTATGATTTCAAAGAGGTGATGAGGTGTTTTTGGTTAATAAATAAGTGATTATGTCTTTTAAAAAAAATAATTGGTTGTAAGATGTTTAAAAATGGAGATCAATGAGTTTCTAAACCAAGAATGTTCTTGGTTTCCAAAGAAAAACAGATATTGATTGAAAACTAAAACGGAGATTGATCAGAAAATAAAAGGGAGAACGTTCTATTTTTCTGTCAAACAGAGATTGATCAGAATTAAAACGAAGAACGTTAAACGTTCTTGTTTTCTAACTTTCTGCAATTTAACAGAAACAGAATTAAAGCTTGCAATGCTAAAATGAACACACATAATTGTTAACTCAGTTCAGAGTTAAACTCCTACGACTAGAGGACTGGTCTGACTTCGAAATATCATTAATATGAGATGAAACGATTACAATATTTTCTACACTCTTTGCTGTCAGTTTTCTGTACACTATGCAAAACTGTCATATTACCTTCTTCTTACAACTTGGCTTATATACCAGTTGGTTACCATTGAAGAAATAGTTACAACTAACTAACTGAATAACTAACAGCCTAAAATAGATTGGTTTATAAGTAACCATCATAAGTTTATCTCCAAAGTCTTCTAATTGAGTATCACTTTTAACAATTCTCCACCTTGGTACCAAATGAGAAGCTTCAGCCTGTGATTCTTTAAATCAGATCCTCTTAGTCCTTGATCTCAGTTTCTTGACTTGAACTGCAGCATATCCAAATAGTGTTTGAATTTGCTAAGTGTGAAAGGTTTTGTAAACATGTCAGCATGATTATCACTTGTGTGCACCTTTGCCACATTTATCTCATCCCTTTCAATGACATCTCTGATGAAATGAAGTGTGATGTCTATATGCTTGGTTCTTTCATGATACATTTGATTTTTACTCAAACGAATGGCACTTTGGCTGTCACAATGTATGCAATAGACTCTTGTTTGACTCCAAGTTCTGTGATCAATCCTTTTAGCCAAATTCCTTTTTTCACTGCTTCAGCAAGGGCAACATACTCTGCTTCTGCTGTTGATAATGCCACTATGTGTTGAAGATTTGCTTTCCAACTGATTGTGTTGTTAAACACAGTGAACACATATCCTGTAAAAGATCTTCTTTTATCTAAGTCCCCATAAAAATCAGAGTCTACAAATCCTTGGACTGATTTTGATGTTTCTAAACTTTTGCTGTATACCAAACACAAGCTTTGAGTTCCTTTTAAGTACCTTAGAATCCATTTAACAGCTTGCCAATGACTCATTCTTGGATTTCCCATAAACCTGCTTGTAACACTTACAACATGAGAAATGTATGGCCTTGAGCAAACCATTGCGTACATGATGCTCCCTGTGGCACTAGCATATGGTATTGCCTTCATGTCTTCTGTTTCTTGCTTTGTGTTTGGTGACTGAGTTGAAGAATGTTTGAAGTGAGCTGCAAGAGGAGAGCTAACAACCTTTGATTCACTCATATTGAATCTGTTTAGGAATTTTTCAAGATAGCTTTCTTGGGAAATTATCAGTCTTCCTTGCTCTCTGATTCGGATGATTTCCATTCCAAGAATTCTCTTGGTTGGTCCCAAGTCCTTCATTTCAAATTCTTTCTTTAGCTGACTCTTTAATTTTCTTATTTATGTCATACTTTTAGATTCTATTAGCATGTCATCCACATATAACAACAAGTAAATGTATAATTCTTATGATACTTGTTTATAATACACACAACTATCAAAATTACTTCTAGCATAACTTTGACTAAGCATGAATGAATCAAACCTCAAATACCATTGCCTTGGTGATTGCTTTATTCCATAGAGTGACCTCTTTAGTAGGCAGACCCAGTCTTCCTTTCCTTGAGTCCTAAAGCCTTCTGGTTGTTGCATTATGATTTTTTCATTCAGATCACCATGGAGAAATGCTGTTTTGACATCCATTTGCTCTAACTCCATGTCAAAGTGTGTTACCATGGCTAGAATTATTCTAGTAGATGCATGCTTGACTACAAGAGAAAAGATTTCATTGTAGTCTACACCTTCCGTTAGTGTGAATCTCTTTGCTACTAGCCTTGCTTTGAACCTGGATGGTTCTACTCCTGGAATTCCCTCATTCTTCTTGAAGATCCACTTGCTGCCTATAATTCTGAAGTTGGCCAGCTTAGGTGTGAGTTCCCAAGTGTTATTGTTCTCCAGTGAATTCAACTCCTCAGTCATTAGCCATTTGTCTTTGTCTTGGCACCTGATAGCTTCATTGTAGTTCATAGGATCTTCGTATATGGTTTCTTCAGTAACATGTAGAGCATAACTGACCATGTCTGCATAACCATACCTTTGAATGGGTTTTGATGTCTTTCATTCTCTATCCCTAATGAGGTTATAGTCATCCAACTCATGTTCTATTGAATTTTCATGGTTTGGTTCAGCTGAAATAGTTATGTCCTGTTGAGTCTGCTGTTGTTCTGAAGTCAAGAACATTCTTGGTTTCTATTGTTCTTTCTCCTTTTCTGTAACTTGCTCCACCTCAAGATCAAAATCCTCAGCTTCAATCTGATGTAAGCTTTTAGTTGCAGCCTTGATTATAGACTTATACAGATCATCCTCATTAAACTTCACATCTCTACTACTGATACATTTCCTAGTTTCAGGACACCATATTCTGTAACCTTTTACACCACTTGGATATCCAACAAAGTAACCTTTCATTGCTCTAGGAACTAATTTCCCTTCATTTACATGGTAATATACAGCACACCCAAATACCTTTAGATGATTGTACTTTGCAGCATGTCCAATCCATATTTCTTGAGGGGTTTTTAGTTTAATTGCAGTTGAATGACTCAAATTTATCAAATAAAAAGCTGTATAGACATCTTCTCCCCAAAACTATGCAGGCATTCCTGCATTGGACATAATGCATGTCATTCTTTCAAGCAAGGTTCTATTCATTCTTTCAGCTAGTCCATTTTGTTGAGGTGTGTGTCTCATAGTCCTATGTCTGTTCACACCATGAGCTTTGCAAAAACTAGTGAATTCCTCACTACAAAATTCAAGACCATTGTCTATCCTTAGAGTTTTAATCCTTTTGTCAGTCCTATTTTCAACCATAGACTTCCAATCTTTAAAGATTTTAAATGCTTCATCTTTGCTTTTTAACATGTAGATCCATACTTTTCTACTATAGTCATCAAGAGATATAATGAAACACTTGTTACTTCCATGAGAAGCAATCTTTGCAGGGCCCTATAGATCACTGTGAACATATTCTAGAATTCCTTTTGAGTAATGTTTCCCTGTAGAGAACTTGACCCTATGCATCTTTCCATACACACAATGCTCACAAAATTCAAGATCACCAATTCTGTCCCCACCTAGCATGCTTTGTCTGTCTAGAATTTGCATTCCTCTTAGACTTATATGTCCCAAACTTTGATGCCACAAGCTGGCTTTGCTCAATGCTTGGACTGCCACTGCTGCCATTCCTGTCACTGCTTGACCTTTGAGAAGATAGATACCATGATCCATTTTTCCCTTCATGATTACCAATGATCCTTTTATGGCTTTTAGAGTATCTTTCTCTACTTTGTATAAACATCCAACTTCTTCTAGCATTCCTAGAAAGATTAAATCTTCATAGTTCCATCTTCCAACTTCAGCTTGATTGAGCCAATCCCAACTACCTTGCAGATTTCAGTTGAATTTTCCATAAGAAATTATGTACTTTCATATCCTTCATAGACTACTGAAGCATTTCCATAATCATCATCACTATTTGATCCTTTCTTTCCTTTCCAATCTGGGCATTCTTTCTTGAAATGCTCCTATTTCTTGCATATGAAACACTTCATTTTAGACTTGTCCTTTTCTTTATTCTTGAATTTATTCTTCTGTTTCCGATTCTTCTGCCCTTCTTTGGACTTGACAAATAGTCCCTCACACTGCTCACTTCTTTCCCATCTGACTTCCTTTTTAATTCTTTGGAGATTAGCGCAGCTTGTACTTCTTCTAATGACAAAGAATCTCTACCATAAAGAAGTGTATATCACACTGATTTTCAAGAGAACTTGGTAATGAATTTATCAATAGTAGGGCCTGATCCTCATCATCCAATTTTACATCAATATTTTCAAGATCTAACACAATCTTATTAAACTCATCCATATGATCTTCAATTGACCTCTCAGATTTCATCTTGAAAGTATATATCTTTTGTCTTAGGTATAAACAATTTGCTAATGATTTTGTCATGTATAAAGATTCTAACTTGAGCCAAATACCTACAGTATAGGTCTCCTTTGACACTTCCCTTAGAGCCTTGTCTCCAAGACTCAAGATTAGAGCACTATGAGCCTTCTTCATGATATCCTTTTTCTCCTTTTCTGAAAGTGTGGATGCCATATCTTTCTCTCCTCCCAGTGCTTCTGCCAAACCTTGATGAACCAGCAACGCTTTCATCTTAAGACGCCATAACCCAAAATCAATCTTACCATCGAATTTCTCAAGTACATACTTTGTTGATGCCATCTTCCCTGAATCGAATAAACTAGTGCTCTGATACCAGTTGTTTAAAAACGGAGATCAATGAGTTTCTGAACCAAAAATGTTCTTGGTTTCCAAAGAAAAACGAATATTGATTGAAAACTAAAATGGAGATTGATTAGAAAATAAAATGGAGAACGTTTTGCTTTTCTATCAAACGGAGATTGATCAGAATTAAAACGGAGAATGTTAAACTTTCTTGATTTTCTAACTTTCTGCAATTTAACAGAAACAGAATTAAAGCTTGCAATGCTAAAATGAACACACACAATTGGTAACCCAGTTCAGAGTTAAACTCCTATGTCTAGGGGACTGGATCCGACTTCAAAATATCACTAATATGAGATGAAATGATTACAATACTTTCTACACTCTCTAAAGGCTATTTTGACATTGGTAGACCGGAGGATTGAGAATTAGGCTGGTCTAACATGGGCAGAGGCAGAAAAAAAGGCTGAGTATTGGGCTGGTCTAACTTTGGCAAAGGGAAAGTAGTGCTAGGATCAAGGGACACATTTGGGTCAGTTTGGTTTACTTGAGGTGACATGTAAGACCCTTATATTTAAAAATTTAATTATGGAAGTAATATTAAGTGTATTTTGAGGAATAATTGTAAAATATTTAATATATGTATATTTTGTGTAAATATATATATATATATATATATATATATATATTTTGGAAGTTGAATTAAAATATTGGATGAAGGATAAATTGAATTTAATTACGAGTAATTAAATTATCGGGCAGTTAATTAACGAATTATCTACTAATTGCGACAAGACTGATTAAGTGATGGAGGGCCAAGTAATATTATACTATTAATGTGAGATGAGGTGGCACATACATATGCCTATATATAGGAGTGAGAAGGAAGAGCAAAGACAGAAAACACTTCCTCCTCCATACTGCATGAAACAGTAACCGTATTCTTCCCCTTCCCATTCTGTTTCCTATTCGTAGTAGAAAAAAAAAGGGAGTTCCTCAAAAATGAGATTACTTGGAAATCCAAGCACCGAAACACCAAGTGCCTAGAACGAAAGTTGTTCCTCTCCTCATTACGGAGCTAGAGAGCCCACTTTGGTAGTGGCAAACGCAAACGGAAACTTCGCCGACTTTTGTCACGAAAACGTGAACGGGAGCAGAAACGTAACAGAGGTAAGGGGAACCTTCCACTTTCTAGATTGCATTAGGGCTGTAAATGCATACTGTTATGGCATTAATGATGTTTCATTATTGATTTTGAAGAAAAACTGTTTCGCATGTCGTTTTGAAGGATGAAAAATGCATTCTGTTGATGTTTTAAATGATCTGTGATGTTTGCTGTTTTGACTGAATACAACAATGTTGTTCTGTTTGTGTGGGAAAGCTGGAAAATGCTTTGCATGTTGTTTTGGTTGTGAAAGAATACTGGAAAATACATTGCATGTTGATTTGGGAATGCTCAAAATGCAAACGTTTGGAAATGCATGTTCTGTTTTTGAGTTTGACATTCTGTTTTGGGTGATTTAAGCAAAACTGTGATGTTGTTCTAGTGTTGGTGATTCTGTTTCTGTTATGGTGAAATAGTCTGGTGATGATGATGGTTTAAAAAGAAAAGGATTTAAAATGGTGGAAGTGTTTTCTGGAAAATCTGTTGTTGATGAAAAATGTTTTGAGTTTTGGGGTTTCAAAAGAATGTTGATTTTATTTTGGTGTTATGTTGGTTTTTCAAAGAAAAGAATTTGAAAACGTGTTGAAGTTTTCTGTGAAATTTCACTGAATTCAAAGGTGTATTCGAATACGGCATGAGTGCATTCAAATACAGCCTACAAAATTTCAGTTTTATTCAAATTTTTTAACTTGTATTCGAATACAAGCCTCTGTATTCGAATACAGATGAGGGATTTTTGCTTCTGACTTAGCCTCTGTATTAGGCTACGACCCTGTCGTATTCGAATACAGGACTGCAATTTTTGCCACTGTATTCGCATCTATATTCGACTACGACAGCCTCGTATTCGAATACAGAATGCTGATTTTTCACTATTTTTGCTTGTGTATTCGAATACAAGGGAGCTGTATTCGAATACAGCTTGCTTTTTTTCAAAAATTTCAGTTTTAAACAATAGTTTATGAACTTAAAGAGTTGGGAAAACATTGGGAAGGTTTGTGATGAATTAAAATGGTATTTTTGAGATGGTTTGGGGTGGTGATGATGAGGTTCTGGAGTTCTATATTGATGCTGTGAAAAATGTTGAGTTTACACTGTTGTAGCCTCTGTATTCGAATATAAGGAAGCTGTATTCGAATACAGAGTGTTGATTCTGCACTTTTTTAGCTTATGTATTCGAATACAAGGAAGCTGTGTTCGAATACAGATTTGGTTTTTCCTGAAATCTCAGTTTTAAACACTGTTTTATGAACTTTAAGAGTTGGGGAAACATTGAGAAGACTTGTGATAAATAAAAATGGAGTTTTTGAGATAGTGGGAAGTGGTAATGATGAGGTACTTGAAAATTTTTATTGTTGTGATGATAATGAAATTATTTGGGTTGAGATGGTTTTGGGAAAATGATGGAAAGGCTGAATTTTACTGATGTTTGCATACTATTTTCAGTGAAGAGTAAATATTGCATTGGATAGTCAGGTGGTGACCGCGATGGGCCACAGAGTATTGCGTAAAACGTGCTGGTCTATTGAGCGACTGCACGAGTGCTGGTCTGTTGAGCAACTGCACTAGTACTGGTCTGTGAGCGACTGTACCTTGATATGCGCAAAACGTGCTGGTCTGTTGAGCGACTGCACTGGTACTGGTCTGTTGAGCGACTGTACCTTGGTATATGTAATACGTGCTGGTCTGTTGAGCGACTGCACGAGTGCTGGTCTGTTGAGCGACTGCACTGGTGCTGATCTGTGAGCGATTGCACCATGGTCATGTTGGCCATTAAAGTCAAACATTTATAAATTGTGCTGGTCTGTGAGCGACTGCACCTTGGTAATTCCAAGAAGTCGCGTACATGAGCATAAACATATTGCATCGGGATGGTTGACCGGTGGGTCACGATTTGGATATATGTGGATGATTGAGAATTGATGTGTGTAAGTATCTTATAAAAATCTGAATTTTTCTGATGAATGGTTGTGATTGCTGATGTGATGGTTGTACTTACAACATTTTTCCATATTAATTTGGTTGTTGTTTGAAAAGGTATAAATGACATGAAATTTCAAAATAAGCATCCTTATTTATCATCATCGTTATATGATATGCCATGGAGATATCTGTTAAATGTTGATATAAATGCTATGTGTTATTTGTTAATTTCGGTCGGTGACCCTTTACTATTATTGTGGAAATTGGGCTTTGCCTTCAGATGTCCCCCAAACCCACATCACCAGTGGGATCCCAGACGACGGAAACGTCTCTCGATTTCATTGATCATCTCCTGCCTACTGCTTGGGTATACGACCCCATCTCAAGCAGGGCGACGTACATGGGGAGACTGAAGAGGACCTGCAGGACTAACGGAGTGGTGGACTATGTGGAGCACACCTATACGAGGATTGACTTTCCTGTGCCTTCAAGATTGGTAATGGAGGCGCACGAAATTTTTGAGGACGCGGAGGAGCCGACGAGAGGGGTTGAGACGGAGGCCACAGTTGGTGTGGTGACTCCTAACCGGTGACTAGAGGAGCTGTACATGATACAGGGGTGGAAGGGGAGATTCAAAGACCGACGCTAGTAGCAGATGATGTTCCGGGTCCATCTAGGACATCCGATGACTGCTTTGAGATTCTGGCACCGCCGAAGCGACCCCGATTGTATATTGATCTGACTTCGGAGGAAACCGATCCTTCCTTATATGATGAGGAAGAGGACGTTACGTCGAGGCAAGCTGCGGAGTCAGACGAGACTTGCATGGGTTGCAGAGGGAATCCTTGCTACTGTAGCTTTAGTGCATGATCAGACTAGACTTTTTGTATAAGGTCTAGTGTTGAGGGCTGTATTCACTTATTTTGGGATAATTGTATATTTTCCGCACTCTGATAAATATTTTGGTGGGTCCAGGACAACTTTTTTATGTATTATTATTTTTATATATTTCGAAGAACAAATTCCAAAAATTATATTATTTGGTTATAAACATGGTGTAATTAATTAATTACTTTTTGTCGTCTGGATTACGACAAATTATTTTAATAAATGACTTAATTTTATTTTAATTCCTTTAATTAATTCTGAAAATTCATTTATTAATTTCGGTTAAAAAAAATACACTTGCGCTGTGTTTTAAACTCGGGGTGTTACAATTGTGGTATCAGAGCATTTGGTTAAAGTTTTGGGTTAAAGGTCTGATTAAATTATTGGTTTTGAGTCATTATCTGATCATGCATAGGAGCAAGTAGTTAAAGTGTCAAGTCTTGTGTAAGTTGTGGTGTGACTGAAGTGATGATGGTTTTGTAGGAAACAATGCCCCCAAGAAGAGACGACACTGTAAGAGCCAACGTCAGCTGGGAGGATAGGATGGCTGAAGCAATGAATAACATGGCTGCGTCTGTTGCTGCACAGACGGCTGCGAAGACTCAACGTGACCTAGAGAAAAGAGAAAGAGAGATTCGTGTTGCTGAATCAAGAGGACTAGAGGATTTTCATCGTCATAATCCTCCAAAGTTCAAGGGTAATGAGGGTCCAGAAAGAGCGGACCAATGGATTCAGGAAATGGAGAGAATTTTTTAAATGATCAATTGCCCGGCAACGGTAATGGTCAGTTATGCTACATATCTGCTGCTAGGAGATGCAGAGTATTGGTGTAGGAGTACAAGGCTACTGATGGGATCAGCTCATGAGGAGGTGAAATGGGGGTCGTTCAAAAAAAAGTTTTTGGACAAATACTTTCCGATGAGCACTAGAACTAAGTTGGGTGATGATTTTATGAAATTACACCAAGGAAACATGACGGTGGGTGAATATGCAGCTAAGTTTGAATCTTTGTCGAGGCATTTCAAATTTTTCCGTGAATAGGTGGATGAACAGTTTATGTGTCATCATTTCCAAAATGGACTAAAGTATGAGATTCAAGACTCGGTCTTACCATTGGGAATTCAACGTTTCCAAGTCTTAGTGGAGAAGTGTAGAAAGGTTGAGGATATGAAGAACAGGAGGGCCAACAGATGAGGGAACTTTAATTCAGGAGGGCCTAGTCGGATGCACTATCAGAACAATAGAGGAAAACAGGTTGCTAAGCCGTATAACTGGCCACATAACAACAATAGAGGCCAGAATCGGCCGGGAAACCAGAATTTTGGACGACAATTGGGACAAGGAGTTCGATGTTTCCGATGTGGGAAAGAGGGGCATATTGCTATTGCTTGTACCACAAGGGATCCTATATGTTTCAATTGCCAGAAACCAGGACACGATGCAAGGGGTTGCCGGGTTCCGAAGGTGGAACCAACAGTGAACGCAACTAGGGCTACTCGTCCTATTGCTAGGGGACGCGTCTATCACATGGGTGCTGAAGCTGGGAGTCAAGCTCATAATTTAATCCAGCAAGATTGCGAGATTGCAGGTAACACACTAACTGCACTTTTTGATTCGGGGGCAACCCATTTTTTCGTTGCTATGGACTGTGTGAATCGTTTGAAGTTATCTGTGTCTGCTTTACCTTTTGATTTGGTTGTTTCCACACCTACTAAGACTTTGACTGTAAACTCTGCATGTTTACACTGCACTGTAACGATTCAGAATAGAGATTTCTTGGTTAATTTAATCTGTCTACCCCTACAATCACTCGAGATCATTCTCGGCATGGATTGGATGACGTATAATTACGTAGTCTTGGATTGTGCTCGCAAATTAGTTATTTTCACCGAACCTGGAGTCGTTCAGTATTTGGCTGCTAACCAACTCGGAGTATCACTGAGAGAAGGAACTCAGGAATTTTTATCATTGGCTAACATGGAGACCAAGATGGATGTGAACATAGAAGATGTGGTGTTAGTCAAAGAGTATCCGGACGTATTTCCAATAGAAATTCCAGGATTACCCCCGGTAAGAGAGGTGGAGTTCTTCATTGATCTACACCCAGGAACAGGACCTATTTCAATTGCGCCGTATCGGATGTCACCATTTGAATTAAGCGAGCTTAAGGGTCAAATTGAAGGTTTGTTGGAGAAAGGATTTATCAGACCAAGTGTGTCACCATGGGGAGCTCCGGTATTGTTGGTTAAGAAGAAGGATGGAAGTTCGTGCTTATGTGTGGATTATAGGCAACTCAACAAGGTAACTATTAAGAATCGTTATCCTTTACCACGCATCGATGATTTGATGGACCAATTGAGAGGAGAAGCGGTGTTTTCAAAGATTGATTTGAAGTCAGGATACCATCAGATTCGGGTAAGAGAAGGAGATATTCAAAAGACTGCTTTCAGAAGCCGTTACGGACATTACGAATATCTCGTTATGCCATTTGGAGTTACGAATGCACCAGCAATTTTTATGGATTATATTAATAGGATCTTTAGCCCGTTTCTGGATAAATTCGTTGTGGTGTTCATCGATGATATATTGGTTTATTCAAGAAGTGAGGAGGAACACGGAGAGCACCTACGCCAAGTTCTTGAAGTCTTATGCGAGAAGCAATTGTATACCAATTTGTCGAAGTGTGAGTTTTGGCTAGAGAAAGTGAACTTCTAGGGACATGTGATAACAAAAGAAGGAATCGTTGTGGATCCAGCAAAGATTGAGACAGTTCTTGCCTGGAAACAGCCTCAGACTATCACAGACATACGTAGTTTTGTCGGACTGGCAGGATACTACAGGAGATTTATTGAAGGATTTGCTAAGATTGTAGCTGCTTTGACACAACTCACCAAAAAGAATCATCCGTTTGCATGGACGAAGAAGTGTGAGGAAAGTTTTCAGTTGCTTAAGGAAAAGTTGACAACCTCATCAATATTGGTCTTGCCACATCCAGAGGAACCATATGAAGTTTACTGTGATGCATCTCACCAAGGTTTGGGATGTGTTTTGATTCAACACAAGAAAGCTGTAGCCTACGCCTCAAGGCAGTTGAAAACTCACGAACGAAACTATCCTACTCATGATTTAGAGCTTGCTGCAGTAGTGTTTGCGTTAAAGGTCTGGAGGCACCACTTATATGGATGCACGTTCACGGTATTCAGTGACCATAAAAGCTTGAAGTATCTGTTCGATCCGAAGGAATTGAACCTGCGACAGAGGAGATGGATGGAGACTCTCAAGGATTTTGATTTTTCATTGCAGTACCACCCTGGGAAAGCCAATGTGGTTACTGATGCATTGAGTAGGAAAAGTGTGTCAGTATCTTCAATGATAATGGCCAGACAACAAGAGTTGTGGGAAGCATTTAGAGATCTACATTTGGACGTAGAGTTTGCAACAGGAATTTTAAAGTGTGGAATGATAACAATTTCGAGTGGTCTACTTGAGGAGATTGCGAACTTGCAAGATGACGCATTAATCTAGGAAAAGAGGAACTTGATAGTACAAGGAGGGACAACTGAGTTCAGAATCAGACCAGATAATATTCTGAGATGTAATGGAAGGATTTGTGTACGACCGTTACGGAGCTGAGGAGAACAATTTTGGAAGAGGCCCATAAGAGTAAGTTGAGTATTCGTCCTCTGGCAACCAAGATGTACCAGGACTTAAGGCAAAATCTCTGGTGGCCAGGAATGAAGAGGGATGTAGCGGAATATGTATCAGCTTGTTTAACTTGTCAGAAAGCGAAAGTGGAACATCAACGACCTGCTGGAATGTTGCAACCTTTGGATATACCGGAATGGAAGTGGGATAGCATTTCCATGGATTTTATAACTGGATTGCCCAAGACAACGAAAAAGAATGATTCGATTTGGGTAATAGTGGATCGATTGACAAAGTCCGCACATTTGTTACCAGTAAGGACTACTTATAAAGTAGATAAGCTGACGGAAATCTACATCGCTGAGATTGTGAGATTACACGGAGTTCCATCGAGTATTGTACCGAACCGTGATCCAAAGTTCACATCTCTTTTTTGGGGAGCGCTGCATGAAGCGTTTGGAACGAAACTGAAATTGAGTTCAGCTTACCATCCACAAACAGATGGACAAACTGAGAGAACAAATCAGTCCTTGGAAGATCTGTTGAGAGCATGTGTGTTGGATGATAGAGGAAACTGGGATGAGGTATTGCCATTGATTGAGTTTACTTACAACAACAATTTTCATGCAAGTATTGGAATGGCACCCTATGAGGCTTTATATGGACGCAAGTGTCAAACGCCTTTATGCTGGTATAAGGACGGAGAGAGTATGATTGTTGGACCTGAGATGGTGGGACAGACCACAGAGAAAATCAAGAGGATACAAGAGAAAATGAAGATTTCACAGGATCGTCAGAAGAGTTATGCGGACAAGCGTCGCTGGAATTCGAGCAGGGTGATCATGTATTTCTAAGGGTCACGCCTACAACTAGAGTTGGCAGAGCTATTAAGTCGAGGAAGTTGACTCCGAAATTTATTGGACCATACTAGGTTACTGCACGAATTTGACCAGTGGCTTATCGGATTGCTTTACCTCCCATACTGTCCAATATTCACGACGTATTTCACGTGTCGCAGTTAAGGAAATACATTTCGGATCCGTCACATATAATCGAACCAGACACAATTCAACTGAAGGATAACCTGTCATTTGAAGTATTCCCTGTAAGAATTGAAGACAAAAAGATTAAATAGTTGAGGAACAAGGAAGTCCCACTAGTCAAAGTGATTTAGAATTCGACTACGGGAGACGCGACTTGGGAGCTGGAGAGTAAGATGAGGGAATAATATCCTCAGTTGTTTATTAACATGTAGTTTCGAGGACGAAACTAATTTAAGGGGGGTGGTAATGTAAGACCCTTAAATTAAAAATTTAATTATGGATGTAATATTAAGTTTATTTTGAGGAATAATTGTAAAATATTTAATATATGTATATTTTGTGTAAATATATATATATATATTTATTTTGGAAGTTGAATTAAAATATTGGATGAAGGATAAATTGAATTTAATTACGAGTAATTAAATTATCGGGCAGTTAATTAAGGGATTATCTGCTAATTGCGACAAGACTGGTTAAGTGATGGAGGGCCAAGTAATATTATACTATTAATGTGGGATGATGTGGCACATACATATGCCTATATATAGGAGTGATAAGGAAGAGCAAAGACAGAAAACACTTCCTCCTCCATACTGCATCAAACAGTAACCGTATTCTTCCCCTTCCCATTCTATTTCCTATTCGTAGTAGAAAAAAAATAAGGGAGTTCCTCAAAAGTAAGATTACTTGGAAATCCAAGCACCGAAACACCAAGTGCCTAGAACGAAAGTTGTTCATCTCCTCATTACGTTGCTAGAGAGCCCACTTTGGTAGCGGCAAACGCAAACGGAAACTTCGCCGACATTTGTCACGAAAACGTGAACGGGAGCAGAAACGTAACAGCGGTAAGGGGCACCTTCCACTTTCTAGATGGCATTAGGGCTGTAAATGCATATTGTTATGGCATTAATGATGTTTCATTATTGATTTTGAAGAAAAACTGTTTTGCATGTCGTTTTGAAGGATGAAAAATGCATTATGTTGATGTTTTAAATGATCTGTGATGTTTGCTGTTTTGACTGAATAAATCAATGTTGTTCTGTTTGTGTGGGAAAGCTGGAAAATGCTTTGCATGTTGTTTTGGTTGTGAAAGAATACTGGAAAATACATTGCATGTTGATTTGGGAATGCTCAAAATGCAAACGTTTGGAAATGCATGTTCTGTTTTTGAGTTTGACATTCTGTTTTGGGTGATTTAAGTCAAACTGTGATGTTGTTCTGGTGTTGGTGATTCTGTTTCTGTTATGGTGAAATAGTCTAGTGATGATGATGGTTTAAAAAGAAAAGGATTTCAAATGATGGAAGTGTTTTCTGGAAAATCTGTTGTTGATGAAAAATGTTAAGTTTTGGGGTTTCAAAAGAATGGTGATTTAATTTTGGTGTTGTGTTGGTTTTTCAAAGAAAAGATTTTGAAAACGTGTTGAAGTTTTCTGTGAAATTTCACTGAATTCGAAGGTGTATTCGAATACGGCATGAGTGTATTCGAATACAGCCTGCAAAACTTGAGTTTTATTCAAATTTTTGAACTTGTATTGGAATACAGATAAGGGATTTTTGCTTCTGACTTAGCCTCTGTATTCGGCTACGACCCTGTCGTATTCGAATACAGGACTGCAATTTTTGCCACTGTATTCGCATCTGTATTCGAATACAGAATGCTGATTTTTCACTGTTTTTGCCTCTGTATTCGAGTACAATGGAGCTGTATTTGAATACAACTTTCTTTTTTTCAAAAATTTCAGTTTTAAACAATGGTTTATGAACTTAAAGAGTTGGGAAAACATTGGGAAGGTTTGTGATGAATTAAAATGGTGTTTTAGAGATGGTATGGGGTGGTGATGATGATGTTCTGGAGTTCTTTATTGATGCTGTGAAAAATGTTGAGTTTACACAGTTGTAGCCTCTATATTCGAATACAAGGAAGCTGTATTCGAATACAGAGTGTTGATTCTGCACTGTTATAGCTTCTGTATTCGAATACAAGGAAGTTGTATTCGAATACAGATTCGGTTTTTCCAGAAATCTCATTTTTAAACACTGTTTTATGAACTTCAAGAGTTGGGGAAACATTGAGAATACTTGTGATAAATAAAAATGGAGTTTTTGAGATAGTGGGAAGTGGTAATGATGAGGTACTTGAATGTTTTTATTGATGTGATGATAATGAAATTATTTGGGTTGAGATGGTTTTGGGAAAATGATGGAAAGGCTGAATTTTACTGATGTTTGCATACTATTTTCAGTGAAGAGAAAACATTGCATGTTCATGCATTGCATAGTCAGGTGGTGACCGCGATGGGCCACAGAGTATTGCGTAAAACGTGTTGGTCTACTGAGCGACTGCACGAGTGCTGGTCTGTTGAGCGACTGCACTTGTACTGGTCTATTGTGACTGTACCTTGATATGCACAAAACGTGTTGGTCTGTTGAGCGCCTGCACGAGTGCTGGTCTGTTGAGCAACTGCACTGGTACTGGTCTGTTGAGCGACTGTACCTTGGTATATGTAAAACGTGCTGATATGTTGAGCGACTGCACGAGTGCTAGTCTGTTGAGCGACTGCACTGGTGCTGATCTTTGAGCGATTGCACCATGGTCATGTTGGCCATTAAAGTCAAACATTTATAAATTGTGCTGGTCTGTGAGCGATTGCACCTTGGAAATTCCAAGAAGTTGAGTACATGAGCATATAAATATTGCATCGGGGTTATCTGAATTTTTCTAATGAATGGTTGTGATTGCTGATGTGATGGTTGTACTTACAACATGTTTTCCATATTAATTTGGTTGTTGTTTGAAAAGGTATAAATGTCATGAAATTTCAAAATAAGCATCCTTATTTATCATCATTGTTATATGATATGCCATGGAGATATTTGTTAACTGTTGATATAAATGCTATGTGTTATTTGTTAATTTCGGTCGGTGACCCTTTACTATTATTGTGGAAATCGGGCTTTGCCCTCAGATGTCCCCCAAACCCATCTCACCAGTGGGATCCCAGACGACGGAAACGTCGCTCGATTTCATTGATCATCTCCTGCCTACTGCTTGGGTATACGACCCCATCTCAAGCAGGGCGACGTACACGGGGAGACTGAAGAGGACCTGCAGGACTAACGGAGTGGTGGACTATGTGGAGCACACCTATACGAGGATTGACTTTCCTGTGCCTTCCATATTGGAATTGGAGGCGCACGAAATTTTTGAGGACGCGGAGGAGCCGACGAGAGGGGTTGAGATGGAGGCCACAGTTGGTGTGGTGACTCCTAACCCAGTGACTGGAGGAGCTGTACATGATACAAGGGTTGAATGGGAGAATCAAAGACCGACGCTAGTAGCAGATGATGTTCCGGGTCCATCTAGGACATCCGATGACTTCTTTGAGATTCCGGCACCGACGAAGCAACCCTGATTGTATATTGATCTGACTTCGGAGGAGACCGATCCTTCCTTATATGATGAGGAAGAGGACGTTACGTCGAGGCGAGCTGCGGAGTAGGACGAGACTTGCATGGGCTGCGGAGGGAATCCTTGCTACTGTAGCTTTAATGCATGATCATACTAGACTTTTTGTATATGACCTAGTGTTGAGGGCTGTATTCACTTATTTTGGGATAATTGTATATTTTCTGCACTCTGATAAATATTTTGGTGGGTCCAGGACAGCTTTTTGATGTATTATTATTTTTATATATTTCGAAGAACAAATTCCAAAAATTATATTGTTTGGTTATAAACATGGTGTAATTAATTAATTACTTTTTGTCATCTGGATTACGACAAATTATTTTAATAAATGACTTAATTTTATTTTAATTCCTTTGAATTAATTCTGAAAATTCATTTATTAATTTCGGTTAAAAAAAAAAATACACTCGCGTTGTGTTTTAAACTCGGGGTGTTACATGACACAGAGAAATTCTCATCGTAGGTTGTTCCAAGGCTCCAATATCCCAAAGCTAATATTCTTGTGTGAAACTCTCCCCCCTAAATATCAGTTTTGGTATAAAATGACTGATTTTAAAAAAATGTAACATCCATTGAGTTATAAAATTTTCTAGTAGTTGGGGAATAGCATTTGTGTCCTTTTTGGTTATGAGAGTACCTTATAAATATGCACTTGAGAGCCCTTGCGTCAAGTTTACTGGCTTGTTGGTGGACAAACACAGATCAACCAAAACATTGGTTGGAAGAGTAGATAGGACACAGATATGAGGAAAACAATTAGAAATGATATGGTAGGGAGTTTGAAATTTTAGTACACGAGAAGGCATTCTATTTATTAAGTACGTGGTTGTTGAGACAGCTTCACCCCAAAACAATTTTGGAACACGTGTGGTAAACAAAAGAGATCTAGCAACTTCTAGGATGTGTCTATTTTTTCTTTCTACTACCCCATTTTGTTGGGGGGTGTCAACACAAGAGCTTTGATGAATGATCCCATGGCTGTCCAAATACTCTCCAAGAGACGTTTCAAAGTACTCTCTTGCATTATCTGTTTTTAGAACCTGAATTTTGGTATGAAATTGAGCTTGAACCATGTTATTGAATTTTCGAAAAATTTGACCAAGTTCAGACTTTTCTTTCATAAGGAACAGCCATGTTATTCTAGAATGATCATCCACAAACTACACAAATCATGTAGATTCTATGATATTTTTTATTCTAGATGGTCCCCACACATCGCTGTGAATCATGGAAAAAGGATGAGATGCTTTATAAGGTAACATAGAATAAGAATGACGAACATGTTTAGAAAATTGACAAACTTCACATTGGAAAAACTTTGGATTTTTATTTTTTCATAATAAAGAAAACAATTTTTGAAGATACATAAAACTTGGGTGAACTAGACGATAGTGCCACAAAATAATAGGACTATCCTTATTTTGTTGGTTGCTTGACTCAACACAAGCTGCATTGTGAGTTTGTCTTATAGAAGGATGATTTGTTTGAAGAAGGTAGAGTCCTAAGCAAACCTTAGCACTGCCAATCGTCCTCCCCGAATCCAAAGTCTGAAATTCACACAAATTTGAGGCAAATTTAGCAACACAGTTAAGATCATTAGAAAGCTTACTCACAGATAACAAATTGCAATCCAAGTTTGGAACATGTAGGACATATTTTAACTCTATATCTTTTGACAGAGTGAACAGACCTGTACCAGCTACCTTAGAGAATAAACCATCAGCAATTTTTACAAAAAGTCCATCATAACATGGACTGTAATGATGAAATAGTGTTTTTATCCCCTGTCATGTGATCTAAAGCACCAGAATTTCCTATCCATGGCTTATGATTTCCAATTTCAGCAATAAAAGCAATTAATAAATTACCTTTGTGAGCTAATGATGCAACTTTGGTAGTATTTTGGGAGGACATCTGAGAGAACATCTGTTGGAGGGATTCAATTTGCTCTTGACTAAATGGAGTGGATTGGGGAGCAACTATGTGATTTACTTCTTCAGTTGAAGGTTTCCAATCAGCAGGTTTCCCATGTATTT
Organism: Cicer cuneatum; assembly: GCA_037974295.1. Lineage (NCBI taxonomy): Eukaryota > Viridiplantae > Streptophyta > Magnoliopsida > Fabales > Fabaceae > Cicer > Cicer cuneatum. Next base: position 24,529,242 of record JBBPBO010000004.1, read on the forward strand.
TCCAGCATGTATATTTAGCGTGGCCAGTTCTTTGACGATGATCACATCATGGCCTCTTCTTCTTCAAACGAATATCTCCAAAATGATGGTGGACTCCTCAGGCAGCAAGTGCTGACTGATTTTCCAAGGCAGCTAATGTAGAAGACTCTCCCAACATCACTTTCTTCCTACTTTCTTCTCTTCGTACTTCAGAGAAGACTTCTCTGATACTTGGTAAAGGCTTGGCTCCAAGTATCCTTCCTCGTACTTCATCCAAGTTCTTGTTAAGTCCCATCAAGAATTTAAAAAATCTTTTCTTCTCAACGATCTCCTTGTATTTCTTGGAATCAGCAGAGCAGGTCCAACTATGTTCTTCAAACACATCAAGTTGCTGCCATTGACGCGTCAGAGAGTTATAAAACTGTGTGACCGTTAGATCTCCTTGTCGCAAATCTTGCATAGTTGTCTCCATCTCAAAGATGGCTGATGTGTTTTCTTTACTCGAGTAAAATTCCTTTGCATCATTCCAAATTTCGTTTGATGTGGTGTATAACAAAAAATTCTCACCTATTTCATTTGTCATGGATTTTATTAGCCATGACATGACCATGTTGTTCTCGATCTTCTAGTTTTTGTAGGTTGGATCTTCTGTTTTAGGGGAAACTTTTTTACCTGTAAGATATTGATCTTTGCCTTTGCCACTGATGAACATCAAAACTAATTGTGACCATTGAAGGTAGTTGTTCCCATTCAGTTTGTGTCCTGTAATGGGTAGATGAGTGGTGTTCTCCAATGTTACACCATGATTGGCGTTGACTTGAGGTGAGAAGGATCCATTGTAGTCCTCCTTGAGTATGTTGGTTTCTATTTCTATAGTCATGTTGTATTTGGTCATGGGAAGGATCGATTTGCTACTGATACCATGCAGTAAATCAGAGAATAGAAATGTTGTATTCTCATATATTGAACAATAGGGTTACAAGGAAGGAATATATAGAGGAGGTAGGCACTCAACCATCCTCATCAGAAAAAGAAATACAATTAATACAATAATTCCTCATAAACTAGAATAAACAGAAAAGGAAATAAATTAATGAGGAGAGATGGCAACATAATGACCAAATTCCTTTTTCTAGGAAACAAATAATGCTTAATCAACCATATTAAAGTAGCAGATTTCCACAAGTACAATGGTGTCTTTCTCAGCGTTCTTCTTGGTATCAATTCCAGATTTAATTCGTGAAGATCCTTTGATTTTTTTAGGATCCATAGATTTGGTCTTCTTGGGTTTAACCAAGGAGGAGTGATTGTAATGTATGGAGCTGAGGTTGTACAGTTGGGAGGAGGAGCCATATCCAATGGTTCCATTTCAACAATGTGATCAGGTGTAGGACTTTTAGAAGGAGGAGGTGACGTAGAAGGTGAACATGAGATTGGTGAGAGTGGAGGTGAGGGAGATGGTGAGTTCGAAGAAGGACTATCATGAACATCCTTTCTCACAGATTCCTTGGTTCTTGCTAATGTGATATTTTGTTTTAAAAAATAAGAAGAGAAAGATGAAGGAAGAAAGAAGTGACATGGTTTGAGCTAAAGATTGAACTTTTAGTGGGAAGTACAAGAGTAGTATAGTTGTTTGAAATCTAAAAAGTTAAGCTAAAAGATAACGATGCCCTATTTTGATGTAGTCTGTAAGACCCTTAATTTTAAATTATTTTATGAATTAAGTATCAAATATATTTTGAGATATTTGTAATACGTTTAATATATATTTTGAGACCCGACTAAAATTATTTGTCGAAGAATAATTTAATTATATTACGAGAAATTTAATACCGGACAATTATCAAAATTAATCTGTCAATAGAGTTGCGACGAGAGTAGATATTTTATCAAAATAGTTTGAGATGTGAGTGAAATGATGGGTTAGTTTTAATTATAATATATATGTATATATATATAGTTGGCAGAAGTATACTACTATATATATATATATTATACTTAACAAGTAAGTAATATATATATATATATATATACACACATGTGAGAAAGAAAATCAGAAAAGGAAACATTTCCTACCTACTCATGAACCATTCTGCTCCTTTTTTTTTCTTTTCTAGTTTACAAGCTTAGAGTGTTGGTAAGAGAAAACACAAAAATCAAATCTTATATTATTTCGAGATCTAAGCTTCCATTCGAGAAGTAGCAAGAAGGAAAGTTATTCCTCTCCACACTACGGTGTTAGTGAGCTAACTTTGGTAGCGTCGACGAGAGTGAGAGTTTCGCCGTATTTGAGCGCGGTAATGAAAACGGTTGAGAAAGCGTGAACGAAGGTAAATGGCTCCTTCCAACTTTTTAGTTTGCATGTAGGAACTCTAAATGTGTGTTTGATGGATGACTAATGTGTTATCTTTGTAGAAAACGTTATTGATGAGTTGTTATTGATAAAGATGTCATTGTTGTGTTGTTGATGATAAAGACCCATTGCTATTGTGATATTGTTGTTGATGATGTTGTTGTTGTGTTGTTGTGTTAAAGATGTTATTGTTGTTGTTGTTGAGAGATTGATTGTTGTTGGGTTTGTAGTTATTTTCAAATAAAAGAGTTTGAACCAAAGTTGAAATTTACTTGAAAAATTACACTGTTTTCGAAGATGTATTCGAATACGGCACTAGCGTATTCGAATACACTCCTGCAACGCTTATTTTTTATCTAAATTTTGAACTTCATATTCGAATATGACACCTCGTATTCGAATACAAATACGTGATTTTTGCTTCTGACTTGTCATCTGTATTCGGCTACGACTCTTCGTATTCAAATACAGACTTGCAGATTTTGCTACTAACTTAGCATCTGTATTCGGCTACGACTCTTCGTATTCGAATACATAATTAGAAATTTTGCTACTGACTTGTCATCTGTATTCGGCTACAACTCTTCGTATTCAAATACAGAACTTCAGATTTTGCTACTGACTTAGAATCTGTATTCGACTACGACTCTTCGTATTCAAATACATAATTGTAGATTTTGCTACTGACTTAGCATCTGTATTCAGCTACAAGAAGTTGTATTCGAATACAACCTAGATTTTTGTTAAAATTTCTATTTTTAAATATTTGTTTATGCACTTAATTACTTGGAAAATATTTTTAAGGCATATGCTAAATTATATGAGGTTCTCATACTATTGTTCTTTAATGGTTATGAAGTATTTGGGTTTCATAGTTGCATTTACGTAATGATTACAGTGAAAAGAGTCAGAGTACGCTCATGCATTTCATAGTTAAGTGGTGACCGCGATGGGCCTTAGAGTTAATCGGTGACCGTGATGGGCTGTAAAGTTAAGTAGTGACCGTGATGGGCTACAGGGTGGTTCCATGTGATAAGTTGGTCCAACTTATCCTTATGAGGATTTAACTGATGTGTAAAGCCTGTGAGAGGCTACACTCTAAGTAATTCGTGCTAGTCCGTGAGAGACTGCACCAATAAAGTTAAGTAGTGACCGTGATGGGCTACGGGGTGGTTCCATGTGATAAGTTGGTTCATCTTATCCTTACGAGGATTTAATTGATGTGTAAAGCTTGTGAGAGGCTACACTCTAAGTAATTCGTGCTAGTCCGTGAGAGACTGCACCCATAAAGTTAAGTAGTGACCATGATGGGCTACGGGGTGGTTCCATGTGATAAGTTGGTCCATCTAATCCTTACGAGGATTTAACTGATGTGTAAAGCCTGTGATAGGCTACACTCTAAGTAAATCGTGCTAATCCGTGAGAGACTGCACCATGGTAATTAGTACTAAGGCCTGTGATAGGCGATACAATTATGATTTACGCCTTCAAGGAGGGTTTTGGTTTTTTCCTGGAAATTCCATAATCATGTGCACTGGCATATACGCATTGCATTAGGGTGTTTGACATGCGAGGCATGATTGTTATGATCCGATATGTGAAAATCATATGTGCAAGTACCTTAAATCCTAAATTCCTAATAAGTTGTTGTAATTGTTGATTTTACTTTGGGGCTTGCAACATGATTCTGTATTCTAAATCTTTTGTTTCATCGAAAACTTAGATGTTATACATTTTCAATAAATGGGTATACTTATTTTGTCAATGTTGTCATCTTGTTGGGACTGTTATGTATGTATTGTTGTCTTTTGACATTACTGCTAATTGTTTACTGTTATTTTCGGTTGGTGGCCCTTTACATTATTGTGGAAAATTGGGCTTTCCCCTCAAATGATACCCGAGTTCATTCCACTGACGATTACCCTGACAACGGAGACGTCGTTAGACTTCCCTGACCGACATATGCCGACTGCTTGGGTATACAATCCCATCTCAAGGAGGACTACATATACGGGGAGGGTGGTGTGAACCAGTAGGAGTGTCGGGGCAGTGTCGTATGTGGAATACACTCACGGGCGGATCGACTTTCCTGTACCTTTAGGTTTGGTACTCGAGGCGAATGGGGTATTTACGGATGCTGAGGGTCTTGCAGTTGGAGGTGAAACAGAGGTCACCGTAGGTGTGTGACTCCTACTGTAGTCGCAGGGGATGCGGTGCCTGAACCAAGAACAGGTGAGCAGGGCAAGGCGCCGATGTCAGCAAGGGTTGACAACCTAGGTCCGTCTAGGTCGGTAGAGGACTGTTTTGAGATCCCAGTGCCGCCGAAGCGACCTATATCTTGGGTGGATCTGACTTCGGAGGAGACTAACCATTCCATGGATGATTAGGAGGAGGATGTCACTTCGAGGCGAGATATTGTGTCGGACGAGACTTGTGTAGAGTGTGGTGGTCACCCTTGTTATTGTAGTTGTTAGTGGATGATCAGATTAGTTTTGTTTTATAGGGCCTTAATATTTTGGTGGTTGTACTTATTTTGTGTTGGGATGATTGTACCTATGACTTACTTTGATAATGACTACTGTTGGTGGGTCGATGATCCATTTTTTTGACGTGACCATGGGGGATAACATTCTTGGGGCAGTACTTCTGCGTAGGTGTCTGCCGAGAATACCCCAGGGGTGTGAGCGATGTCTATTAGGTCTCATAGCCCCGATGTATTTTCTATTTGTATATTTTGAATATTAATTCCCAAAACTATTTTAACTGGTTATATTTATGATGTAATTTTTTAATTACTCTTATTGTTTTGTAGTACGACGTATTACTTTATTGAGTGGTTTTATTTTATTCCTTTTATTTAAAAAAAATACACTCGCGCTGTTAAAAATCAGGGTGTTACATAGTCGTTTGAGCCTAGTAAGCATGCTCCACAATGGTTAGAATGATCACTCAATAACTGATTTAGCATTTTTTAAAAAAAACTTGGTTTGTAGAAAAAAAACGTGAAAAATACTTCACATTCTCGTTCTTTTCTTTTAGAAGAACGTTCTGAATGTTAAAAATCAAGGATTTTGCTCAATCAATGTTGAACACGGTTTTTCACAATTTTTAATTTTTTCTTTATAAATTCAAAATGATCTTCAACAAGAGGTTTTGTGAAAATATCAACCAGTTAGTTTTCAGTATTAACAAAAATTAGTTCAACATGTTTTGTGTCCACTGTAAGAACTGAGTTGCACCTAAGAGGGGGGGGTGAATTAGGTGTTAGACAATTTTTATGTTTTTAGAGTTTTGATGAGTGTTTAAGTGATTGTTTTAAGTTTGTTTAATCTTGTTGTGTTAGTAAATGAAAGCTGTAAATAACAGAAGGTAAAAACACATAGAAATTTATCCTCGTTCCCCTTACAACCAAGGGTACATCCAGTCCTCTTGCATACCACAAGAGATTTTCCACTTTCTGTTAGAATAAGTACAAGTCTAACCCTAAAACTTCAATTACAAATTCCTAACAATCTTCCTAAGATAGTAACACCACTATCTTAGTTTACAACACTTGAAGAAAATACACCACTTTCTTCAAATAATAACTTTCATGATTTTTAACAATGTTCTTAATTAAGAACAACAGGATATAACATTTTGTGCATGGATACCAATCCAATATACTTTCAAGTACAATAGAGAACCTTTCTCAATGATATGAAAATGTAGAGCATGTAATTGAAGTATGAAAATATAACTTTGAAAAGTTTCACAAAATATTTCAGAAACTTGTTCAAATTTCGTGGTAGGATAGATTAAGTTTAAAACTAAAGTTTTGAAGTATTTATATTCCAAGGTAACACTTCAGATCAATGGCAATGATTCCCAAATGTTTTGATGAACTTGTGCAATGTTTCAAAACTGAAAAATTGCATTGTTTCGCAGTTGTATTCGAATACAGTCTCAGTGTATTCGAATACACTTCTATAACGTTCTGTTTGTATTTGAAATTTGAATGTTGTAGTCGAATACAATATTTTGTAGTCGAATACAAGTACGGGATTTTTGCCACTGACTTGAGTTGTATTCGAATACACAAAGCTGTAGTCGAATATGTAACACCCCAATTTTTATAATAAACTATTTTATTAATGAAATAAGATTTTAAATAATTAATTTGATATTAAAATTATTTTAGAATATATGTCGATAGATTTTGTGATTAATTTCCGTTATATGGATGTTTTCTATGACGTGTTAGTTTGATATATATTATATTATATTAAATGAGTTATATAAATAATAAATATTTTATTTATTATTTTATATATTTTTCTCAAAGTAATTGTATTTTAGTGTAATATTTTAAAGAATAAGATTTCATGCGATTTTATATTTCAATTATTTAGAACTATTTTCTATTTTTAGTTATTTATTTTATAAATAATTATCTTGGGATAGTAGTGATATTGTGTTTGATTTACTTTATTTTTATATACTTGTTATGACGTTGTGATTTTATATATATTTATTATGATTTAGTAATTAATATAAAATGTAGATGTTATATTTATTTATTTTATAATTTCGACTATTCACTAATGATGGTAATATTTTAATTTGAGTATTTGGAAAAATAAGTATTATTATAGTGCTTATTTGGAATATGATAATTTGGGTTATTAATGTATTTTAAAAGATTAATTATTTTATAAAATATTAGTTTTAGAATAAAAGAAGAAGAAGAAGAAGAAAAGAAAGGAACAGATAAGAAAAGAAGAAGAAGAAGAAGAAACGAAAGGAACGAGCGACGCAAACAAAAAAACGCACATCCTCTTCCTCTCAAATTCATCCCACCAACTCCTTGCCATTTGAACCGATCCCAACTTCTATCCCACACAAAATCGGGCACTGAATCTATTTTTGGCATCAATTTTATCAATCGTGGCTCCGTTTCATCAGAAACAGCTGCGCCATTTTTCTTGGGCGAGCTGTTTTTGGCCGATTCCGATCACCACGTTTTTCGTATCCAAAAACTGATATCGTTTTTGGATTCCTCTCGTCGAAACCTTCAAGAAGCACTACTCATTCGCATTTTTCGGTGAAGTTGATGTCAGACCCTTCCGGCACTCCGACGAGTCGGTGAGACTTTTTCTGCAGTTTTTTTCTCATCGTTTTGACTCTATTTTTGCTCCAAAAATTATTATTAATTATTTAACATTGATTTTTATGCTCCGCATAATTTATCAGTCACGTCTCAGAGATTTTGTGAACTCGCCGTTTATTTGGATTCACTCGCTGTACGTTGTCAATCTACGGTTGCTGTTGAAAACTTCCATTGATTTCTGTGATTAGAGAAAGCGTCTAAGTAAGGTAAGGGGTGAGAGAGCGTTTGAATTTATGAGTATAATATATTGTGAGATGATCGGGAAAACAGTATTTCCCAACAATTCATCCGGGGCTTGCTACGTACGGCAGTAGCCCTTTGAGTGATAAATTGATTAATGTGAAAATATGGAAATTGTGAGATTAAAATTTGGAATAAAAATATTTATAAAGTGTTGATTGATTTAATTTTGTTAAATGTGTGTTATTTGATATTATCGTGATATTTGATTTATTTTCGTTAAATCTGTGATATTTAATATTATTGTGATATTGGATGTCGAATGAATTTTATGTATGTTTGATTAGATGAGTTTTGTGATGTGATAATAAAATATGGATGCATTGTGATGAGTTTATGTGATGATAATGATGTATGATTAATAATTGTGATGTTATAAACTTGTGATGAGGATATTGAAGTAACCCCATAATTGATGGAGTGGTGATGATTCCAATTTGTGTTTGAGATTATGGTCTTAATGGAGTATCATAGGCCAACGAGGGGAGAAAATAAATATTGAGAAATTTTGAAGTGGAGATTATTTTGTCACCATATAGGTAGGGCCTGACAAGCCTAGTGATTCCGGGGAAGTACAACTGAATGAGCCTGATCGTGGCGGTCTGCTGTTGAGCCTTAGGGCAAGATTGTTAGACCTTGGAGGTATTCGGGTGGGGAATTCCTAGGTCACTTGGAGATAGCACTCCTAATGTCGGGAGCTACCATGCAACACACGTTTACCTCAATTGTCGCGCATATGTGTCTCGGGTTGAGTTGAGCGGATCTATAGGGACAGGGCCAATTTGAATTGTCCGTCCACCGAGATGATGGCATAGTATCAAGTCTCCTAACCAAGTACTTCAGAGTTAGAATGGTACCACATTGTGAAGTAGAGTCTAAGCTCATGCATAGCATTGCATCTTATTGTGATTGTTTTGTTGTGATTAATATGTACCGTGTGCGATAATAATTCCTTTTAGATGATTTGATGTTATAGTGAAATATATTGGTTTCTTGTTAGTGATTTTGACTTTATAATGTGATATTTCTATTCTTGAAGAATGTTTGTATAATGATACGGTTTATTAAGATTGATTGCGTGTTCTTCTTACTTATATTATACTATAAACATGATTTCAAAATTCACCTCCTTTGTTGTTTGTGTTTGACTGGCTTGGCCCTGCGTTTGCGAAATCGCAGTTATTACAGGTTAATGAGTCTTGAAGTTCTAATTTGGGAGAAACTCCGCTCTAATAAGTGATACCGGGAATTAAGAGTTGTAATTTATATTTCACTTTCACTTGTTTAATTAGAAAAAAAAACTTTTTGTATGAAAACCTTATAGTACTAGTAAGTTTTTGGAATTAAATCAAGAAATTATAGTTAAATCAAGTTCATCGAGATTGCATTGTTTTAATTAAGGAATAAAGTTAAATTTTTACGTGTGTATTTAGAGAAATGTGATATCATAAATTAGTTATAAAAATTGTTATTTTCTTGAAAATATATTTTCTTTATCCGTTGCGAATTAATTTTTTAAAAATTCTAGTATAAATTATTATATATGTTGTTTTGGGGTTTAGGGTGTCACATTAGTGGTATCAGAGCAGGTCTGTCCAATCAGGCTGAGTGGGTCGAGTGTCGGTTCAGTGTTAGTCAAATGTCTATCGTGTCAGTTTTGTTGCTTTGCCTATTAATTATTTTGTCTATCATGTTTTGTTTTTTTCGTTATATTATTATGTTCTGTGCTATATGCATTTGTATCATTGTATATATTTTTGAAGTTACTTATTAACTATTTACTATGTTCTTACTCTGATTGTGTGGTGTATTCTAAGTTATTACCTAAGTGATTAAATATACTAGGAAATTCTTTGTTAAAATTTGAGTTAATTTGAATTGTTGACATGATTAAGTTAATTACCTTTTGATTGGACTTGTGTTTCTAACATTGATTATTTGCTCTTTTATTATTGTGGATAGTTAGAAATAAATTTTTATGTTTTTGATTGACTAGCTATATGTTTGAAATTATTAACTAAATCGAGATAATACTAATCATCGATTGATAGACCTTGTCTTTGGGGTGGTAACATGATTATTAAAGTTTTTATCTTGCTAATGAAATTTATTTAGAATGTTAGTAATAGTTTTGAAACATTAGGAAATTCATATTATTAATAATAATAATCTTTGAATATTAGAGAATGGTAAAACTTAGAATTAAAAAAAAAATGACATTTTGAAGGAGTTAAAGTTGACTTATTTTGTAAAATGAAAATAACTTTGTTTGAATTACTCTTTATTATTTTAAAGAAATTAAATTGAGTTGAATTTTTGTTGATTTATAAAATAACAATAATTATATACTATTGATTTTATTTAATGTTCAAAATAGCTGAAAATTTACACCATATTTTACTATGTGTCATTTTTAAGAAAATCAAAAAGATTTGTGTTATATTGGTTTAGAGGGGCTTGGTGTGAATATTGAATCGTGAGCATGTTGGGATATTTGTTTGAAATGATTGATTTAATGATTCTGATATTATGAACTCATTAGAGTTTAATTTGATGTTAGAGTTCTAGATTTTAAGGACTCATTAGTAATTTATAATGGTACAAAAAAAACTTGTGATTGTTTTCATTACTATTGTTATTGGTTTTAAGATAATGTTGTAGATGTTATTGTCAATCAAAAATCTTGTCTTGAAAAATATTTATAAATTTTTTTTCAGTTTTTATATGGGCACAAAACTTAATTCTATCAAAAGTCAAAATCACTTGAAAATGTTGATGATAGTGGATTTTAAAATTGAGAATTATAATTTTAAATTACTTAAAACTGTTGATGGTTGTATCTATATGATTAAAGTTTTGACATTGTTTTTGAAATTAAATCAAGACGTTCGTCATGATTTTGAAATAGTAGAAAATTCATATTATTAGCAATAATAATTCTTGAATATTCAAGGTTGGTTGATTTTTTTTTAGTTAGACTTTAAAAAAAAAATTTGTAAACGAGTTAACGTTGATTTTTTTTAATGGAAAATATATAATATTTAATGTTTTAATTGTTGTTGATTTATTTGAAAGAATTAAATTGTATCGGAGTTGTCTTGGTTCATAAAATTGAAGAAAAAAAAATATCACGATGATTTTATTTAAGATTTAGAGTAATAAAGGATCTACTCCAAGTTTTACTATGTGTTGTTTTTAAGAAAATTAAAAAGACTTGTTATAGTAATAGTGTTGAGAAAATAAGTAAATAAATTGGAACTATTTTGGAAGTGTTAATTAATTGAAAAATTTCCTATTTATATATATATATATATATTTTAAATTTTGTTTCAAAATGTAAGTTGAAAATAATTTTTATAATGATTAATTATTTAGAAATGTGTTTTGATGATTAAAGTACGAGTGAAATTTTAAAAATCTTATAGATTTTAAAAATACACATGATTTATTTTTTTTACTGTATTTAGAAACATGATTTATTTTAGTTGTTTTTATTTAGACGTGATTTATTGAAAAGTAATTTAAGGAAAAACTTTGAATTCTCAATGACATTTTTTTTGTGCTAAATGATTAATGATATTTTTTTTTTGATAATTTAAGTCTAGAAATCAATTTTAGAATGATGTGTAACCTTTAAAGTGACTTATGCACTACCTGATTCAATTTGGTTAGGTAACATGTTATATCTTCTAGTAAATAATTATTTATCTTATCTGCTATTTGGAAAATCTCTGTTTTAGTTTGTTGTAACTTTTAAGTGATCATGATTAATTCAAAAGAAAATTTAATGATGGTCAATTTGGACCAATTAGACTTCTATGAGAATATGTTACATGTTTAGAATCATTGTTTGAGTTATGAGATGAACGAAAAATTTTGGTGTCAATTTTTGGATTAGTTATGTGAATGTGTATATGAGTATGTAAATATTAAATTGTTTGTGCTTCAAGTGTTCTAATTGTTGAGAATTAGTGTATAGAGTTAGAGTAATGGAGAGCATTTAAAAGTGAAATAGATCTATATTTTTTATTTATCGGATTATTGATTATATATTGATGTAAGCGTCGTTGTTACTATTTGTAAGTTACAAATAAATTATTGTGAATGTGTAATTAAGTGAATTTTTAACTTGAACTAAGGAGTAGGAGTTGTGGCGCCGCCTTCGCACTCCTGAACCATGTTAAAATTACTCTTAGTTACTCATGTTTGAATTTGATTGACTATAGTTATAGTTGCTTTAACTAATTGACTCCATGAGTAGGAGGGACTAGCTACCCCGATGGCTCATTGTCGATGAAAGAGACAACGATAACTCATTATTTTGTTAGAAATGCATTTTAATTTTATTCTTTAAATAGTTGAAAAACATGTTCGTTGCTTATGTCAATTGAATGAATTTAATTATTAAATGTATGTTATTGTGAAATAGTATCTTTATCATTGATTTTTTTTTACTTCTCCTTGATTATATATAAAGTATGTTTTTATAGAGTGATTGATTGCAAATCTATTATAATGTTATTAAGTTGTTAGATGTGTTTACTATTTTAAAAATTGCTTTCGTTGTCAGACTTAAGTTAAATCTATTGAATGTTGGGTGATAGGATCTAAACTTTATTTTACGGAGTAAAATTAGTAATATTTTGTTTCAAAAAAAGAAAAAATAGTTGAAATTGACAATGTATTTGGAATGTGTTTCATTTAACCCAACAAAATGAACTAAGTTATTATTAAATAACTCTATATGTTATGTTTTATATGTAAATTATAGCGAGTAACTCTATGGTATTGTCTTTCATAATTGAGTGATAAATGTGATATGTGTTTAGTTGATTTACTGTGTCATGTTAGCCTATCATGCTAACTTAATTGATTTTTGACACATTGTGCTTAACTGAATGGTGAATGCCCTATATATGTTTATTATATCTTTGAGATACTAAGTTTGAATATTGATGATATTTAGTTAGATATTAGTTTGCTTATTGTTCATTATAAATTTAGAGGACGAAATTTCTTTAACGAGGGGAGAATTGTAACACCCCAATTTTTATAATAAACTATTTTATTAATGAAATAAGATTTTAAATAATTAATTTGATATTAATATTATTTTAGAATATATGTCGATAGATTTTGTGATTAATTTCCGTTATATGGATGTTTTCTATGACGTGTTAGTTTGATATATATTATATTATATTAAATGAGTTATATAAATAATAAATATTTTATTTATTATTTTATATATTTTTCTAAAAGTAATTGTATTTTAGTGTAATATTTTAAAGAATAAGATTTCATGCGATTTTATATTTCAATTATTTAGAACTATTTTCTATTTTTAGTTATTTATTTTATAAATAATTATCTTGGGATAGTAGTGATATTGTGTTTGATTTACTTTATTTTTATATACTTGTTATGACGTTGTGATTTTATATATATTTATTATGATTTAGTAATTAATATAAAATGTAAATGTTATATTTATTTATTTTATAATTTCGACTATTCACTAATGATGGTAATATTTTAATTTGAGTATTTGGAAAAATAAGTATTATTATAGTGCTTATTTGGAATATGATAATTTGGGTTATTAATGTATTTTAAAAGATTAATTATTTTATAAAATATTAGTTTTAGAATAAAAGAAGAAGAAGAAGAAGAAAAAAAAGGAACACACAAGAAAAGAAGAAGAAGAAGAAGAAGAAACCAAAGGAACCAGCGACGCAAACAAAAAAACGCACATCCTCTTCCTCTCAAATTCATCCCACCAACTCCTTGCCATTTGAACCGATCCCAACTTCTATCCCACACAAAATCGGCCACTGAATCTATTTTTGGCATCAATTTTATCAATCGTGGCTCCGTTTCATCAGAAACAGCTGCGCCATTTTTCTTGGGCGAGCTGTTTTTGGCCGATTCCGATCACCACGTTTTTCGTATCAAAAAACTGATATCGTTTTTGGATTCCTCTCGTCGAAACCTTCAAGAAGCACTACTCATTTGCATTTTTCGGTGAAGTTGATGTCAGACCCTTCCGGCGCTCCGACGAGTCGGTGAGACTTTTTCTGCAGTTTTTTTCTCGTCGTTTTGACTCTATTTTTGCTCCAAAAATTATTATTAATTATTTAACATTGATTTTTATGCTCCGCATAATTTATCAGTCACGTCTCAGAGATTTTGTGAACTCGCCGTTTATTTGGATTCACTCGCTGTACGTTGTCAATCTACGGTTGCTGTTGAAAACTTCCATTAATTTCTGTGATTAGAGAAAGCGTCTAAGTAAGGTAAGGGGTGAGAGAGCGTTTGAATTTATGAGTATAATATATTGTGAGATGATCGGGAAAACCGTATTTCCCAATGATTCATCCGGGGCTTGCTACGTACGGCAGTAGCCCTTTGAGTGATAAATTGATTAATGTGAAAATATGGAAATTGTGAGATTAAAATTTGGAATAAAAATATTTATAAAGTGTTGATTGATTTAATTTTGTTAAATGTGTGTTATTTGATATTATCGTGATATTTGATTTATTTTCGTTAAATCGGTGATATTTAATATTATTGTGATATTGGATGTCGAATGAATTTTATGTATGTTTGATTAGATGAGTTTTGTGATGTGATAATAAAATATGGATGCATTGTGATGAGTTTATGTGATGATAATGATGTATGATTAATAATTGTGATGTTATAAACTTGTGATGAGGATATTGAAGTAATCCCATAATTGATGGAGTGGTGATGATTCCAATTTGTGTTTGAGATTATGGTCTTAATGGAGTATCATAGGCCAACGAGGGGAGAAAATAAATATTGAGAATTTTTGAAGTAGAGATTATTTTGTCACCATATAGGTAGGGCCTGACAAGCCTAGTGATTCCGGGGAAGTACAACTGAATGAGCCTGATCGTGGCGGTCTGCTATTGAGCCTTAGGGCAAGAGTGTTAGACCTTGGAGGTATTCGGGTGGGGAATTCCTAGGTGACTTGGAGATAGCAATCCTAATGTCGGGAGCTACCATGCAACACACGTTTACCTCGACTGTCGCGCATATGTGTCTCGGGTTGAGTTGAACGGATCTATGAGGACAGGGCCAATTTGAATTGTCCGTCCACCGGGATGATGGCATAGTATCAAGTCTCCTAACCAAGTACTTCAGAGTTAGAATGGTACCACATTGTGAAGTAGAGTCTAAGCTCATGCATAGCATTGCATCTTATTGTGATTGTTTTGTTGTGATTAATATGTACCGTGTGCGATAATAATTCCTTTTAGATGATTTGATGTTATAGTGAAATATATTGGTTTCTCGTTAGTGATTTTGACTTTATAATGTGATATTTCTTTTCTTGAAGAATGTTTGTATAATGATACGGTTTATTATGATTGATTGCGTGTTCTTCTTACTTATATTATACTATAAACATGATTTCAAAACTCACCTCCTTCGTTGTTTGTGTTTGACTGGGTTGGCCCTGCGGTTGCGAAATCGCAGTTATTACAGGTTAATGAGTCTTGAAGTTCTAATTTGGGAGAAACTCCGCTCTGATAGGTGATATCGGGAATTAAGAGTTGTAATTTATATTTCACTCTCACTTGTTTAATTAGAAAAAAAACCTTTTGTATGAAAACCTTATAGTACTAGTAAGTTTTTGGAATTAAATCAAGAAATTATAGTTAAATCAAGTTCATCGAGATTGCATTGTTTTAAGTAAGGAATAAAGTTAAATTTTTACGTGTGTATTTAGAGAAACGTAATATCATAAATTAGTTATAAAAATTCTTATTTTCTTGAAAACATATTTTGTTTATCCGTTGCGAATTAATTTTTAAAAAATTATAGTATAAATTATTATATATGTGTTTTGGGGTTTAGGGTGTCACATAATACACATGTTTAAAATTAGCTACTAACTTGCAATCTGTATTCGACTACGACACTTCGTATTCGAATACAAATCTTCAGTTTTAGCTTCTGATTTGTAGTCTGTATTCGACTACGATACTTCGTATTCGAATACAGATTTTCAGTTTTGTAAAAACTTTATTTTCAAACATATGTTTAGGTTATTAAATATTTATAAAACATTTTAATGCATATGCTATCAAGAAGGTTATCAAAATATTGTACTTAAACTGTATTTTGATTTAATATCAAATGCTTTACCTAAATATAAATGAAAGATGAGTTGCTTAAAATCCTTTTGCTTTTTGATCAAGGATCTTTTTGTCTTCATAAAATATGTAGATCTTTAATTTTCATCCACATGATCACAAACATTTTTACAGTACGATGTTGGCTGTTCACGGACTAGCGGTACCCACCGTTTCTTTTTGGGGATCAATATCAGCAAATGATGCTTAATCTCAATATATTTTGATTTTGAATGTTGAATGAGGTTTTTTGACAAATTAATAGCACTTGTATTATCACAGAAAATTGAAATATTTTTGTACTTTAAAGAAAAATCCTCAAGTTGATTTTTTATTCATAAAACTTGTTTGCAACAATTTGCAGTTGAGACATATTCAACTTCAGTTGTTGAGAGTGCAATAGTGTTCTGCTTTCTACAACACCAACTTAGAAGAGCGTCTCCAATAAATTGACAAGCACCACTTGTGCTTTTTTTACAATTTTGGTACCAGCATAATCAACAACGCAGTAGACTACAAGATCAAAATGAGAACCTTTGTTATACTAAAGGCTAAGATCAGTAGTACCTATTAAATATCTAAAAATTCTTTAAACAACAGCTATATGTGATTCTTTAGGAGATGTTTGAAATGTTGCTCATAACAAACTGCAAAGACTATGTTAGGTCTACTAGCAGTCAATTAAAGCAATGATCCAATTATTCCTCATGATTTTGGCTAAAGTAACATTCTCAAACGTAACATAATAGACCGCCAAATACACTAGACGAGCATAATCTAAATCACAAAAAGTCATTTACGCAATAGCGCCAAAAGAAGCATAATATTGCTTTTGGTCAATCTTATAATTATTTTCTCATAATTCACCATTTTCTATTGTAACCTCTGTTGCGACAATGTTTATATCATTTTCTACATCATATTCTGACCACTAAACAAACTCTTAAGTAACGTAGAAATAAAAAAAACTCTTAAGTATTGTGAAAAATATTTCCACTACAGTAGCTTATATATTTATAGTGTCGAAAATACAAATAAAAAATATATACAATTATTACTTACTGTATTTAGTTATACCAAAATTTCAATTTTCTTCTTTATAGTTCAAAAAATTATTACTTAATATTTAAATATAGAAAACCGTAACTTTCGAAATACAATGCATCATATAAACTTTTTAGGTACATTTTCCACAATTCATTTATATATTTAATTATTTTTTTAAGTGATACTAAATAAGTCATGATTATAAATTCATTCATAATATCTAATCTAAATTGTTGTGAGAAAAAAAATACTTAAGGGTTAGTGTTAAACTTATCTACACTAAGGGGACTATTCAAACAACTCTATTGATTTCATTGATCATCAACATCTTAAAAGTAAACACAACTTAAAAAGCAAAGTATGTAAATGTTTGAAACCAACATGCATAAAGACCAACTAT
This sequence comes from Cicer cuneatum, assembly GCA_037974295.1. Lineage (NCBI taxonomy): Eukaryota > Viridiplantae > Streptophyta > Magnoliopsida > Fabales > Fabaceae > Cicer > Cicer cuneatum. Next base: position 24,546,578 of record JBBPBO010000004.1, read on the forward strand.
AAAACATAAAATATATAAGAGATAAAACAATAAAAGAGCATAGTTTTTCAAAGGAATTATGAAGTAGAGACTAAAAACCATTTTGGTCAACATTATCATAAGAAAATGGTAGCATGGGGAAATCCATAGGCCATTGTGGATAACTAATTTGCATAGCTTCACCTATGTTGTTCTCTTGTCCTTGAGCTACATGACCCATATTTGCTTGTTGACGATCTCCTCCACTAACTAACCTTATTTTGGCATCACCCATATTTTCCTGCCCCTCTATTTCATTCATTGATTGAGCTCCATTTCCAACCTCCTCTTCGCCTTCAATTGGCATTTGTGACATCTTTTGTTCGACTTTCTTCAAACTCTCATCGATATAAGACGAGAAATCATTGAGATCATTATTGCTCATTAAATAGCCATTAAATTCTCCTGTATGAATATATTGACCAACGAGATTTGTCATTTCCTTGTTCCTACTTTCCTTCATATGTTTATCCAATTGCTCATAGACTTTCTCTACGCTTTGCCTCAAGAAACCCTCTTGATCCACCATCTTTTTACTTCGTTCCATTTCGGGCATACTCATAAATCTTGACAACACACTTTTGACTCCTGACTTGGAAGGCCAAACATCTACTTGAGTATGGTTTTTATCATAAATTATTGCACATGCTTCTATTCCACAAAGGGTGCCGATTTCATAAACCTTCTTCATTATACCTATTGAAAAACATATATAGCTAGATTCATGAATGATATATAATCAAGGGAAAAACTAACAATTTACTAAATGGCGAATATGATTTTTATTTACATATAAGAATACCTAAAGTATGAATTTTTACTATTATAAATTCATAATTTTGTCGTTATTAAGAGAAATAAAAATTAAAATAGAACATATAAAACAGCTGAATCAAGTGATGATTGATGATCCTAAGTAATTTTCATATTGTTCATCATTTTGGAATGGTAAAATATGTATGATATGCAAGGCTTTCTAATACAAGCTTTATCATTTTCGACTATCAATTTTTCTCGATAGAAATAATTGAAGTTACAAAGTTTGAAGAGATTATATAAAAGAGTCATGTTATTTAATTGAGCTAAAATTGTAAATAAAATAGTTTGAATAAATGATGAAGTTAAAAGAAAAAAAAAGGCTACACCAAAACTTGGTAACCGTTCATATATACAATATTACGGAAAGGCTAATCTCTAACCGTTTTTCCTTTTTTTGAATGTTTCCCTCCTCTTTGAGTGGCAAGATATGTATGCAAGTTTCACCTTCTTTCTAGCCATGTTAGTGTTGCTATGAAAACATAAAAGATAGGAATAAGAACGAAATTCTGACAATGATTTTGTTATGCTTTTCTTATAACACGAGTTGCGCTATTTATAAAGACAAATTTGAGATGTGGGGCTGGTTTTAATTTAGAGCAAGAGTAGTAAATATTTACTAGGATATTGATAATATATTAATTTTAGTAAATATTAAATATTTTAATTTTTAAATATATATTATTGAGTTTAAATAACATTTAATATAAGGTAAAATACGTTTTATCCCTATAAAATTTTAAAATTTCGTCTTCAATTCTAGTAAAAATTTCACATTTTTTAGCTGTTTCAAAATTATTTTGCAAGTAGTTTTAGTCTTTGCTGAAATGTAACATATAGTTTTGAATGATTATTTTGGAAGCATATTTACAATATTATAAAAAATTCCTCTGCAAAAAGTGATCTCAAAAATCGATTTCTAAGTCAATAATTTTTCGTTAATTTTATCTTAAGTTGTGGTATTTAAAAAATTCATATTTAATTCATCTCATGCTAAAAAATCAAAATTTTGATGAAATAACTTTTTATAATGTTCTAAGCATACTTATTATAATAATAGAACATTTAAAAACTTAACAGTTGAAGAACCGTTAAACATGTTTTACTTCATCAAAGACTAAAACTCGTTGGAGGAGATAATAATGTAGGAACTAAAAAATATGATATTTTTTATAAACAATAAAAATAATTTAAAATTTTATAGAGATTAAATACTTATTTAGCACTTTAATATTTTTTATAACTTATTTAATTACTATTTAATTTTTATTGTATACTTGATTGACTACTTATTTTAAGTATTTTTAAATTTTTCATTTGAAATATATTTTTTATCATTTACAATATCTTTAAACTATAAATATAATATTAAATAGATAATATTTAGTAATCCAAAATGACATTAATGATTTTAGATTTTGAATTTAAAAATAACAATTAAAAAACAAAATTATTGGTAAGTTGTTTATGGTTAATATTTTAACATATATTTGAATACAATTTAAGTATTTTTAACTTTGTCATCATACTCATTGAAATATTTTTTATCATTTAAAATATCAGAAAACTATAAATATACTTTTATATTAAATAGATAATATTTAGTAATACAAAATGACATTAATTATTTTAGATTTTAAATTAAAAGCAACAATTAAAAAACAAAATTATTGGTAAGTTGTTTTATGGGTTAATATTTTAACATATATTTGAATACAATCACTTTCCCTCTTATCCTAAAATGAACAATTTTCTCCTAAAGAAGTATATGTATTTTTGTTACCTTAAATTTTTGGCTTCTAGAAAGATGTGTGATGGTAATTTGAAGTTTGGTAGGAAGAAAATAATGTTTGGTCAATAATATTTTTGGCTCATTGAATTTAGACTAGTGTGTAAGGCTATGACAAACCACCAATCTCATTAAAGATTTACATTGAAATTTAGTACATTCAACCAATTGCAGAATTCAAGACTTGAACCCAAATAATAGCAAATATGAGTGGAAATCCAACTATTTTTTCAAATTGCAATTAGTTAAAATATGAAATGGTAGCAATTCATTTTGTTAATAATTGATATTACAGTTCAAAATTATTGGAAAAAACAGATGTTAATACGAAATATTTTTTTTTCAATTGTACAGATAAATGGCCAAATTAAAAAATGCAATTCCACATAGCAACAACAATTGGCAGAAAATTAAATATCAGACAAACACAATTTTTAACGTTGAAAACTTCCCTCAAAATGAGAGAATAAAAACCTCGGGATCTAGTCCAGTAAAAATTTCCACAATAACAATTAATGGGTACATCAAAGTCTTCCTAATAACACTAAGGAACATCAATCAATAATAGTCATCACCAAATGATGGAAACCAAACAAGTAACAAACAACCTTCCTCTAAAGTGAGTATTTCAGAGTAACTCTTAGAGAAGTTAAAACTACTACCCATGTATATCAAAAGAACAAAGTCAATGGTAGAAATAACATACTAAAATTATAGACCAAACGGAGCAAATTTGCTACACACTTATTACCATAAGAACCCAATTTCCTTCTTCTAGTCTTTATTGTTGTGTTGTCTTCCCTTATTATTTTCTCTTTTTCTTACGACATGTTGTTATTTTGTTTTCATCTTAGGAATTTCAAATCCCTCTTTATTTTCCCCACATGGGCCTAGCCAAATTAAAACACCTTATTCCTTTTTTTTTCCTTCTTTTCTTTCTCTAATAATAATACTACTAAAATTTGGTGGGTTTCACTTGGGGAGTGAGCCCACCCAATAAATATCCCTCTCACGACTCAAGTGGGAAGGTATTGCTCAATCATGCCAGCCTTCTTTCTACAGTATATCATCTTCGATACAGGCAAGATCTTCGTCATCATATCTGAACTATTCTCATCTGTATGAATCTTTTCAATTGAAAATGACTTTATTTTCAGTGCATCTCATATCCAATGATACCATACTTTAATATGTTTCAACTTTGCATGAAAAGTCGGATTTTTGCTGAGATGGATCGCACTCTAACTGCCACAACCAATATTGCTTTCTATCTTAGTTGATAACTATTCTCTTATGCTTTTATCTTGTATACCCATTTGTTTTTGAATGGTTTTATGCCCTTAGGCAACTTTACCGACTCAAACGTGTGATTCTCATGCAAGAACTTCATCTCTTCTTGCATGGCCTTCAACTATTTTTCTTTATCAACATTTGTAATAGCCTCTTGGTAGTACTCTAGCTCAACACTATCAGTGATCATCACATACTCATGTTTTGTAGTAGATCTCTAGAAGGTTGATGTTTTGTAGTAGATCTTCTTAACTCAAACTCAATTGGTGGCTTAGTTAGAACCTACTCATCATGGTGAGGTACATGATCATCAGTTACATTCTCATCATCTACTTCTATATCTCCCCCATCAAACAAAAGTTTCTATAGGGGGCTTAGGTGCAACATCATTGTAACTTCTGGAATTTGATTTATGTTTCTCAGCTTTATCAAAATTTTCAATAGTTTAGTCTTCAAGAAATATCACATCTCGACTTCTAATAATTTTCTTGTCAACCGGATCCCACATTCTATAACCAAATTCTTCACTACCATAACCGATGAGCACACACTATTTGGATTTAATATCGAGCTTAGACCTCTCATATCTTGAAACGTGAACAAAATATCTACCGCCAAACACTCTCAAATGACGATAAGAGACATCTTTCGCTGTCCACACTCTATTTGGAACATCACCATCAAGTGGAAAAGATGGAGAAAGATTGATCAAATCCATTGTAGTTTTCATATCTTCACCCCAAAAAAGTTTTGATAATTTTGCATGAGAGATCATACATCTGATTCTATCATTAATCATATAATTCATTCTCTATGCAACACCATTATGCTGATGTGTCTTTGGAACTATTTTCTCAAGCTTGATTCCATGTTATCTACAATACTCTTCAAACAGGCCTTTATAGTCACCACATTTATTTGATCGAACACATTTCAATTTTCTTTCATTTTCTCTTTCCACGCTTGCATAAAAATGTTTGAAGACTCCAAGTACCTAGTCTTTAGATTTCAATGGAAAAGCTCACACTTTTCTAGAGTGGTCATTAATAAAAGTAACAAAATATGATGCACCACCAAGAGATTTACTATCCATCATGCAAACACTAGTATTATGAAAAGAAACTCTATGTTGTTTTCCAGCAAAATAATGAGTGGAACTTTTTAAGACGTACCTTTCCTAGGAAGGAAACTTTTCTTCGCAAGTATGTTGAGTCCTTTCTCACTCAAGTGACTAAGGAGCATATGCCATTAATCAAAAAAGGTATCTTCAATTGCATTCACTTCTTCCTTGCATAGCTTCGTAGGTCTCCTATAGAGAGAAGTATAACTTTTCTCTTGTGCAACTATTAAAGACCCTTATTACCACCACCAAAGTAAGTGTGATAACCCTCAATATCCAAGGCTTTCCCAGAAATCAAATTGAGACGAATATCAGGAACATGTCTAACGTTCTTCAATTAAAGCTTGCAACCAATCCTAGTTTTAACCCAAACATCTCCTATATCGATAATTTTACATACTCCTTCATCTCTCATTTTTACCGTGCCAAAACCAACAACATTGTAAGATGAGAAGAAACCACGCCTAGGAGTAACATGATATGAGACACCCGGATCAATAATCCAAGTTGAATCCTGACATGCAAGGTTTATGGAATTATCATCACAAACAATGTAGACACCCCTAACTGATGCAACTGCTGTTGTTTCTTTAGGAACATGCATTTTTTTTTGTGACTTGTTTTTCCACAATGGTAGCATATCACTTCTTTTCTAGTCGTCAACTTGCATCTTGACTTGCTACGACTTTCAGGGTTGTCGCGTCTATGAAGTGTCTAGGTTGACTTCTCCCTCGTGACTCTATAACTAGTGCTTCTGACTTAGAGGAAGAACCAATCAAACCACATTACTTTCTTCGAGCTTCTTCATTCAACATGCTCTCTTTAGCTGGTGACATTTTCAAGATTCCACTCAGAGCTGAATTGATCTATGTCACAACAAGAACTTCCTGGTTATCAGGCAAGGAACTCAACAATAAACGCTTGCAATGCATCATCTAATTTAATATATGTCGTTGTCAATTGATTCATTGTATTAAGAAAAATACTCATATGCTCTGCCATTGAATCCCCATATTTGTATTTCATATTCACCAGCTTTCCAATCAAGAATGTTTTATTTTGCACATTCTTAAAGGTGCAAACACGAGAAGGGAGGTTTAATTGTGGCTTCACAAATAATTTTGTTACATCCAGTCTCTTCACTCAGAAGAATTTAATCCACTAATACAACAACGTGAATTACAAAGCACCTGACCCTCCAAGCCATTCTAACAACCCCAAACTCTTGAGGAACACACATACCTTAACTATACCAGCCATGTCTTCTCCACACAATTTGACAACCCTAGATTGTTGAAGGCACACTAACACCACTATAGAGTTTGTATACAAAGGTTTGGAATTTGAGTTGTTGCTTCTAATATGCTGATTATAACAATGGCTATCACACTCTAAGAAAAACACTTAGAAAATATTTTTCATTCAAACAAGTGTTTCTCTCTTTGAACTCTAAGATGAATTTGAAATTTTGAGCTTGAGTTCTTCTACTCTTTTATGATTTTTCGATTATCTTCTTCTTCTTCTGCCTTGAGTATCTATTTATAGATAATATTATGGCTTCAATTTAGTTCTTGTTTAATAATGAATTGTATCTTCATTCGAAGATTGATCAACAATGATCTTATTCAAAAATGTTTTTGAACAAGATGCTTTTTGATAATATATTCTTATGCCCATTATTTATTTTTGAATCCAATCTGAGCAATTCTATTAGATTGATTGTGTTCGTATTTTGTTTAGATTGAGTTTGATAAATTCTTCTGATTGATATTGCTCATATTTTGTTAGCATTGCTTTTGCAAATTCTTCAGATTAAACTTCCTTCCTATTATTTGCTTTGATATGGACGGGAACATAATTTTGGACCAGTTATTGAATTTTCACAAGTAGGAATATGACTAAGTCCAATTCAATATTTTGTCATTTGTCAAAATCTGAATCATATCTTTGCAAATAATAAGTGCATCTTCTTGTGAGTATTTCTTCTTGTAAACAATTCTTGATCATATCTTCTTGTAAATAATTCATATCTTCTTGTAATAATTCATATCTTCTTGTAGATAAATCTTGATCAAATCTTGTTGTAAATAATTCATATCTTCTTGTGATAAATCTTGATTAAATCTTCTTGTAAATAATTGATATCTACTTGTAGATAAATCTTGATCAAATCTTTTTGTAAATAATTTATATCTTATTGTTGATAAGATGTTGATCATATCTTCTTTAAATGTTGACCATCTCTTCTTTTCATCTTCATCAATTATAAAATTGAATCAAATCTTTATTTATATTGTCTTCAAAAACACAAATCTTTTTTCATACTCTGTAAAGTCAAATATATTGTTCTCATAAAATACTTTTGTTAACATCAAAACTCTAAGTATAAAACAAACTTGGTTCCAACAATTTTTTCGTTCATACAAATGTTTTAATTTCTCCCACATCTTATGAGCATCTATTTTAGTTCCAACATGTGGATATACACTCAGATGTAACTATTGTCTGATCAAGAACACTGCCTTTTTATTCATCTTTCATAATAGATTTCATAATATACAACTTTCATAATAACAAAGGAAATACTTCAAAATATCTAAGAATAAAATATTTAAATCAAGAAAAAATGACATAATCAGTCAACATCTCCAGAACGTTCTCCAGCTTCTGATGCACAAACCAAGAATGTTCTTGAGAATTGATACTTCAGCATGACTGTATGACACATATTCTCGTGATCAAGTGATCCTCAAGCACTGTATAGATCAGATGAAAGAGAATACAAAAAGACCAGAAAGTGTTAAAGTCAAAAAGGGAAAAAGTTCAGTCAATAGTCTTACTTTGAAGACTGATTATTTTAATCTAACCCTTGACTAAGGAAACCCCTCCAAACGGTAATATTAAGCTGACATTCAAGTGAATACGAAAAACATCATTCATTCACATTCATACTTGAAAGTGTCACAAGAAATCAGTAACATTTAGTTTTGCGTTCATTGTTATTAGATTACTGAAATCTCTTGTAAAGAATGTAACCTCAAACAAGAGTTGAGATTAAACAGATTCTATCAAAAACTTTAAATCATTATCGTGTAAAACTCAAGACTATAAGGTTTATTTATAGCTTGAGTGAGTTGTTTAGAAAATCCTTTTAAGATTAAAACGTGAACTATAAAAATCCTATGAAAGGTTGATAGGTGACCTGATTGAATCTCTTTCTGGGTGGAAAGGATTGAAGTTTGTAAAAGATCAAGACTGATCTAAGTTAGGTGCTGTAAACAAGAAGGTTCTTTGTTTTAAGAACTTAGTGGAAAATCTCACGGTTGTGGGGACTGGACTTAGCCCGGGTTGGGTGAACCAGGATATATCATTGTGTGATATCTCTTCCTTATCTCTTTTTACTTTTAGTATTTCATTTACTAAAATTAAAAATCAATTTATGTTTTTAAACCAAACCAAGAACATTCTCCTTTTTTGTTTCTAGAATAAAGAACGTTCTCCATTTTCTGCTTTTACAATCAAGATCATTATGCTTTTTTAACTAACCAATAACGTTCTCCATTTTTTGTTTCCAGAACCAAGAACATTCTCCATTTTCTGTTTTCTTAACGAAGATCAATCTTGAGTTATTTTTAAGTTTTAACAAGGAAATTTTAAATAGGCAACTTTACAATTCAAACCCCCTCCTTGTAAAGTGATATTTCTACTTCAATTGGCATCAAAGCTCGGTCTCTAAAATTAAACATCTAAATAATGCTAGAGAAAAGATCTAGAAGAAAAAGAAATGTTAAAAGCCAAATACATAGTTGAAGGAGGATATTCAAACATACCACCTTACTTTGATGGAACATATTACTATTTCTGAAATTATTTCTGAAAAACAAGATGAAATTATTTATGAAATCACAAGATACAGGAATGTGGCGTATCATAATTGATGGTGATTACACCCCAAGAATAAATCAAGATGATCCAACATTAGCTGAAAAAAGAGAAGCCGATTGGACAACTGAAGACAAAACTAAGGTACTGCTAAACTCTAAAGCTCAATTATTTCTATCTTGTGCTTTAAGCAGGGAAGAAAGCGATGAGAAGAAGAGACCAGATCAAAAAGGGATTCCCAAGTAAAGAGGAAAATCCCAAAACAGAAGTGGATAAGAGTCACGTCATATGCTTTGGATGCAACAAACTTGGTTATTACAAAGCTGAATGTCCATTAAACAAAAAGGCACCAAAAAGATTTCCATTTAACAAGAAATCAATTATGGCCACATGGGATGATTCAGAAGAATTAGAAACAGAAGAAGAAGAAGAAGAAGAAGCCAACATATGCCTGATGGCTAACACAAAATAAAATGAGGTAACTAAATCTAAACACTGTTATCTGTTTGAACAAATCGGAAACGAATTTGATAACTTATTAAATGACTCAAACTTTCTTGTTCAAAAATGTAGCTCTTTAAAAGAGCAATTTTATAAAGAAAAAGAAGAGAAAGAGAAAGCACATGCTATGAATAATGAATTTAAAAAAGTCATTCAAAATCTGAAGGAATCTTGTTTTGAAAACTATAAAAATAAAAGTCAAGAAAACCAAGAATGTTCTGTAACACTAGAGGAGTATGTTCTCCTTAAAGCTGAAGTTGAACTTCTTAAAAATGATTTATATATATTCATCAGAGCTACTGAAACCTTTTAAAAAATCAGGGGATCTCAAGTAGGTATTTTGGATAAAGCAGGACTTGGTCTTGATAAGACTCAAAAAACATAAATGTATGAAAACTTCTTTGTTTCGAAAAGTAAAGAGGATAAATGCAAAACAAAATGTTCATATTGTAATAAAATTGGACATCTAGAATTTGCATGTTATTTCAAAAAGAAAGATGATAAAATCAAGAACAAAAGGATTTTTACAAAACTGGAACAATCTAGAACAAAGACAGAAGTTTTTCAAAACCAAAAAAAGGAGAACGTTCTCCAGGATACTTGGTAAAAGGAGAATGTTCTGGAAAGAAACCTTTTCCAAAAAAATTAACAAAAGGAGAACATTCTGGAATTTTACCAAAACCTGTTAAACCTCAATTTTCCATGAATTTTTCAACACTAAAATGTTCTCATTTTTCAAAGTTGGTCACTCTTAATCTACCTACTATATCGAAAGAAAATCCAATGTTAAAACTAACTCTCAAGGACCCAAGACCAAGTGAGTACCTAAAGTGAATGTAACACCTTATGCAGGTTGGATTTCAACATGTCAAGAAAAAGCCATGGTTCTTGGACAGTGGCTGCTCAAGACATATGACAGGAGATAAAAATTGCTTCATGTCATTCGAAAAGAAGGGAAGAGGTTATGTAACATTTGGAAACAACAAACAAGCTCAAATCAAAGGTAAAGGAACCATTGGTAAGAAAAACTCAACTCAAATATCTGATGTCAATATGTAAAAGGTATGAAACCTAATCTTTTAAGCATAAGTCAATTACGTGACAATGGCTTCGAGGTTATTTTCAAACCCATCTTATGTGAAATTAGAAAAAACTAAATCTGGTGAAATCCACTTTTTTGGAACTAGAAAGAAAAATCTTTATGTTTTATATCTTGAAGAATTACCTGATGAATCCTGCTTCATGTCCATAAATAAAGATAAATGGATGTGGCACAAGAGGACAGGACATCCGTATGAAAACTATTTAATACTCCATGACAAGAGGGCTAAAGCTATCAATACTCCATGTTATATTTTAAATCGTGTATCAATAAGAAAGATTATCAACAAAACACCATATGAAATCTCGAAAAATAGAAAGCCAAACATTTCATATTTTCATATTTTTGGTTGTTATTCTTACATTTTGAACAACAAAGAAAACCTTGCAAAGTTTGATGCAAAATTAGATAAACCTATATTCTTGGGTTATTTAACCAATTCAAAGGATATTGAGTTTTCAATCTCAAAACAAAAATTGTTGAAATCAGCATGCATATACTGTTTGATGAATTTGATGATCTCGAGATGAGCAAAAGAAATGATGAAGAAGAAGAACATTCTAGACAGCAGCAACATAATGTTCCCCAGGAAACCCAGATTGATAAACAATCTTCGTTTCATTCTCCTCCTAAAAGTTGGAGAACAATCAATGATCATCCCCAAAGTCAAATCTTTGGAAACACTGCTGATGGAATTTGAACAAGAATGTCATTCAAAGATGATGATAACAACAACATGGCAATGATCTCCCAAATTGAGCCAAAATCAATAAGAGAAGCCATAGTTGATCAATCTTGGATAGATGCAATGAAAGAAGAACTTCTTCAGTTTGAAAAGAATGAAGTCTGGAATCTTGTTCCAGATCCACAGAATCAAACCATCATTGGAATAAGATGGGTATTTAGAAATAAACTAGATGAATAAGGTAAGGTTGTTCGAAACAAAGCAAGGTTGGTTGCTCAAGGTTAAATCAACAAGAAGGTATATATTATGATGAAAATTTTGCTCCAGTTGCAAGGTTAGAAACCATACAAATCCTTCTTGCATATGTATCTCATAAACTCATAAAACTTTTTGAAATGGATGTTAAAAGTGCATTCTTGAATGATTTCTTAAATGAACAAGTTTATGTGCGACAACCTCCTGGTTTTGAACATCAATCAAAACCAAATCATGTTTTCAAACTTACCAAAGCTCTTTATGGTTTAAAATAAGCACCAAAAGCTTGGCATGAAAGATTAAGTTCGTTCTTAATCAAGAATGGATTTTCCAGAGGAAAAATCGACACTACACTTTTTAAGAAAACTTATAAAGATGATTTACTCATTGTTCAAGTGTATGTTGATGATATTATCATTGGCTCCACCAATGAGAAAATGTGTGATGCTTTTTCATAACTCGTGCAAAGTGAATTTGAAATGAGCATGATGGGAGAGTTAAGTTATTTTCTTGGTTTGTAAATTAAGCAACATGAAGATGGCATCTTTATTTGTCAAGAAAAATACACAAAAGATCTTTTAACCAAATATAAAATGAATGAAGCCAAAATCATGACTACTTCCATGCATCCATATTTTTCATTAGACAAATATGAAACTGGAAAATCTGTTTCTGAAAAAGAATATAGAGGCATGATAGGATCTTTGTTTTATTTCACTGCCAGTAGACCCGATATAGTATTTGCAGTAGGATTATGTGCTAGATTTCAATTTGCACCTAGAGAATCACATTTAACTACTGTAAAAAGAATATTTAGATATCTTGTTGGTACTATTGATCTTGGCCTTTGGTATAGAAAATGTTCTCATTTTGATCTTGTAGCTTACTGCGATGCTGATTACGCTGGGGATAAAACTGAAAGAAAAAGCACAAGTGGCGCATGTCAGTTCCTTGGCGAAGCCTTAATTAGCTGGATCATGCAGAAAACAAAACACGATTTCATTATCAACAACTGAAGTTGAATACGTATCAGCAGCAAACTATTGTTCTCAAGTAATTTGGATAAGAAATCAACTTGAAGACTTCTCTGTAAGTTATTCAAACATTCCAATTTACTGTGATAATACTAGCGCAATCAATCTATCTAAAAACTCCTATTTAGCATTCTAGATCTAAGCATATTGAAATTAAGCATCATTTTATTCGTGATCATGTTAATAAAAAGGATGTTGAATTAATCTTTTTTGAAACTCAAAAACAACTTGCTGATATATTTACAAAGCCTATGGTAAAGTTTTAATTTCTTCAGAGAAAAATTGAGAATCATTAAAAATCCAATCTGTGTGCATTAGAAATTTTTTTTTCTGCAAAACCCTGAACGTTCTAGTTTTACGACCAATCTCCGTTTTCGCATAACATTCTCTGTTTTTTCACTTAAAACGGAAATTGTGTTGTTTGCATAGCATTTAATACACATGTTTGCTATTTTTGACAAGCATCTGACACGTTGACCATCCCGCCTCCAATTCTCACACTTTCCAATCAAACCATCCCTTCAATTTCCAGAAAACCTCCAACCGTATGAAAACTCCCATCTTCCAACAACTATCTGATTTTTCTCTTCTGTTTCTCTCTGCTCCTTCATCTTCCAAAATTCTTTTTGCCCATTTGAAACAAAACCATCTCCAAAATTCCTAAAAATGGCTAGAACTAAAGTATCAGTGCGTAAAAACTCGTGCCCTAACTCACTCTCTTCATCATCCCTTTTTTCTTCCTAGTCTTTCCAAAACCGATCACCATCACCACCACCCAGACCATCACCATCATCAGATAAAACCTTCTCCGACTACACGTCTTCATCATCTAGAGAATCCAGCCCCATTGTGCTTCCCCTTTGACCTCTTGCTACCATTCTTCCACCTCTCTTTTCACAACCTCCACTAAATGCTTCTCAAGCTCCTCCTCACTTGAGAAAACAGTAGCAAAACCCGCCAAAGCCCAACATCTCTCAATGCATATTCTCGCTAGAATCGGAACCTCCAAACCTAAAAAATTTGACCCCACTGTTTTGATAATTTCCGACAGTGACGAATCTAAAATTGATGCTTCTCCTATACCCACACAAACATCGTTTCCATCCCACACTTCTCCTTCATCAAAATCCTCTCATCAAACCACTCAAATTTCTCCCTCACAATCCTTTGTACCATCTCAAACAACTGCTCCTAACCAAAATTAAAAATCCATTGATGAGCTTTTTCATCTTACAAACCCGCACCTTTATCCCATATGAAACCTAACCCTAAATCTCCAAACATAAGGGTTAAATCAACCCCTACACTTGCTCAATTTTTAGCCAAAAGGAAGCTCAAAAACCCCAAAAAGAAAACCAAAACAACTGCCCCCAAACAGAAACCCAGAAAATGTTCAGCTTCTTCATAACGTTCTCAAATTCCACCTCAACAACGTTTTCCAACTCCATCTCCTGAATGTTCTGGTCCTCAAAAACATCAAACCAGAACGTTCTCCACCATATATCTCTCCCCACTCCAAAACAAGCCCCAAAATCGGCTTCCCATATATGATTCCTCCTCTCTCCAAAAAACTTTCTCTGAAAAATGGGCTGAGGGACCTATAGGTATTGGAAGGGTATTTTTACTTGATAACCTCACCCTTGAGGGAATAACCATCAAGGATCACACTGATTCCCCTTGGATGAACCTTTTTCCTCCAAACCTCAGAATGTTTTTATCCTGATGTGGTATGGGCTTTCTACTACCAAGCCCAGGTTTTTGCTGAAAAATCTCTGTTGGTGTCCAACATTAAAGATATCGAGATTAGGCTGACACTTGATATCCTTGCCTCCATCCTCAACCTCCCCATAGAAGAACCCATAATTTTTGGGAAAAACAGGTATTCTGCCCTGAACCTAAACAGAAAGGAAGTGTTATCTGACATTTTCCATCCAAAAACCACAAATTTTATGTCCTCCTCCCTCAAGCCTCTATGCAAAGTGTTCAACAACATAATCCATCATTCTGTCTTGCCACATTGTAGCAGTCATGAATATGTTTATGATAATGATGTTATCATCATTTATCATCTCTTTCACCGACAACGCCTATACCTTCCCCACATCATCCTTCAAAATATGATAGCTGCCACTACTAAAGATTATAAGAAGAACATTATCCCTAAAGGCATGGTTCTTACCTGAATCTTTAGGCACTTCAAAATTCCCATCACATCATAATCCTCCACACTTACAATACCAAAATTTTCGGCCAAAGATTTCTTCTGACCCACCCAAATCTGTTTTGCCCTCCACAACCACCAAAAGGAAGCGCTCAGCTAGGGGTATAGCTGCAACCTCTTCTGTTTCAGCTTCTGCAGAACAACCAACCCATAATCCAAACTTCCAACCTTCTCAAGAACGTTCTCCTGTTAGACCTCAAGAATGTTCTCCACCTACCATCATTCTCCCTGCCCCAGTTCTACAAGACACATCCCTCCTCTTTTTAATCAATCTCCATCTGAACCTTCTACCTTCGATTCCAACCTCTTTCCTCTCTAGAGCAACCTCTGCCCTCATCTACCACCACACCAAACCTCTACCATGTCACCTGCCTTCATATCCCCCCAAAAAACCAGCTCATCCATTTTTGGAATAAGCCAAATTTTGGTTTTTCCAGACACTCATGGACCACATGTTAACCATATTAAACCACCATTTGATCCCCTTCCTCTAGTAGCCACCTCTTTTGCTTCCCTCTTAACCTTCTGCTCCAAACCTCTCTCTACCGCCAGCACCATCAGAAAACTGAGAAGGATACTTCCAACTCAATCATCCTAGCTGCTCTTGAGATTATAATGGTTAGGCAGTCCTTTCAGGATAGAGAGACTGTCATTCTCAGAGAATGGAAGACTACACAGCTTTCCCCTAAGCTTGGAATAGATCCTCCTCCTCCTAATCTGCCTCATTCAGTACAACCTGTACTTGATCCTTCGCAATAATCCTCTTCAGAAGGGTCTTCTCCATCCGTCTTTGTTTGAAGACATAGTTAGTTGTTTCTTCTTTTTTGCTTCTCCCGTTCCTTTTTGCTATGACAAAGAGGGATCATTAGTTTAGATTTTATTGCTTTTTGCTGCTATGCAAAGTCTGTTGGAACAAAGTTGGTTCTTTCACTTAAAGTTTTGATGTTAACAAAAGTATTTTATGAAAATAAAATGTTTGTCTTCGAAGAAGAATGCAAAAACCAAAGGATGACGTCACCAGAAGATACCTCCAGGAGATACAACCAGAAGATATCAATGTCACCAGAAGATACCTCCAAAAGATAAAGCCAGAAGATGTCACCAGAGGATACCAGAAGATATCACTAGAGGATACCTCTAGAGGATACCAAAAGTTATCATCAGAGGATACCAGAAGATATCTCCAGAAGATATCACCAGAGGATACCTCCAAAGGATACCAGAAGATATCACTAGAGGATACTAGAAGATATCACCAGAGGATATCTCCAGATGATATCACCAGAGGATACCTCCAAAGGATATCATAAGATATCATCAGAGGATACCTCCAAAGGATATCAGAAGATATCATCAGAAGATACCATAGGATATCACCAGAGGATCCCATCAGAAGCAAAAATAAGAGGATGTCATCAAAGGCAAAAATCAGAGGATATCATCAATCGGAGGATATCATCAGAGGGAAGAATCAATGACATCATCAGAAGATATCATTCGTGGTCCAGATCAGAAGGAAACATGGTCCAGAAGAAGACATGGTTTAGATCAGAAGAATACTTGGTCCAGAAGAAGACATGGTTCAGATCAGAAGAATACTTGGCCCAGAAGGAGACATGGTCCAGAAGATAACATGGTTCAAATCAGAAGCAAACATAGTCCAGAACAGAAGATAACATGGTCCAGATCATAAGACATGGTCCAGAATTTGTCCAGATCAGAAGCAAACATGGTCAAGAACATAACATGGTCCAAATCAAAAGATAACATGGTTCAGAGCACAAGATAACATGGTCCATATAAGAAGATAACATGGTCCAGATCATAAGATTACATGGTCAAGATCAGAAGACATGGTCCAGACTTGGTCCAAATCAGAAGATCACACGGTCTAGATTTAAAACGTGATTCAGATTCGTAGAAGACTTAATTCAAATTTGAATAAGACTTGATTCAAATTTGAAAGAGATGTAATCAAAGTATTGAGAAGATTTGATTCAAAATTCAAAGAAGACATGATGGAAATTCGAAGGAGATCTGAGCAAAGAAGATTCAGTTTGAAATTAAAAAGAGACATAATTGGTCAAAAGAATTTTCAAAGGAAATCTGAGCAAGATACATCTCGAAATTTAGCTTGGGCAAAGCCCATATTTCAGCTATAAAAGGAGGCTTCAGGCCGCAGTAGTAAGTATCGAAAAACAGAATCGAGAAACACAAGAACTCAAGCTTCAAATTAAAGTCATCCGAGATTTCAAAAGAGAGAAACACTTGTGTGCATGAGCAATATTTTCTAAGTGATTTTTCGAGGGTGAGAATTAGTGCAATAATCAGTTTTCCAGAAGCAATTATGCAAAGTTCCAAACCCTTGTAATCAAAGATAGTGGTGTAGATTCCTTCTTAAATCTAGGGTTGTCAGATTGGTAGGAGAAGACTTGACTTGTAGGATCAAGATGTTGTTATTCCTCAAAACTCTGGGGTTGTTAGGCTGTTTGAGAAGACTTGTCTCGTAGTGTCAAGGTGTTGTTATTCCTGAAAAGTTTGGGGTTGTCAGGCTGTTTGAGAAGATTGGCTTTGCGGGTCAGGTGCAGTTATTCAA
Source organism: Cicer cuneatum (assembly GCA_037974295.1). Classification (NCBI taxonomy): domain Eukaryota; kingdom Viridiplantae; phylum Streptophyta; class Magnoliopsida; order Fabales; family Fabaceae; genus Cicer; species Cicer cuneatum. The sequence continues at coordinate 24,563,887 of JBBPBO010000004.1, forward strand.
AGTTTTGAATTAGTAGATTAAAGCCTTTTGAATGAAGGGACTAGATGTAGCCAAGTTAATGGTGAACCAGGATAAATCTTTGTGTTCTTATGCTGTTAATGGTGAACCAGGATCAACCCCCCCTTCTCGTGTTTGCACCTTCAATTGGCATTAGAGCTCGGTTTTCAAGACTCAAGACTTTACAGGGTTTGAGAAAAGATCCAAGGGTTCAGCATTCTGGATTCAATGAAGAAGCTGCTGGAGGAAACATCAACAAACCACCTCTATTTGATGGGGAACAGTTCAAGTACTGGAAGGACAAACTGAGGAGTGTCTTTATTTCACAAGATCTTGAAGTTTGGGACTTGGTGGAAGATGGCTATACTGCTCCATAGGATGCTGATGGTGTTGAAATTCCAAAAAAAAAATGGATGCTGACCAGAAGAAGATGTACAAGATACATCACAAATCCTGAACTTTCATGATCAATGCAATCACATTCAAGGAATTCGATAAGTGCACCAACAAAGAGACGGCAAAGAGCATCTATGATAGTGTGACTTTGACTTACGAAGGCAGCAGGCAGGTTCAAGAAGCTAAGGCAAACATCCTAGTCAAGAAGTACGAGCTGTTCAAGATGGAAGAAGATGAAGACGTTGAAGCAATGTTTTCCAGATTCCAGACTCTGGTTTCAGGATTAAAGGTACTCAAGAAGATCTACACGACTGTTGACCACGTGAAGAAAATTCTAAGAAGCTTGCCAAACAAGTGGAGACCAAAGATCACTGCCATCCAGGAAGCAATGGATCTGAACACTCTGAAGTTAGAAGTATTAATCAGCTCCCTCAAATCAAATGAAATTGAGCTTGAAGAATATGAGCCCAAGAAGAAGAACAAGACCCCAGCCTTGAAATCCAAGCAGAAGAAACTTCTAAAAGCTGAAGCAGAATCAGAAGATAGTGATTATGATGACCAGAATCAGAAACCAGAAGAAGAAGAAATTGTCTTCATAACCAGAAAAATCCTGAAGATGTGGCACAATAGAAAGAAGAAGTTTCCCCAATGGTATTCCAAGCACTCCAAAAGAGGAAAGGATGAACACGACAAGAAGAGTATCATCTGCTATGGATGCAATGAACCTGGGCACATCAAGTCAGAATGCACAAACCTGGAGAAAGGAAAACACCAGAAGAAAGACTCCAGACCCAAGAAGAAAAATCTGATTGCTATATGGAATGATTCCGATGAATCTTCTAATAATGAAGAAGTAGAATTAGCTATGATGGCTCACATCAATTCTGCCTCTGGATCCCACACAGTTGACTCTAGAAGAAAATCAGAAGATGAAGAAGCAAAACTGGCTCTGATGGCTCACACTTATTATGTGTCTAGATTCCACAAAGTTGCTGACTCTGGAAGAAAATCAGAAGATGAAGAAGCAGAACTGGCTCTAATGACTCACATTCTTTCTGCCTCTAAAACACAATCTGACTCTCAAAGAAAATCAGAAGATGAAGAAGCAGAACTGACTCTAATGGCTCACACTCATTCTGCCTCTGGATTCGACACAGACTCTGATTCTAGAAGAGAATCAGAAAATGAAGTAGCGGAATTGGCTTTGATAGCTCACACAATACTGCCTCTGGATCGACATAGACTCTGATTCTGGAAGTGATTCATTAGATGAAGAAAAAGAAGTACTTTCTAAACTTACCCGATCTGATTTAATTACTGCAATGAATGATATTTTAAATGTCAATAACAAATTGTCTTTAAAACTGAAAAAACTTAGGAAAGAAAATACAATTCTAACCAAAGAAATTTTAAAAAAGCAAATTGCAGAATGTAAAACCGAAAATACCACTCTTAAAACTGAAATTGCTAAACTTAAGGCTGAGCATCTAACTCTAAAAAGTAATCTTTGTTCAACATCAAGTGAAAATACTGTATGTAATTTTGATATGCATGAACAAGTATTACAAGATTTTATTGCTAATGGTATGGAAAGAAGCAAATTTGCTTCTATGATTTATGGAGTTAGTAACAATGGTAAAAAGGCATAGGATTTGATGAATCTGTAACTGTAACTGTAACTAAACCTATTTCCTCTGATGTTTTGTGTGTTGTTTATGCTAAGAAAGGTCAATCAAAATTGTCTTGTCCCATGATAAAATCAAGGAAAGACAAGAAACCCTTCAAGACTAACAAACCTGGACCCAACCAGATTTGGGTACCAAAAGATAAAATTGTTTATGTTGCAGATGTTCTAAGCAACCAAACTGAAACACCAGTCATGGTGCCTGGTCAATGGATGCTTGCAATATATGAAGGGAAAAAGGTCTATGTTCCAACACCTACCAAACAGAAGCCAATTAACTCTGGTGGAAGAAGGATTGGTCAACACAATACATATCAGAACCAGAACCAGAAATATCAGAGAAATCACACATATCAACCAAAACAAAATAGGTAGAGAAATCACACATATCCAGAAAACTGGAACTAGCAGAAGAATCAGAATTACGATCAGTTCCAGAACTATCAAAGGAACCTAATAAATCAGCAGAAAAAAAGTGTCAGATTAACAATCAGAATCAGGAGACTTCTTCGAACACTCTAGTGAAATTTATCAAAACTACAAACCTGGATGGGAATTCAAAGCCCTTCATCCAGACCCTCTAATAACAGAATAGGAAGATTTAGAATATGAAAACCAAAAACAAGAGGATTTTCAAAGTGAAATTGAAACTTTGACATATAGGTTATATCTTTCTTTAAATATTATTATTGCTTTGATATTATGTTTACTGTGATAACAAGAAGGTTGATCTTAAAAATCAAAGCTAGATAAGTATTCGGCAGGTTCTCAAACTTTCAGAGGAACCAGGTGATCCACAAAATTCGAACACTTCAACAGAAACAGCATACCAGCAGTCTCAAAAATAGGTAGAAACCACTAGAAAAAAATTGATGTTCTTGCTGTATTGATTTCATTCTTAAAATAATATGACTTGTATTATGTTATATCACAAACAACTTGACCTTGAAAAGTCAAAGCAAGATGATGATAATGCATGTCTACCAGAACCAGAAGAAGCTGATGTTGGAACCAAATTGGTTCTTTCACTTAATGTTTTGATGTTAACAAAAGTATTTTATGAAAATAACATATTTGACTTAGAAGAAGAATGAAAAATTCCACCAGAAGATGACGTCACTAGAAGATACAAATCAAAAGCAGGATGAAGTCACTAGAGGATGGTCATCAGATGACGTCACCAGAAGATGAAGATGACGTCACCAAAAGATACAAATTAGAAGTAGGATGAAGTCACCAGAGGATGGTCACCAGAGGATGATCACCAGAAGATATCAGCAGAGGATATCATCATAGATTATCATAAGAGGATATCACCAGAGGATATCATCAGATGATATCATCAGAGAATATAATCAGAGGATATCACCAGAGGATATCACTAAAGGATATCATCAGAGGATACCACCAGAGGATATCACTAGAGGATTTTACTAGAGGATATAACTGGAGGATATTATTAAAGGAATCTATAAGAGGATATCATTAGAGGATCCCGTCGGAGGATAATTCTAGAGGTTCTCATTAGAGGCAAAATTAGAAATATAATCTAGCTGAAAGTATGCTCAAAACAGAATCTAGCTAAAAGTATGCTCAAAACAAAATCTGAGCAAAATGCTCAAACTAAAATCGGAGCAAAAGACTCAAGAAACAAAATCTAGCTAAAAGTATGCTCAAAACAGAACCTGAGAAAAATGCTCAAAACAGAATCGGAGCAAAAGATTCCAGAAACATAATCTGAGCAAAATACTCCAGAATATTCTCAAAACAGAATCAATCGAAGTACACTCCAGAAGTAAAGCAACAGATCAAAGTGAAGATCTAATTTCAACTATAAATAGAGGCTTAATGCTGAAGAATAATGTATCGAAAAATAGAAGAACTGAAGCAAAAATTCCTAAGTATTCAAAGAGTTCAAAGGAGAGAAACACTTGCTTAAAAGATAAATATTTTCTAAGTGTTCTTTTCTTAGAGTGTGAGGCTGATTGTCATCATAAAGTTTTCATAAGCAAAAACTCGAGTTCAAGTTAAGCTTGTTCTGAAGGAAGGGACTGGACGTAGCCTAGTTAAAGGTGAACCAGGATAAATTTGAGGTGTTAACTTTTGTTATCCGCTACTTATTTACTCTGATTGCTCATTATTCAACTAATTAGCGAAAATAATTAAAGTTTGTGAAACACAATTAAACCTCCCTTCTTGTGTTGCACCTTCAGCTGATGCAGGCAAAAGAACTTCAAAAAGTAGAAGATACAAGCAAATCTTCAAAGGATGATTCTGAAGATAAGTCAGAAGAAAAATGTGGATGGAGCACTGGCAGAAGATGGATGGATTCTAGCAATGCAAGAAGAGTTAAATGAATTTGAGAGGAATGATGTTTGGGATCTAATACCAAGACCAGAAAAGAACATTATTGGAACGAAGTGGGTTTTCAGAAACAAAGCTAAATGAAAAAGGAGAAGTTGTCAAAAACAAGGTACGACTTGTTGCACAAGGTTACAGTCAGCAAGAAGGTATTGACTACACTAAGACATTTGCTCCAGTGGCCAGGTTAGAAGCTATTTGTATCTTACTTTCCTTTGCTGCTAATAATAACATTACATTATTTCAAATGGATGTTAAAAGCGCTTTTCTAAATGGTTATATAAGTGAAGAAGTCTATGTTAAACAACCCCCAGGTTTTGAAAGTTCTGAATTTCCAAATCATGTTTTTAAACTTAAAAAATCTTTGTATGGTTTAAAACAAGCACCTAGGGCATGGTATGATAAACTTAGTAACTTCTTGCTTAATAATAATTTTGAAACAGGACAAGTAGACAATACACTTTTTAGAAAATCAATAGAAGCTGATATTTTTATTATTCAAGTTTATGTTGATGACATTGTTTTTGGATCTACTAATGGCACTCTTTGCCAAGAATTTTCTGAATTAATGCAGCAGGAATTTCAAATGACCATGATGGGAGAACTTAAGTTCTACCTAGGGATACAAATTCAACAAAGTCAAAAGAGTATTTCATTCATCAGATGGAATATACAAAAAAGCTTAACAAGAAGTTTAAGATGAGTAATTGCAAACCTATGGCTACCCCAATGCACCCTACCTGCTCACTTGAAAAGGATGATTCAGGCCAAAAAGTTGATCAAAGAATCTATAGAGGTATGATAGGATCTCTCCTTTACCTCACTGCTTCTAGACCTGACTTCATGTTTAGTGTATGTGCAAGATTTCAGTATGACCCTAGGGAATCCCATTTAACTATTCTTAAGAGAATTCATAGATACCTAAAAGGCACTACCAACCTTACCTTGTTCTTCAAGAAAACTCTTACATACCAATTTAGTGGATACTATGACTCTGACTATGCTGGAGACAAACTTGAGAGAAAGAGCACAAGTGGAAACTGCACCTTCTTGGGAGATAATTTAATATCCTAGTCGAGTAAGCGACAAAGCACAATTTCCATGTCACCAGTAGAAGCTGAATACATTTCAGGAGCCGGATGTAGTTTTCAACTCATTTGGATGAAACATCAGCTGGAAGACTACAACATCATGGAAACCAACATTCCCTTATATTGTGACAACACTTCAGCCATCAATCTAACCAAAAACCCTATACTCGATTCCAAAGCCAAACACATAGAGATCAAACATCACTTCATCAGAGATTATCTTCAAAAAGGGATATTCAACATTCAGTTTGTAGACACTCACCACCAATTGGCTGATATATTCGCCAAATCACTACCTGAAGATAGGTTTGACTTCATCAAGAAAAACGTAATGTTGGAACCAAGTTGGTTCTTTCAATCAAAGTTTTGATGTTAACAAAAGTATTTTATGTAAATTGTATTTTGACTTAGAAAAACAAATCAGAGGTTGTGCAAAATCAGAGGACGACACCACCAGATGATACATCCAGAGGATAAAAATGTCACTAGAAGGTTCGGCCAGAGGAAACATCTGGAGGATACATCCAGATGATACCAGAGGATGTCACTAGAAGATACCAAAAGATGTCATCAAAGGCAAACATCAAACAGAGGATATCATCAAAGGGAAGAAACAAATAACATCATTAGATGATATCTTTCTTGGCCCAAATCAGAAGGAAGCAGAGTCCAGAAGAAGACCTGGTCCAGACCAGAAGGAAGTTTTTTAGAGGGAGACTGTTGGAACCAAGTTGGTTCTAAGACTTAGGATTTTGATGTTTACAAAAGCACTCAATGTAAACTTATTTTATACCTTGAATTATTAAATTAAATGTCATCAGAAACTGAAGAAATCAGAAGCAGAAGAACAAAGGAAAATGAATTCTGGAATTTCCAGAAGATGTTTCAGGATAACAAAACTGAACCAGAAGATAACTTTGCAGGTCATATCAAAAGGAATAAAATTCAGAATGAAACATGGATCATATCATTGGAAAGCCTGCCATAAGGAGAGTTGATCAAGACAAACAGGAATCAAATATCAATTTTATTCCAGAAGTTATTCTGACCAGAAGATGGCCTGGCAGTAAAAATTACACAGCCCAGACTTGTTCCAGACTTGACCAGAAGGTATGTTTATGAGTCCAGAACATGAAGATCAATCCAGATTTAGCCCAGACCATAAGATAGCATGATTTAGGGCATGGAACTAAGTCCAGAACAAAAGAAATGAGTTCCAGAATCAACCCAGACCTGGTCCAAAATTCAAGGTAAAATGTCCAGACTGAAATATTTTTTGATCAAGTTTATTTCAGTTTGTTCCAGACCAAATTCTAGAATCTGTCCAGATCAGAGTAAAAATATCCAGATCAATGGTTCAGAAATAATTTTTTGAGTCCAGTGATGGTCAAGATCAGAAAATCAGACCATGGCCCAAAAGTGGCCGAAATTAGAGGGACAGGCTGTGCAGTCCAGAAATGGCCGAATCCAGAAGTTCATAGCTGATCAGGCGCGCATCCAGGAAGGCCGAAATCAGAAGATCAGAGGGCTATGAAGTGTGGTCCAAGAATGGCCGAATTCGGAGGATAATAGCTTAGCAATCAGGCTGGTCCAGCTGTGGAATATCGCATGGTGCAGATTTGATCATGGGAATCAATGGTGAGGATCTGATGATATTTTTATCAAATTATTGTTAAAGATTCGTTTTAAATTAAAGTGGAGTAGCATGGAAGTCAAGAGCTGTGGCGGGAAGCAATGCACAGATTTGATTGGCCAGTTAAGAAATGAAAGAAATCTAAGGCTTAAAAAAGATAGGTTTTGGAATTAATTGAAGCCCGATTGGTCAATTTATTTTTGCCAGAGAATCCAGCAATATTTAGCTCGAATTTAAGAATTGGAAGAGGCCTAAATCAACATCTATAAAAGGAGGCACAAGGCAGATTACTTAGAATCGAAAATCACAAAAGGGTCATACACTTCAAAAGCAAACACTCTCAAATTTTCATATAAGTCAATTGTTGAGTCTTAGTTTTTAAAGCAAGTATTCTTGTTGTTTTTGTTCCACTGTGTCAAATCTAAGTTGTTGAAGTAGAGTCTACAAGCTGTGGGAGTCAGTAGAGGTAGCAGGTTACTTGGCAATTAGATTCATAGTGTTGTGATTTCTTCTACAATCTGGGGTGTCAGATTAGCTGAAGAACAGGAGTTGTTTTTCCTCAAAGAAGTCTAGGATTGTTAGACTATTTGAGAAGACTGACTTGGAGGGTCAGTAGCAAGGTTGTAATTCAAGATTGAATTAGTGAAATCCTTCAAGGCGAAGGGACTGGACGTAGCCTCGTTAACGGTGAACCAGTATAAAATATGTGAGTTTTTATTTTTATTTTTATCCGCATCTAACGCTGTTTTAATTATACATCATGTTTTGTTTTGAAAGTATTAAAACAGGAAAAGTTTCAAGTTAAGTCAAACACAATTCAACCCCCCTTCTCGTGTTTGCACCTTCAATTGGCATCAAAGCTCGGTCTCAAGGCTGAGCACTTAACAGTGTTTAAGGAAAGGTCCAAGGGGTTCAATATGTCAGAAGAATTGGGAAACAACATCAACAGACCACCACTGTTTGATGGATAAAGGTTTGAATATTGGAAGGACAGAATGAGAAGTTTTGTCATATCTCAAGATCTTGAATTATGGAAGATGATAGTCAGAGGATACACTGCACCTACTGATCCAGAAGATCCAACTAAGAAACTGGATATGTTTGATATGAAACCAGATCAGATCAGATTACACAGACTTCATCACAAGTCCAGAACCATGATGGTCAGTGCAATCACATTCAAGGAATTTGATAGATGCACAAATAAAGCAACAGCAAAGAGTATATTTGATAGTCTGGTTCTGACCTATGAAGGAACCAAGCAGGTTCAACAAACAAAGGCTAACATATTGGTCAGAAAGTATGAGCTGTTCAAGATGGAAGAGGATGAAGACATTGACACAATGTTTTGCAGATTCCAGACTTTGGTATCAGGACTGAAAGTGTTAAACAAAAGCTATACCACTGAAGATCATGTCATGAAAATTCTGAGAAGTCTACCAAAAAGGTGGAGACCAAAGGTTACTGCAATTCAGGAAGCTAAGGATTTGAGTACATTGAGGCTGGAAGATCTAATCAGCACACTTAGGTCTCATGAAATAGAACTTGAAGAAGATGAACCTAAGAAGAAGAAAAATTTGGCTCTGAAATCGAAACAGAAGAAAGCTACAAAGGCAGAATCAGAATCAGAGGATAGTGATAGTGATTGTGATGATATGGCATACTTCACCAAAAAGATGGTTAAGATCTGGGAAAGCAGGAAGAAAAGAAACTTTAGAAGGAAACATAACAGCAAGGATAAGGAAGATTCTGACAAGAAGAATATTGTTTGTTATGGATGCAATGAACCTGGACATATCAAGTCAGAATGTCCAAATCTGGAAAAAGGCAAACCGGACAAGAAGAATTCCAGATACAGAAAGAAGGGTCTGATGGCTGCCTGGGATATTTATGAATCAGAGGAAGAATCGTCTGATGAAGAAGAGGCAGAAACAGCAAAGATGGCTCACATCAAGTCTGCTTCTAGACCTCATAAAGGCAAACAAACCAAGAAGAGTTCCAGATACAGAAAGAAAGGTCTGATGGCTGCCTGGGATGTATCAGAATCAGAGGAAGAATCTTCTGATGAACAAGAGGTAGACACAGCAAAGAGGGCTCACATTAAGTCTGCTTCTGGACCTCATAAAGGCACGAATTCCAGAAGGAAAGCAGGCAAAAGGAAGAATGATTGAAGCAGTCATTCAAGCAAGTCTGGAAGCACATCAGAGGAAACAATTATGTGTCTGATGGCTCATACCTACTCAAGTTCTGAATACAGCTCAAGCTCTGAAACAGAATCAGAAGATGAAGACAATGAGGTATTTTCTGATCTGTCTAAATCTGAATTAATTGAGACTTTAAAAGACTTGTTAAATGCAAACAATAAAAGGTCTTTAAAACTGAAAACTCTTAGGGAAGTTAAGGAAAATCTAACCAAAGAAGTCCAAGTTTTAAAGAATCGAAATTCTGAGTATGCAACTGAAAACAAAGATTTTAAAACTGAAGTTGCAAGACTCAAGTCTGAAAACCAAACTCTGAAAAGTAATAATTGTTCCACTTCTGAAACTGTTTGTAAATCTGATATGCATTAGCGTGTTTTTCAAAACTTTATTTCCAATGGAATGGAAGGAAGTAAATATGCATCTATGATATATGGAAACAGTAATTCTGGAAAAAGAGGTCTTGGTTTTACAGAAACAATTACTGAAAATAAAGCTGTTCATTCTGATGTTTTGTGTATTGTTTGTGCCAAGAAAGGTCACTCTGAATTATCTTGTCCAATGGTAAAATCTGAACAAGATCAGAGAGCTGTTACAACTAACAAACCTAGACCCAATCAGTTCTGGGTACCAAAAGAACAAATTGTTTATGTTGCAGATATTTTGAACAACCAGAAGGAGACACCAACAATGGTGCCTGGACAATGGATGCTGGAAACGCACAAGCAAAAGAAAGTCTATGTTCCAATATCTACCAAACCGAAGCCAAGTGACTCCGGTAGAAGAAGAACTGGTCAACACAATCGGAACCAGAACCAGAATCATAGGAGGAACAAGAAATATCAAAGATATCACACGAATCAGAACAGGAACTGGAACCAGAATCAGAACTGGAACCAGTATCAGAGGAACAGGAACTGGAACCAGAACCAGTATCAGAGGTACAGGAACTGGAACCAGAACCAACACTGGAACCAGAACCAGAACTGGAGGCACAGAAACTGGAACCTGAATCAGAATCAGAATCAGTACCAGAACCAAAACCAAAACCTGAACAAGTATCAGTATCAAAGGTTAAGGTATGATCATCAGAACTACTTTAATTATCACAATCAGTATGATTACCAGAATCAACATAAGTTCCAGAATCACAAGAGGAACATGGTGTATGTGCCAAAGCAGAAATTAAAGAATCAGAATCAAGAGACTTCTTCAAACACTCCAGTGAAGACTACAAACCTGGAAGGGAATTCAAATTCCCTCATCCAAACCATGTAATCTCAGAACATATAGATTAGGAATCTGAAAATCAGAGGCAAGAGGGTTTTCAGAGTAAAACCGAGGCTACATCTTGCTGTAAATACAATTATTATTTTATATTTATGTTTACTGTGATAACAAGAAGCTTGATCTTAACCAATCAAAGCTAGATAAGCATTCTGCTGGTCTTCAAACTGTCAGAGGAACCAGGTGATTCACACAAGTTGAACACTCAGAAGAAACAGCATTCCAGTGGTCTAAAAAACAAACAGAAACCACCAGAAGCAGAATTAATGGTTTGGCTGTACTAAGTTCATTTTTAAATTAATTGATTTATATTATGGTATATGACAAACTGCTTGACAAAGCAAAGCAAGATAAAGATAGTACAGGTTCATCAAAACCAAAGGGAGCAGAAGCAGAACGAATGGTTTGGCTGTATTGAGTTAAATTTTAAACTTATTTGATTTGCATTATGTAAAATGACCAACTGCTTGATCTTAACAAATCAAAGCAAGATAAAAATAGTGCAGGGAGCAGAAGCACAAGAAACAGAAGTACCTGGAAAGGTAAAGGATACAAGCAAGTCAGCAACACATGACAAATCTTCAAAAGATAAATCCGATCAAGTCAGAAACAGCCAAGATAAGTCATAAGAGAAATCTGGATATTTACCAGAATCTAAAGCTGTTACAGATTCACCAGAACCAGAAGCTGATTCATCAGAATCAGAAGCTGTTACAGAACCAGAAGCTAATGCGAACCAAGCATTGTTGTTGAAGTTTTGGCAGAGGAAGGTTGGATACTTGCAATGCAAGAAGAGCTGAATGAATTTCAAAGGAATGATGTTTGAGATCTGGTATCCAGACCAAACAGAAGCATTATTGGAACCAAGTAGGTATTCAGAAACAAATTCAATGAAAAGGGTGGAGTTGTAGCTCAAGGATACAGTCAACAGAAAGGTATGGATTACACTGAGACTTTTGTTCCAGTGGCCAGGTTAGAAGCATTTAGAATTCTCTTATCATTTGCTGCTAATCATGATATAATGCTGTATCAAATGAATGTCAAAAGTGCATTCTTAAATGGCTACATAAGTGAAGAAGTCTATGTCAAACAGCCCCTTGGTTTTGAAAATTCTGATTTTCCAGACCATGTTTTCAAACTTAAAAAGTCTTTATATGGTTTAAAACAAGCACCAAGGGCATAGTATGACAGACTTAGTAACTTTCTACTTAAGAATGAATTTAATAGAGGCCAGATTGATAATACACTATTTAGGAAATCCATTAAACATGATATTCTGATTATTCAAGTCTATGTTGATGATATCATATTTGGATCCACTAATGGCACTTTGTGCAAAGAGTTTTCTGACCTAATGCAGAAGGAGTTTCAAATGAGCATGATGGGAAAACTTAAGTTCTTCCTGGGAATTCAGATTCACCAAGGCAAATCAGGTACGCTCATTCACCAATCTAAATACACCAAAGAATTTCTTAAAAAGTTCAAAATGAGTGAATGTAAGCCAATGGCCACCCCCATGCACCCAACCTGCTCACTTGAGAAAGATGAAACCAGCCAAAAGGCAGACCAGAAAACATACAGAGGTATGATTGGATCCCTTCTCTATTTAACTGCTTCTAGACCTGACATTATGTTTAGTGTTTGTGTCTGTGCCCGATTTCAAGCTGATCCTAGGGAATCCCATTTAACCTCTGTTAAAAGAATTCTGAGATATCTTAAAGGAACCACAAACCTTACCTTGTTATACAAGAAAACCCCCACCTACAAATTAAAAGGTTTTTGTGATTCTGACTATGCTGGAGACAAGTTGGAAAGGAAAAGTACCAGTGGCAACTGCACATTCTTAGGTGATAATTTGATCTCTTGGTCAAGCAAAAGACAAAGCACCATTGCCATGTCAACAGCAGAAGCTGAATATATATCAGCAGCAGGATGCAGTTCACATCTACTTTGGATGAAACATCAACTTGAGGATTATAACATGTTTGAAACCAATATTCCTTTGTTCTGTGATAACACTTCAGCTATAAACCTAACCAAGAACCCTATCTTACACTCTAGAGCCAAACATATTGAAATTAAACACCATTTCATTAGGGACCATGTTCAGAAAGGAACCTTAAGCATTCAATTTGTGGACACTGATCATCAATGGGCTGATATCTTCACCAAGGCATTACCAGAAGATAGGTTCGAGTTCATTAAGAAGCATCTCAGCATGACCTCCATATCTGACTAGCTCAAGTAGTCAACTTAGGAGTTTTTATATTTCTTGCAATTTTAATTTCTGTCTTTTATTTTATATTTTTTACCTTCTGAAATTTGTACAGAGAAAAACAAAAAATACAAAAACAGCAGGACCACTTTTTGGTTGATGACAAAAAGGGGGAGAAAAAGAGAGAGAGAAAAAGAAGAAATAAGTAGAAAAGCAGAGGAATCAAGGAGAGAGAGAAAAAGAAAGAGTGAAATCAGAAGGAGATGAAAAGGAGAGGAATCAGGGAGAGAGAAAAAGAAAGAGTGAAATAAGAAGGAGTTGAAAAGGAGAGGAAATGTGAAGAAAAAGAAAGAGAGCAAAAAGAAGGAGTTGAAAAGGAGAGGAGAAGAGAAGAAAAGAAAGAGTAAAAAGAAGGAGTTGAAAAGGAGAGTATCAGACTTAGGGGGAGAGATTGGTCTGAGGGGGAGTAATTCAAGTCATTCGAGTTATAAATTAGCCTAGTTAAAGGTGAACCAGGATAAATTTGAGGTGTTAACTTTTGTTATCCGCTACTTATTTACTCTGATTGCTCATTATTCAACTAATTAGCGAAAATAATTAAAGTTTGTGAAACACAATTAAACCTCCCTTCTTGTGTTGCACCTTCAGCTGATGCAGGCAAAAGAACTTCAAAAAGTAGAAGATACAAGCAAATCTTCAAAGGATGATTCTGAAGATAAGTCAGAAGAAAAATGTGGATGGAGCACTGGCAGAAGATGGATGGATTCTAGCAATGCAAGAAGAGTTAAATGAATTTGAGAGGAATGATGTTTGGGATCTAATACCAAGACCAGAAAAGAACATTATTGGAACGAAGTGAATTTTCAGAAACAAAGCTAAATGAAAAAGGAAAAGTTGTCAAAAACAAGGTACGACTTGTTGCACAAGGTTACAGTCAGCAAGAAGGTATTGACTACACTAAGACATTTGCTCCAGTGGCCAGGTTAGAAGCTATTTGTATCTTACTTTCCTTTGCTGCTAATAATAACATTACATTATTTCAAATGGATGTTAAAAGCGCTTTTCTAAATGGTTATATAAGTGAAGAAGTCTATGTTAAACAACCCCCAGGTTTTGAAAGTTCTGAATTTCCAAATCATGTTTTTAAACTTAAAAAATCTTTGTATGGTTTAAAACAAGCACCTAGGGCATGGTATGATAAACTTAGTAACTTCTTGCTTAATAATAATTTTGAAACAGGACAAGTAGACAATACACTTTTTAGAAAATCAATAGAAGCTGATATTTTTATTATTCAAGTTTATGTTGATGACATTGTTTTTGGATCTACTAATGGCACTCTTTGCCAAGAATTTTCTGAATTAATGCAGCAGGAATTTCAAATGACCATGATGGGAGAACTTAAGTTCTACCTAGGGATACAAATTCAACAAAGTCAAAAAAGTATATTCATTCATCAGACGGAATATACAAAAAAGCTTAACAAGAAGTTTAAGATGAGTAATTGCAAACCTATGGCTACCCCAATGCACTCTACCTGCTCACTTGAAAAGGATGATTCAGGCCAAAAAGTTGATCAAAAAATCTATAGAGGTATGATAGGATCTCTCCTTTACCTCACTGCTTCTAGACCTGACTTCATGTTTAGTGTATGTGCAAGATTTCAGTATGACCCTAGGGAATCCCATTTAACTATTCTTAAGAGAATTCATAGATACCTAAAAGGCACTACCAACCTTACCTTGTTCTTCAAGAAAACTCTTACATACCAATTTAGTGGATACTATGACTCTGACTATGCTGGAGACAAACTTGAGAGAAAGAGCACAAGTGGAAACTGCACCTTCTTGGGAGATAATTTAATATCCTAGTCGAGTAAGCGACAAAGCACAATTTCCATGTCACCAGTAGAAGCTGAATACATTTCAGGAGCCGGATGTAGTTTTCAACTCATTTGGATGAAACATCAGCTGGAAGACTACAACATCATGGAAACCAACATTCCCTTATATTGTGACAACACTTCAGCCATCAATCTAACCAAAAACCCTATACTCGATTCCAAAGCCAAACACATAGAGATCAAACATCACTTCATCAGAGATTATCTTCAAAAAGGGATATTCAACATTCAGTTTGTAGACACTCACCACCAATTGGCTGATATATTCGCCAAATCACTACCTGAAGATAGGTTTGACTTCATCAAGAAAAACGTAATGTTGGAACCAAGTTGGTTCTTTCAATCAAAGTTTTGATGTTAACAAAAGTATTTTATGTAAATTGTATTTTGACTTAGAAAAACAAATCAGAGGTTGTGCAAAATCAGAGGACGACACCACCAGATGATACATCCAGAGGATAAAAATGTCACTAGAAGGTTCGGCCAGAGGAAACATCTGGAGGATACATCCAGATGATACCAGAGGATGTCACTAGAAGATACCAAAAGATGTCATCAAAGGCAAACATCAAACAGAGGATATCATCAAAGGGAAGAAACAAATAACATCAT
>JBBPBO010000004.1:24579711-24701120 GCA_037974295.1 Cicer cuneatum
AATCTATAGAGGTATGATAGGATCTCTCCTTTACCTCACTGCTTCTAGACCTGACTTCATGTTTAGTGTATGTGCAAGATTTCAGTATGACCCTAGGGAATCCCATTTAACTATTCTTAAGAGAATTCATAGATACCTAAAAGGCACTACCAACCTTACCTTGTTCTTCAAGAAAACTCTTACATACCAATTTAGTGGATACTATGACTCTGACTATGCTGGAGACAAACTTGAGAGAAAGAGCACAAGTGGAAACTGCACCTTCTTGGGAGATAATTTAATATCCTAGTCGAGTAAGCGACAAAGCACAATTTCCATGTCACCAGTAGAAGCTGAATACATTTCAGGAGCCGGATGTAGTTTTCAACTCATTTGGATGAAACATCAGCTGGAAGACTACAACATCATGGAAACCAACATTCCCTTATATTGTGACAACACTTCAGCCATCAATCTAACCAAAAACCCTATACTCGATTCCAAAGCCAAACACATAGAGATCAAACATCACTTCATCAGAGATTATCTTCAAAAAGGGATATTCAACATTCAGTTTGTAGACACTCACCACCAATTGGCTGATATATTCGCCAAATCACTACCTGAAGATAGGTTTGACTTCATCAAGAAAAACGTAATGTTGGAACCAAGTTGGTTCTTTCAATCAAAGTTTTGATGTTAACAAAAGTATTTTATGTAAATTGTATTTTGACTTAGAAAAACAAATCAGAGGTTGTGCAAAATCAGAGGACGACACCACCAGATGATACATCCAGAGGATAAAAATGTCACTAGAAGGTTCGGCCAGAGGAAACATCTGGAGGATACATCCAGATGATACCAGAGGATGTCACTAGAAGATACCAAAAGATGTCATCAAAGGCAAACATCAAACAGAGGATATCATCAAAGGGAAGAAACAAATAACATCATCAGATGATATCTTTCTTGGCCCAAATCAGAAGGAAGCAGAGTCCAGAAGAAGACCTGGTCCAGACCAGAAGGAAGTTTTTTAGAGGGAGACTGTTGGAACCAAGTTGGTTCTAAGACTTAGGATTTTGATGTTTACAAAAGCACTCAATGTAAACTTATTTTATACCTTGAATTATTAAATTAAATGTCATCAGAAACTGAAGAAATCAGAAGCAGAAGAACAAAGGAAAATGAATTCTGGAATTTCCAGAAGATGTTTCAGGATAACAAAACTGAACCAGAAGATAACTTTGCAGGTCATATCAAAAGGAATAAAATTCAGAATGAAACATGGATCATATCATTGGAAAGCCTGCCATAAGGAGAGTTGATCAAGACAAACAAGAATCAAATATCAATTTTATTCCAGAAGTTATTCTGACCAGAAGATGGCCTGGCAGTAAAAATTACACAGCCCAGACTTGTTCCAGACTTGACGAGAAGGTATGTTTATGAGTCCAGAACATGAAGATCAATCCAGATTTAGCCCAGACCATAAGATAGCATGATTTAGGGCATGGAACTAAGTCCAGAACAAAAGAAATGAGTTCCAGAATCAACCCAGACCTGGTCCAAAATTAAAGGTAAAATGTCCAGACTGAAATATTTTTTGATCAAGTTTATTTCAGTTTGTTCCAGACCAAATTCTAGAATCTGTCCAGATCAGAGTAAAAATATCCAGATCAATGGTTCAGAAATAATTTTTTGAGTCCAGTGATGGTCAAGATCAGAAAATCAGACCATGGCCCAAAAGTGGCCGACATTAGAGGGACAGGCTGTGCAGTCCAGAAATGGCCGAATCCAGAAGTTCATAGCTGATCAGGCGCGCATCCAGGAAGGCCGAAGTCAGAAGATCAGAGGGCTATGAAGTGTGGTCCAAGAATGGCCGAATTCGGAGGATAATAGCTTAGCAATCAGGCTGGTCCAGCTGTGGAATATCGCATGGTGCAGATTTGATCATGGGAATCAATGGTGAGGATCTGATGATATTTTTATCAAATTATTGTTAAAGATTCGTTTTAAATTAAAGTGGAGTAGCATGGAAGTCAAGAGCTGTGGCGGGAAGCAATGCACAGATTTGATTGGCCAGTTAAGAAATGAAAGAAATCTAAGGCTTAAAAAAGATAGGTTTTGGAATTAATTGAAGCCCGATTGGTCAATTTATTTTTGCCAGAGAATCCAGCAATATTTAGCTCGAATTTAAGAATTGGAAGAGGCCTAAATCAACATCTATAAAAGGAGGCACAAGGCAGATTACTTAGAATCGAAAATCACAAAAGGGTCATACACTTCAAAAGCAAACACTCTCAAATTTTCTTATAAGTCAATTGTTGAGTCTTAGTTTTTAAAGCAAGTATTCTTGTTGTTTTTGTTCCACTGTGTCAAATCTAAGTTGTTGAAGTAGAGTCTACAAGCTGTGGGAGTCAGTAGAGGTAGCAGGTTACTTGGCAATTAGATTCATAGTGTTGTGATTTCTTCTACAATCTGGGGTGTCAGATTAGCTGAAGAACAGGAGTTGTTTTTCCTCAAAGAAGTCTAGGATTGTTAGACTATTTGAGAAGACTTACTTGGAGGGTCAGTAGCAAGGTTGTAATTCAAGATTGAATTAGTGAAATCCTTCAAGGCGAAGGGACTGGACGTAGTCTCGTTAACAGTGAACCAGTATAAAATATGTGAGTTTTTATTTTTATTTTTATCCGCTGCTAACGCTGTTTTAATTATACATCATGTTTTGTTTTGAAAGTATTAAAACAGGAAAAGTTTCAAGTTAAGTCAAACACAATTCAACCCCCCTTCTCGTGTTTGCACCTTCAATTGGCATCAAAGCTCGGTCTCAAGGCTGAGCACTTAACAGTGTTTAAGGAAAGGTCCAAGGGGTTCAATATGTCAGAAGAATTGGGAAACAACATCAACAGACCACCACTGTTTGATGGATAAAGGTTTGAATATTGGAAGGACAGAATGAGAAGTTTTGTCATATCTCAAGATCTTGAATTATGGAAGATGATAGTCAGAGGATACACTGCACCTACTGATCCAGAAGATCCAACTAAGAAACTGGATATGTTTGATATGAAACCAGATCAGATCAGATTACACAGACTTCATCACAAGTCCAAAACCATGATGGTTAGTGCAATCACATTCAAGGAATTTGATAGATGCACAAATAAAGCAACAGCAAAGAGTATATTTGATAGTCTGGTTCTGACCTATGAAGGAACCAAGCAGGTTCAACAAACAAAGGCTAACATATTGGTCAGAAAGTATGAGCTGTTCAAGATGGAAGAGGATGAAGACATTGACACAATGTTTTGCAGATTCCAGACTTTGGTATCAGGACTGAAAGTGTTAAACAAAAGCTATACCACTGAAGATCATGTCATGAAAATTCTGAGAAGTCTACCAAAAAGGTGGAGACCAAAGGTTACTGCAATTCAGGAAGCTAAGGATTTGAGTACATTGAGGCTGGAAGATCTAATCAGCACACTTAGGTCTCATGAAATAGAACTTGAAGAAGATGAACCTAAGAAGAAGAAAAATTTGGCTCTGAAATCGAAACAGAAGAAAGCTACAAAGGCAGAATCAGAATCAGAGGATAGTGATAGTGATTGTGATGATATGGCATACTTCACCAAAAAGATGGTTAAGATCTGGGAAAGCAGGAAGAAAAGAAACTTTAGAAGGAAACATAACAGCAAGGATAAGGAAGATTCTGACAAGAAGAATATTGTTTGTTATGGATGCAATGAACCTGGACATATCAAGTCAGAATGTCCAAATCTGGAAAAAGGCAAACCGGACAAGAAGAATTCCAGATACAGAAAGAAGGGTCTGATGGCTGCCTGGGATATTTATGAATCAGAGGAAGAATCGTCTGATGAAGAAGAGGCAGAAACAGCAAAGATGGCTCACATCAAGTCTGCTTCTAGACCTCATAAAGGCAAACAAACCAAGAAGAGTTCCAGATACAGAAAGAAAGGTCTGATGGCTGCCTGGGATGTATCAGAATCAGAGGAAGAATCTTTTGATGAACAAGAGGCAGACACAGCAAAGATGGCTCACATTAAGTCTGCTTCTGGACCTCATAAAGGCACGAATTCCAGAAGGAAAACAGGCAAAAGGAAGATTGATCGAAGCAGTCATTCAAGCAAGTCTGGAAGCACATCAGAGGAAACAATTATGTCTCTGATGGCTCATACCTACTCAAGTTCTGAATACAGCTCAAGCTCTGAAACAGAATCAGAAGATGAAGACAATGAGGTATTTTCTGATCTGTCTAAATCTGAATTAATTGAGACTTTAAAAGACTTGTTAAATGCAAACAATAAAAGGTCTTTAAAACTGAAAACTCTTAGGGAAGTTAAGGAAAATCTAACCAAAGAAGTCCAAGTTTTAAAGAATCGAAATTCTGAGTATGCAACTGAAAACAAAGATTTTAAAACTGAAGTTGCAAGACTCAAGTCTGAAAACCAAACTCTGAAAAGTAATAATTGTTCCACTTCTGAAACTGTTTGTAAATCTGATATGCATTAGCGTGTTTTTCAAAACTTTATTTCCAATGGAATTGAAGGAAGTAAATATGCATCTATGATATATGGAAACAGTAATTCTGGAAAAAGAGGTCTTGGTTTTACAGAAACAATTACTGAAAATAAAGCTGTTCATTCTGATGTTTTGTGTATTGTTTGTGCCAAGAAAGGTCACTCTGAATTATCTTGTCCAATGGTAAAATCTGAACAAGATCAGAGAGCTGTTACAACTAACAAACCTAGACCCAATCAGTTCTGGGTACCAAAAGAACAAATTGTTTATGTTGCAGATATTTTGAACAACCAGAAGGAGACACCAACAATGGTGCCTGGACAATGGATGCTGG
The DNA here is from genome assembly GCA_037974295.1 of Cicer cuneatum. Taxonomy (NCBI): domain Eukaryota; kingdom Viridiplantae; phylum Streptophyta; class Magnoliopsida; order Fabales; family Fabaceae; genus Cicer; species Cicer cuneatum. Next base: position 24,584,564 of record JBBPBO010000004.1, read on the forward strand.
AAACGCACAAGCAAAAGAAAGTCTATGTTCCAATATCTACCAAACCGAAGCCAAGTGACTCCGGTAGAAGAAGAACTGGTCAACACAATCGGAACCAGAACCAGAATCATAGGAGGAATAGGAAATATCAAAGATATCACACGAATCAGAACAGGAACTGGAACCAGAATCAGAACTGGAACCAGTATCAGAGGAACAGGAACTGGAACCAGAACCAGTATCAGAGGTACAGGAACTGGAACCAGAACCAACACTGGAACCAGAACCAGAACTGGAGGCACAGAAACTGGAACCTGAATCAGAATCAGAATCAGTACCAGAACCAGAACCAAAACCTGAACAGGTATCAGTATCAAAGGTTAAGGTATGATCATCAGAACTACTTTAATTATCACAATCAGTATGATTACCAGAATCAACATAAATCCAGAATCACAAGAGGAACATGGTGTATGTGCCAAAGCAGAAATTAAAGAATCAGAATCAAGAGACTTCTTCAAACACTCCAGTGAAGACTACAAACCTGGAAGGGAATTCAAATTCCCTCATCCAAACCATGTAATCTCAGAACATATAGATTAGGAATCTGAAAATCAGAGGCAAGAGGGTTTTCAGAGTAAAACCGAGGCTACATCTTGCTGTAAATACAATTATTATTTTATATTTATGTTTACTGTGATAACAAGAAGCTTGATCTTAACCAATCAAAGCTAGATAAGCATTCTGCTGGTCTTCAAACTGTCAGAGGAACCAGGTGATTCACACAAGTTGAACACTCAGAAGAAACAGCATTCTAGTGGTCTAAAAAACAAACAGAAACCACCAGAAGCAGAATTAATGGTTTGGCTGTACTAAGTTCATTTTTAAATTAATTGATTTATATTATGGTATATGACAAACTGCTTGACAAAGCAAAGCAAGATAAAGATAGTACAGGTTCATCAAAACCAAAGGGAGCAGAAGCAGAACGAATGGTTTGGCTGTATTGAGTTAAATTTTAAACTTATTTGATTTGCATTATGTAAAATGACCAACTGCTTGATCTTAACAAATCAAAGCAAGATAAAAATAGTGCAGGGAGCAGAAGCACAAGAAACAGAAGTACCTGGAAAGGTAAAGCATACAAGCAAGTCAGCAACACATGACAAATCTTCAAAAGATAAATCCGATCAAGTCAGAAACAGCCAAGATAAGTCATAAGAGAAATCTGGATATTTACCAGAATCTAAAGCTGTTACAGATTCACCAGAACCAGAAGCTGATTCATCAGAATCAGAAGCTGTTACAGAACCAGAAGCTAATGCGAACCAAGCATTGTTGTTGAAGTTTTGGCAGAGGAAGGTTGGATACTTGCAATGCAAGAAGAGCTGAATGAATTTCAAAGGAATGATGTTTGAGATCTGGTATCCAGACCAAACAGAAGCATTATTGGAACCAAGTAGGTATTCAGAAACAAATTCAATGAAAAGGGTGGAGTTGTAGCTCAAGGATACAGTCAACAGAAAGGTATGGATTACACTGAGACTTTTGTTCCAGTGGCCAGGTTAGAAGCATTTAGAATTCTCTTATCATTTGCTGCTAATCATGATATAATGCTGTATCAAATGAATGTCAAAAGTGCATTCTTAAATGGCTACATAAGTGAAGAAGTCTATGTCAAACAGCCCCTTGGTTTTGAAAATTCTGATTTTCCAGACCATGTTTTCAAACTTAAAAAGTCTTTATATGGTTTAAAACAAGCACCAAGGGCATAGTATGACAGACTTAGTAACTTTCTACTTAAGAATGAATTTAATAGAGGCCAGATTGATAATACACTATTTAGGAAATCCATTAAACATGATATTCTGATTATTCAAGTCTATGTTGATGATATCATATTTGGATCCACTAATGGCACTTTGTGCAAAGAGTTTTCTGACCTAATGCAGAAGGAGTTTCAAATGAGCATGATGGGAAAACTTAAGTTCTTCCTGGGAATTCAGATTTACCAAGGCAAATCAGGTACGCTCATTCACCAATCTAAATACACCAAAGAATTTCTTAAAAAGTTCAAAATGAGTGAATGTAAGCCAATGGCCACCCCCATGCACCCAACCTGCTCACTTGAGAAAGATGAAACCAGCCAAAAGGCAGACCAGAAAACATACAGAGGTATGATTGGATCCCTTCTCTATTTAACTGCTTCTAGACCTGACATTATGTTTAGTGTTTGTGTCTGTGCCCGATTTCAAGCTGATCCTAGGGAATCCCATTTAACCTCTGTTAAAAGAATTCTGAGATATCTTAAAGGAACCACAAACCTTACCTTGTTATACAAGAAAACCCCCACCTACAAATTAAAAGGTTTTTGTGATTCTGACTATGCTGGAGACAAGTTGGAAAGGAAAAGTACCAGTGGCAACTGCACATTCTTAGGTGATAATTTGATCTCTTGGTCAAGCAAAAGACAAAGCACCATTGCCATGTCAACAGCAGAAGCTGAATATATATCAGCAGCAGGATGCAGTTCACAGCTACTTTGGATGAAACATCAACTTGAGGATTATAACATGTTTGAAACCAATATTCCTTTGTTCTGTGATAACACTTCAGCTATAAACCTAACCAAGAACCCTATCTTACACTCTAGAGCCAAACATATTGAAATTAAACACCATTTCATTAGGGACCATGTTCAGAAAGGAACCTTAAGCATTCAATTTGTGGACACTGATCATCAATGGGCTGATATCTTCACCAAGGCATTACCAGAAGATAGGTTCGAGTTCATTAAGAAGCATCTCAGCATGACCTCCATATCTGACTAGCTCAAGTAGTCAACTTAGGAGTTTTTATATTTCTTGCAATTTTAATTTCTGTCTTTTATTTTATATTTTTTACCTTCTGAAATTTGTACAGAGAAAAACAAAAAATACAAAAACAGCAGGACCACTTTTTGGTTGATGACAAAAAGGGGGAGAAAAAGAGAGAGAGAAAAAGAAGAAATAAGTAGAAAAGCAGAGGAATCAAGGAGAGAGAGAAAAAGAAAGAGTGAAATCAAAAGGAGATGAAAAGGAGAGGAATCAGGGAGAGAGAAAAAGAAAGAGTGAAATAAGAAGGAGTTGAAAAGGAGAGGAAATGTGAAGAAAAAGAAAGAGAGCAAAAAGAAGGAGTTGAAAAGGAGAGGAGAAGAGAAGAAAAGAAAGAGTAAAAAGAAGGAGTTGAAAAGGAGAGTATCAGACTTAGGGAGAGAGATTGGTCTGAGGGGGAGTAATTCAAGTCATTCGAGTTATAAATTAGCAAAATAAGTTAAGGTTTTGTCATCATCAAAAAGGGGGAGATTGTTGGAACCAATTTGGTTCTAAGACTTAGGATTTTGATGTTTACAAAAGCACTCAATGTAAACTTATTTTATACCTTGAATTATGAAATTAAATGTCATCAGAAACTGAAGAAATCAAAAGCAGAAGAACAAAGGAAAATGAATTCTGGAATTTCCAGAAGATGTTTCAGGATGCCAAAACTGAACCAGAAGATAACTTTGCAGGCCTATATCATATCATTGGAATGCCTGCCAGAAGGAGAGTTGATCAAGACAAACAGGAATCAAATATCAATTTTATTCCAGAAGTTATTCTGACCAGAAGATGGCCTGGCAGTAAAAATTACACAGCTCAGACTTGTTCCAAACTTGACCAGAAGGTATGTTTATGAGTCCAGAACATGAAGATCAATCCAAATTTGGCCCAGACCATAAGATAACATGATTTAGGCCATGGAACTAAGTCCAGAACAAAAGAAATGAGTTCCAGAATCAACCCAGACCTGGTCCAAAATTAAAGGTAAAATGTCTAGACTGAAATATTTTTTGATCAAGTTTATTTCAGTTTGTTCCAGACCAAATTCCAGAATCTGTCCAGATCAGAGTAAAAATATCCAGATCAATGGTTCAGAAATAATATTTTGAGTCCAGTGATGGTCAAAATCAGAAAATCAGACCATGGCCCAGAAGTGGCCTGAAAACAGAGGGACAGGCTATGCAGTCCAGAAATAGCCGAATCCAGAAGTTCATAGCTGATCAGGCGTGCAACCAGGAAGGCCGAAATCAGAAGATCAGAGGGCTATGAAGTGTGGTCCAGGAATGACCGAATTCGGAGGATAATAGCTTAGCAATCAGGCTAGTCCAGCTGTGGAATATCGCATGGTACAGATTTGATCATGGGAATCAATGGTGAGGATCTGAAGATATTTTTATCAAATTATTCTTAAAGATTCGTTTTAAATTAAAGTGGAGTAGCCTGGAAGTTAGGAGCTGTGGCGGGAAGCAATGCACAGATTTGATTGGCCAGTTAAGATATTTAAGAAATCTAAGGCTTAAAAAAGATATGTTTTGGAATTAATTGAAGTCCGATTGGTCAATTTATTTTTGCCAGAGAATCCAGCAATATTTAGCTCGAATTTAAGGATTGGAAGAGGCCCAAATCAGCATCTATAAAAGGAGGCACAAGGCAGATTACTTAGAATCGAAAATCACAAAAGGGTCATAGACTTCAAAAGCAAACACTCTCAAATTTTCATATAAGTCAATTGTTGAGTCTCAGTTTTTAAAGCAAGTACTCTTGTTGTTTTCATTCCACTGTGTCAAATGTAAGTTGTTGAAGTAGAGTCTACAAGCTGTGGGAGTCAGTAGAGGTAGTAGGTTACTTGGCAATTAGATTCATAGTGTTGTGATTTCTTCTACAATCTGGGGTGTCAGATTGGCTGAAGAACAGGAGTTGTTTTTCCTCAAAGAAGTCTAGGATTGTTAAATATATTTGAGAAGACTGACTTGGAGGGTCAGTAGCAAGGTTGTAATTCAAGATTGAATTAGTGAAATCCTTCAAGGCGAATGGACTGGACGTAGCCTCGTTAACGATGAACCAGTATAAAATCTGTGAGTTTTTATTTTTATTTTTATCCGCTGCTAACTCTGTTTTAATTATACATCAAGTTTTGTTTTGAAAGTATTAAAACAGGAAAAGTTTCAAGTTAAGTCAAACACAATTCAACCCCCCTTCTCGTGTTTGCACCTTTAGAGACTTGTTCCAGACCAGAAGGAAACATAAGTTAGACTTGATCCTGACCAGAAGACAGCATGGTCATGAATATAAGACTCAGTCCAGACTTGGTACAGACTTAATCCAGACTTGGTCCGGACTAGAAGATAACTGGTCTAGAACAAATGAATTAGTCCAGCCCAGAAGATAACATGGTCCAGAACATAAAACTTGATCCAAACTTGGTCCAGATCAGAAGATATAATTGTCTAGAACATAAGACTTAGCCAGATTTAATCCACACTTAGTCCAGACTTGGTCCAGATCAGAGGATAAATGTCCAGATTAAAAGATCAATGATCCAGATTAAAATATCAATGGTCAGATTAGAAGAACAATGGTTCAGATCAGAGGATCACTGAATGGTACAAATCATATCACATGGCCGAGAATTGGTCGAGATCATAGGATCACAAAATGGTACATATAAGATCACATGGTCCAGAGTTTGTCGAGATCAGAGGATCACAAAATTGGTACAAATTTGATTACATGGTCTAGAGTTGGTCGAGATCAGAGGATCACAAAATTGGTACAGATCAGATTACGTGGTCCAGAGTTTGTCGAGATAAGAAGATCATACGGTCTAGAATTTAAATAATGATGGAAATCAGTGAAGACTTTATTAAAATTCGAAGAAGACTTGATTAAATTTTGATAGAAATTTGATCAAAGTATTAAGGGGATTTGAATCAAGAAATTCGAATGCAAACTAAAGCTTAAAAAGATATGGTTTGAAATTAAAAGAAAAAAGATTGGTCAACAGAAATTTCAAGTGCAATCTGAAGTTAAAAAGATATGGTTTTAATTTAAGTGAAACAGGATTGGCCAATAGAATTTTCAAAGGAAATCTGAGCAAGATTTATTTCGAATTTAAGCTTGGACAAAGCCCTATTTGCAGCTATAAAAGGAGGCTTTAGGCAGCAGCATCAAGCATAAAAAAACACAAGAATTCAAGCTTCATATTGAACACAATCCGAGAGTTCAAAACAGAGAATCAGTGCAACAATCAGCTAAGTGTTTTCGAGAGAGAAATTCAGTGCAACAATCAGCTTTCCAGAAGCACCAAAAGTGTGCAAATATCAGCCCAGCAATTAGCTCTCCAGAAGCAAATCTGCAGAGTTCCAACCTTTGTAATCTAACCCGATAGTGGTGCAAATTCCTTCTTTAATATGGGGTTGTAAGATTGGTAGGAGAAGACTTGACTTGTATAGTCAAGGTGTTGTTTTCATTCGTCAAAAGTCTGGGGTTGTCAGGCTGTTTGAGAAGACTGACTTGGAGGGTCAGGTGCTGTAATTCAAAGGTTTTTGAATTAGTGGATTAAAACCTTCAGGATGAAGGGAATGGATGTAGCCAAGTTAATGGTGAACCAGAATAAATTGTTGTGTTCTTAAGTTGTTATTATCCGCTGCTAAGTCTGATCAATTATTCATCCAATAATTCGCATCAACATTCAACAAAACAACAAAAGAATTCAAGTTTGACAAACACTATTCAACCCCTTTTCTCGTGTTTGCACCTTCACCTAAACCTTACCCTCATCTCTGACTGACTGATTGCTTAGTTTTTGTTGTATGTTATTTTCTTGTAAACTATTATATTCTTGTTATTATATATAAAAAAAAAGGGTTTGACGAGAAATAAAAGGATCTCCTTCATTTCTTTTTGACTGATGACAAAAGGGGGAGAAGATATATTTGATAAAGAGTTAGAAAATCTGGGGCATTAGACTTAGGGCGAGAAAAATATAAAATGGAGCTTAGTCTTAGGGGGAGTCAAAGAAATAGAATGAAAAATAGTCATAAAAAATACAAGTTTTGTCATCATTAAAACGGGGGAGATTGTTGGAACCAAGTTGGTTCTTTCACTTAAAGTTTTGATGTTAACAAAAATATTTTAAGAAAATAACATATTTGACTTTGAAGAAGAATGCAAAAACCAGAGGATGACGTCACCAGAAGATACCTCTACAAGATACAACCAGAAGATATCAATGGCACTAGAAGATACCTATAGAAGATAAAGCTAGAAGATGTCACCAGAAGATACCTATAGAAGATAAAGCTAGAAGATGTCACCAGAAGATATCACCAGAGGATACTAGAAGATATCACCATAGGATACCAGAAGATATCACTAGAGGATACCTCTAGTGGATACCAGAAGATATCTCCAGAGGATATCCCCAGATAATACCAGAAGATATCATCAGAGGATATCACCAGAGGATCCCATCAGAAGCAAGAATTAGAGGATGTCATCAAAGGAAAAATCAGAGGATATCATCTATCATAGGATGTCATCAGAGGGAAGAATCAATGACATCATCAGAGGATATCGTTCATGGTCCAGATTAGAAGGAAACATGGTCTAGAAGTAGTCATGGTTCATATCAGAAGAATACTTGGTCCATAAAAGACATGGTTCAGATCAGAAGAATACTTAGTCCAGAAGGAGACATGGTCCAGATAAGAAGGAAACATGGTCCAGAACAAAAGATAAAATGGTCCAGATCAGAAGACATGGTCCAGACTTGGTCTACATCAGAAGCAAACATGGTCCAGAAGATAACATGGTCCAGATCAGAAGACATGGTCCAGACTTGGTCCAGATCAGAAGATCACATGGTCCAGATTTAAAACGTGATTTAGATTCGTAGAAGACTTAATTCAAATTTGATTAGTACTTGATTAAAATTTGAAAGAGATCTGATTAAAGTATTGAGAAGATTTGATTCAAAAATCAAAGAAGACTTGATGGAAATTCGAAGGAGATCTAAGCAAAGAAGATTCAGTTCAAAATTAAAAAGAGACAGAATTGGTCAAAAGAATTTTCAAAGGGAATCTAAGCAAGATACATCTCGAAATTAAGCTTGGACCAAGCCCATATTTCAGCTATAAAGGAGGCTTCAGGCCGCAAAAGTAAGTATCAAAAAACAGAATCGAGAAACACAAGAACTCAAGCTTCAAATTCAAAGTCATCCAAGAGTTCAAAAGAGATAAACACTTGTGTGCATGAGCAAAATTTTCTATGTGTGTTTTCGAGAGTGAGAATCGGTGCAACAATCAGCTTTCCAGAAGCAACTATGTAATGTTCCAAACCCTTGTAATCAAACCCGATAGTGGTGTAGATTCCTTCTTCAATCTAGGGTTGTCAGATTGGTAGGAGAAAACTTCACTTGTAGGGTCAAGGTTGTTGGAACCAAGTTGGTTCTAAGTACTTAGGATTTTGATGCTTACAAATGTACTCTATGTAAACTTATTTTGTACTTTGAATTGTTAAATTAAATACCCCAGAAACTGAAGAAATCAGAAGCTGAAGATCAAAGGATTCCAGAAATTGAATTCTGGAATGACCAGAAGATACTAGAGGAATGTCAAAACATGACCAGAATATATCTTTGATGGCTTATATCAGAAGGAATAAAAATCATAATGAAACTTGGATCATACCATTGGAAAGCCTGCCAGAAGGAGAGTTGTTCAAAACAAACAGAAATCAAATATCAATTTTATTCCAGAAGTTATTCAGACCAGAAGATGGCCTGGCAGTGAAAAATTGAACTGCCCAGAATTGTTCTAGACTTGACCAGAAGGTATGTTTATAAGTCCAGAACAAGAGGATCAATTTAGAATTTGCCCAGACCATAATATAGCATGATTCAGGGCATGGAACTAAGTCTAGATCAAAAGAAATGAATTCCAGACCTGATCCAAAATCAAAGGTAAAATGTCCAGACTGAAATATTTTGTTCAAGTTAATTTCAGTTTGTTCCAGACCAAATTCCAGAATCCGTCCAGATCAGAGTAAAAACTTCCAAATCAATGGTTCAGAAATAATTATTTGGTCCAGTGATGATAAAGATCAGAAAATCAGACCATGGCCCAGCAATGGCCGAAATAAGAGGAACAGGATGTGCAAGTCCAGAAATGGCCGAGTCCAGAAGATTTCAGCATATCAGGTGCGCATCCAGGAAGGCCGAAATCAGAAGATCCAATGGTGCAGATTTGATCATGGGAATTAATGGTGAAGATCTCATGATATTTTTATCAAAAATATTATAAAAGATTTGTTATAAATTAAATTGGAGTAGCATGGAAGTCAGGAGCTGTGGCGGGAAGCAATGCACAGATTTGATTGGCCAGTTAAGATATGAAACAAATCTAAGGCTTAAAAAGATATGTTTTTTATTTAAATAAAGCCCAATTGGTCAAGTTAATTTTTAAAGAGAATCTAGCAAGATACAGCTCGAATTTAAGCATTAGAAGAGGCTCAAATCAGCATCTATAAAAGGAGGCTCAAGGCAGATTACTTAGCATCGAAAATCACAAAAGGGTCATACACTTCAAAAGCAAACACTCTCAAATTTTCCTATAAGACAATTGTTGAGTCTCAGTTTTTAAAGCAAGTACTCTTGTTGTTTTCGTTCCACTGTGTCAAATCTAAGTTGTTGAAGTAGAGTCTACAAGCTGTGCGAGTCAGTAGAGGTAGCAGGTTACTTGGCTATTAGATTCATAGTGTTGTGATTTCTTCTACAATCTGGGGTGTCAGATTGGCTAAAGAACAAGAGTTGTTTTTCCTCAAAGAAGTCTAGGATTGTTAGACTATTTGAGAAGACTGACTTGGAGGGTCAGTAGCAAGGTTGTAATTCAAGATTGAATTAGTGAAATCCTTCAAGGCGAAGGGACTAGACGTAGCCTCGTTAACGGTGAACCAGTATAAAATCTGTGAGTTTTTATTTTTATTTTTATCCGCTGCTAACTCTGTTTTAATTATACATCAAGTTTTGTTTTGAAAGTATTAAAACAGGAAAAGTTTCAAGTTAAGTCAAACACAATTCAACCCCCGTTTTCGTGTTTGCACCTTCAATTGGCATCAGAGCTCGGTCTCAAGGCTGAGCACTTAACAGTGTTTGAGGAAAGGTCCAAGGGGTTCAATATGTCAGAAGAATTGGGAAACAAGTTCCAGAAGATCCAGAAGATCCAACTAAAGAATTAGACTTGGATGATAGTTAAAGGATACACTGCACCAACTGATCCAACTAAAGAATTAGACTTGGATGATATGACACGAGATCAGAGCAGATTACACAAACTTCATCACAAGTCTAGAACCATCATGGTTAGTGCAATCACATTCAAGGAATTTGATAGATGCACAAATAAAGAAACAGCAAAGAGTATATTCGATAATCTGGTTCTAATCTATGAAGGAACCAAGCAGGTTCAACAAACAAAGGCTAACATATTGGTCAGAAAGTATGAGCTGTTCAAGATGGAAGAGGATGAAGACATTGACACAATGTTCTGCAGATTCCAGACTTTGGTATCAGGACTGAAAGTATTAAACAAAAGCTATACCACTGAAGATCATGTCTTGAAAATTCTGAGAAGTCTACCAAAAAGGTGGAGACCAAAGGTTACTGCAATTCAGGAAGCTAAGGATCTGAGTACCTTGAGGCTGGAAGATCTGATCAGCTCACTCAGGTCTCATGAAATAGAACTGGAAGAAGAGGAACCTAAGAAGAAGAATCTGGCTCTGAAATCGAAACAGAAGAAAGCTGCAAAGGCAGAATCAGAATCAGAGGATAGTGACAGTGACTGTGGTGATATGGCTTACTTAACCAAAAAGATGGTTAAGATCTGGGAAAACAAAAAGAGGAGAGGTTCCGAGAAGAAACAAAACAGCAAGGAAGAATCTGACAAGAATAACATCATCTGTTATGGATGCAATGAACCTGGACATATCAAGTTAGAATGTCCAAATCTGGAAAAAGGAAAACAGCACAAGAAGAGTTCTAGATATAGAAAGAAATGTCTAATGGCTGCCTGGGATGTATCAGAATCAGAGGAAGAATCTTCTGATGAAGAAGAGGCAGAAACAGCAAAGATGGCTCACATCAAGTCTGCTTCTAGTCTTCATAAAAGCACGAATTCCAGAGGGAAAACAGGCAGAAGAAAGAGTGATAGAAGCAATTACTAAGGGAAGTCTAAAAGCACATCACAGGAAACAATTCTGTCTCTGATGGCTCATACAAATTCAAGTTCTGGATACAGCTCTGGAACAGAATCAGAAGATGAAGACAGTGAGTTATTTTCTGATCTTTCTAAATCTGAATTAATTGATACTTTAAAGGACTTGTTAAATGCAAATAATAAGATGTCCTTAAAACTGAAATCTCTTAGGGAAGATAAGAAAAATCTTACCAGAGAAGACCAAGTTTTAAAGAATCAAATTTCTGAGTATGCAACTGAAATCAAAGATCTTAAAACTGAAGTTGCAAGACTCAAGTCTGAAAACCAAACTCTAAAAAATAATAATTGTTCCAATTCTGAGACTTTTTGTAAATTTGATATGCATGAGCAATTTTTTCAAAACTTTATTTCAAATGGAATGGAAAGAAGTAAGTATGCATCTATGATTTATGGAAACAGCAACTCTGGAAAGAGAGGTCTTGGTTTTACAGAAACAAGTACTGAAAATAAAGCTGTTTATTCTGATGTTTTATGTATTGTCTGTGCTAAGAAAGGTCACTCTGAATTATCTTGTCCAATTGTAAAATCTGAACAAGATCAGAGAACTGTTAAGACTAACAAACCTGGACCCAATCAGTTTTGGGTACCAAAAGATCAAATTGTCTATGTTGCACATATTCCGAGCAACCAGAAGGAGACACCAACAATGGTGCCTGGACAATGGATGTTGGCAATGCACAAGCAGAAGAAGGTTTATGTTCCAGCATCTACCAAACAGAAGCAAAATGACTCTGGTAGAAGAAGAACTAGTCAACATAATAACTATCAGAACCAGAAATAGAATCATAGGAGGAACTGGAACCAGTACCAGAAGCACAGAAATTGGAACCAGAACCAGAACTGGAACCAGTATTAGAGGTACAGGAACTGGAACCAGAACCAACACTGGAACCAAAACCAGAACTGGAGGCACATAAACTGGAACCAGAATCAACACTGGAACCAGAATCAGAATCAATACCAGAACCAAAGTTTTGAATTAGTGGATTAAAGCCTTCTGAATGAAGGGACTGGATGTAGCCAAGTTAATGGTGAACAGATAAATCTTTGTGTTCTTATGCTGTTATTATCCGCTGCTGAGTTTGATTATTTATTCATCAAGTAATTCACATCAACATTCATCAAAACAGCAAAAAGAATTCAATTTTAGCAAACACAATTCAACCCCCCCTCTTTTGTATATTGAACTTCTGTTGAAATTGCTACGTAATCATCTTTACTCATACATTAATGAAATAGCTTATATTTTGTATCAAATATCTATCGCATATTCTGAGGGGGAGCTTTTAACCTCTATGTGATTAAAGTTAGAATCAAAATTAAAATCTAAATTAAACTATGTTTGTCATCATAAACTATGGGGAGAATCTTTAGACAAAATCTTAATTAAATGTTTTGATGTACACAAACAAAGATTAATTAAAGACTCTAATTATGATTCTAAATTATTTGTTATTTAACATGTGCTTTTGAGTGTGATAATCCAAGATAGGTACTAAGCAAAATCAAGCAAAATCGGTTTAAAGAAAAAGATAAAAATGAACTGCCGAAAACCAAGAATGTTCTAGACAATTTTTTGGAAAAACCAAGAACGTTCTCCACATTTTTCACTTCATCAAGACTATTCATGACAGCTTTTAATGTTAGGAAAGATCATGCTTATGTCTAATGGATTACCAGTACATATACTAGGAATATATAACTTTCATAATAGAAAAGGAAGTACTTCAAAAGATCTAAGAAAAGATTTGAATCAATACAATATGAAAGAATCAGTTAAGATCCATCATTCTCCAGAACATTCTCCAGCTTCTGTTATACAGCTCCATAATGTTCTCCAGCTTCTGATGCACAAAACAAGAACGTTCTTGAGAATGGATACTTCAGCATGACTGTATGACACATATTCTCGTGATCAAGTGATCCTTATGCACTATACAGATCATATGAAAGAGAATACACAAAGACCATAAAGTCTTAAAGTCAAAAAGGGAAAAAGTTTAGTCAATAGTCTTACTTTGATGACTGATTATTTTATTCTAATCCTTGACCAAGGAAACCCTTCCAAACGGTAATTTTAAGCTGACATGGACTCCATAGCTTAATGATAAATCATGACATTCAAGTGAAAAGAAAAATATCAATCACTCGCATTCATCCTTGCAAGTGTCACAAGAAATCAGTAACATTCAGTTTCGATTTCATTGTTATTAGATTACTGAAATATCTTGTAAAGAATCTAACCTTAAACAAGAGTTGAGATTAAAAAGATCCTGTCAAACACTTTAAATCATTATCGTGTAAAACTCAAGACTATAAGGTTTGTTTATAGCTTTAGCGAGTTGTTTAGAAAATCCTTTTAGGGTTAAAAGGTGAACTGTAAAAATCCTATGAAAGGTTGATAGGTGACCTGAATGAATCTGTTTCTGGTTGGAAAGGATTGAAGTTTGTAACAGATCAAGGCTGATATCAGCTAGGTGCTGTAAAACCAAGAAGGTTCTATGTTTTAAACACTTAGTGGAAAATCTCACGGTTATGAGGACTAGACACTTGGGTGAACCAGGATAAATCATTGTGTGATATCTTTTCCTTATCTCTATTTATTTTCAGTATTTCATTTACTAAAGTTAAAAATCAATTTTTATTTTTAAACCAAACCAAAAACGTTTTCCTTTTCTGTTTCCAGAATCAAGAAAGTTCTCCGTTTTCTGCTTTTACAATCAAGAACATTCTGCTTTTTTAACTTACCAAGAACGTTCTCCGTTTTCTGTTTTCTCAACCAAGATTAATCTTGAGTTATTTTTAAGTTTTAACATGGAAATTTTAAATAGGCAACTTTACAATTCAAACCCCATTTCCTTGTAACGTGACATTTCTACTTCAGTTCCATTTTTTTGATGTGACCATGGGGAGGATAGCATTCTTGGAGCAATACTTTTGTTCAGGTGTTTGCCGAGAACACCCATGGTATGAGCAATGTCTGATAGGTCTCATAGCCCCGGTTTATTTTCTAGTTGTATACATTGTATTATTGTCCCAAAAACTATCTTAGCTTGTTCGTATGTATGATGTAATTATTTATGACTCTTTTCATTTTGTGTTACAACGTATTATTTTCATTAAGTTGTTTTTTTTTAAAATGCACTCGGGCTGTTAAAAATCAGGGTGTTACATTATGGTATCAAAGCTTTGGTTAGATTGTAGGTCGACCTGTAGGCTGGGAGTCGTTATCTGATCATGCGTCGGGGTATGATTTTACAGTTGTTAGGTCTTGTGTAGTTGTTGTGTTCTAAAGTGTTGATATAGTTAAAAGTTATCCTTTGGAATTCTTTAAGTGGTGTTAAGATTTCTACTTGATGTTGGTTTTGTAGGAAACAATGCCTCCAAGAAGGAACAATGCTGCAAGAGTCAACGTCAACCAGGACGATCAAATGGCTGAAGTAATGAATAACATGGCTGCTTCTGTTGCTCCACAGATAGCTGGAAAGACTTTGCGGGATCTGGAGAAGAGGGAAATAGAGATTCGTGTTGCGAAATCAATGGGATTGGAAGATTTTCGTCGTCACAATCCTCCAAAGTTCAAGGGTGATGTGAGTCCATAAAATGTCGACTAGTGGATTTAGGAAGTGGAAAGGATCTTCAAAATGATTGATTGCCAAGCAGGGGTGAAGGTCAATGATGCTACGTATCCCCTCCTAGGGGATGCTGAATATTGGGGGAGAAGTACAAGGCTTCTAATGGGATCAGCTCATGAAGAAGTGAACTGGGAGTCGTTCAAAAGGAAGTTTCTTAGACAAATACTTGCCGATGAGTACCAGGACTAAGTTGGGTGATGATTTTCTTAAACTATACCAGGGAAATATGACGGTGGGTGAATATGCTACTAAGCTTGAGTCATTGTCAAGGCATTTTAGGTTTTTTGGTGAAGAGATTCATGAAATATTTATGTGTCATCGTTTCCAAAATGGACTGAAGTATGAGATTCAAGACTTCGTCCTGCCATTGGGAATTCAATGTTTCCAAATCTTAGTGGAGAAATGTAGAGAAGTAGAGGACATGAAGAACAAGAGGGCCAACTGAGGAGGGAACTTTAGTTCAGGAGGGCCTAGTCGGGTGAACAATCAGAACAACAATGGAAAGCAAGTTGTTAAGCCCTATAACCGACCACAGAACAACAGGGGTCAGAATCTTCTGAGGAACTAGAACTTTGGAAGACAATTGGGACAAGTGATTTGATGTTTCGATGTGGGGAAGAGGGACATTATGCTAATGCATGTACCTATAAGTGTCTTTCTTGCTAAATTGGTGGCAAAGATTAACTTATCATCCACATATAAATACACTTGATCAAATTTTTGGCATTCGCTACATTTATATTGTATCCATTAGAAAGCACAACTTGATCAAACTTTTGGTGCCAATGTTTGGGTGTTTGTTTTAACTCATATAAAGACTTAGTCAATTTACACACTTATGCTCTTGTCCTTTGATGACAAATCGTTCAGGTTGTTTCATATACACTTCTTCACCTATTTTAACATCCATTTCATGTTTATGGATGCAATTCTTGAAACAGGTGCATAAATATCAAAGTAGTTAATACCTTCTTTTCGTGTAAATCCTTTTGCAACAAGTCTAGTTTTGAATTTATCAATGGTACCATCAACTATCATTTTCTTCTTAAAGATCAATTTACAACTTATTGGTATGTATCCAGGTGGAAGGTCTACTAATTTCCAAGTTTTATTCCCTATAATTGAGTCCATTTCCTCTTGGATGACTTATTTCTAAAAAGCAGTGTCTTGTGACTTTATTGCCTCTTCATATGTGTCTAAACCACTCTCTAAATTATAGGAAATTGGTCCATCACTGTTAATGGAATCCTTTGTACTTTCTATAAGGAACGTAAAGAAGTCTACTTCATAAAATTTATTTCTTCTAACTCTTTTACTTCTTCTAGGTTCTGAACATGTCAAAGTATCATTTTTAGGTACATTATTTTCTAGACTTTGTACACTAGAATGAACAATTTCCTTGGGATGTGGGAATTCATTAAATCTATTTTCTTGAAAACATGCATATCTTGACTCAATCACTATGTTAATAGGATATGAGTCATTAGATTCACTAACCATGAATCTATATGCCTTGCTATTTTCAGCATAGTCTAGAATTACACTTTCAAATTCTCTTTCTCCCATTTTCATTCTTTTTGGTTCAGGAACCTTAATAATTTCTCTACAACCCCAAACTTTTATATCATTGAGATTGGGCTTTCTTTTCTTCCAGAGTTTATATGGTGTTATCTTGTTCCTTTTATTAGGAACTCTATTTAACAAATAACATGCAGTTAGCATGGCTTCACCCAAATAACATTTTGATAAACCTGAATAGGATAACATGGAATTCACCATTTCTTCTAATACCCTATTTTTCCTTTCCACAATTCCATTTTGTTGTGGGGAATATGCTGTAGTTATTTGATGCACAATACTAGTGGACTCAAAATAAATGTTTTATGTTGAAGTTCTACTTATGCTTTAAATATTTTAAATTTGTCTAAAACTTTATTCTTAGAGTGCATTAAATAAATGTAACAGAATCTACTACAATCATCAATAAAAGCGACAAAATACTTTTAACCACCAATTGTTGGCCAACCATGTAAATCGCATACATCAGAGTGAATTAAATCTAATACCTTAGAACTTCTTTCAACTCTTTTAAGGTTCTCTTGTGATTTTAGTTAACATGCAAGTAGTACATGAATTTGAATTTTTGTCAAAAAGTCATAATTAAATTTAATTTCAACATATCATTCAATTTTCTAAAGTTAACATGTCCTAATCGCATATGCCATAAATCACAAGACTCAACGATATAAGTAGAAATCATATTATTATTGTTACTAACGACATTATATTTGAACATATTCTCGCAAAGGTAACTCTTCCGTACAAACATAACCTCTTTTGGAGAGATAAATAAATCTCCTTCAAATACAGATTTGAAACCAAACTTATTAAGTAAACGTATAGAAATCAAGTTCTTCCTAACTTCATGAACGTAAAATACATTTTTAAGAATAAGTTTTTTTCCATAAGTGAATTCAATCTCTATTGTTCTTTTTCCTTTGACTGGGACTGTAAGACCCTTAATTTTAAATTATTTTATGAATTAAGGATCAAATATATTTTGAGATATTTGCAATACGTTTAATATATAAATATATAGATATATATATATATATATATATATATATATTTTGAGACCCGACTAAAATTATTTGTCGAAGAATAGTTTAATTATATTACGAGGAATTTAATATCGGACAATTATTAAATTTTATCTGTCAATAGAGTTGCGACGAGAGTATTTAATTAATTGTGGGTTAGTTTTAATTATATTGTATATATATACATACAGTATATATATATATATATATATATATATCATACTTAACAAGTAATATATATATATATGAGAAGAAGCAAAGCAGAGAAAAAACATTTCCTACCTACCGCGAACCATTCTGCTCCTTCTTTTTTTTTTCTTCTGGTTTACAAGCTTAGAGTGTTGGTAGGAGAAAACACAAAACTCAAATCCTACATTACTTCGAGATCAAAGCCCCCATTTGAGAAGTGGCAAGAGGGAAAGTTACTCCTCTCCACACTACGGTGCTACTGAGCTAACTTAGGAGGCGACGACGCGAGCGAGAGTTTCGCCGTATTTGAGTGCGATAACGAAAACAGTTGAGAAAGCGTGAACAAAGGTAAAAGGCTCCTTCCAACTTTTTAGTTTGCATGTAGGAACTCTTTATGTGTGTTTGATGGATGATTAATGTGTTATCTTTGTTGAAAATGTTATGTTGTATTATTGACGATAAAAATGTAATTGTTGTATTGTTGATGATAAAGACTCATTGTTGTTGTGATATTGTGGTTGATGATGTTGTTGTTGTGTTGTTGTGTTAAAGATGTTATTGTTGTTGTTGTTGAAGAGATTGATTTTGGTGCTGTTTGTAGTTATTTTCAAATAAAAGAGTTTTGAACTGAAGTTGAAATTTACTTGAAAAATTATATTGTTTTTGATGATGTATTCGAATACGACACTAGCGTATTCGAATACACTTCTGCAAAGTTTAGTTTTTATTCAAATATTGAACCTCATATTCGAATATGACACCTCATATTCGAATACAAATACGTGATTTTTGCTACAGACATGTCATTTGTATTTGGCTACGACTCTTCGTATTCGAATACAGAACTAGAAATTTTGCTACTGACTTAGCATCTGTATTCGGCTACGACTCTTCGTATTCGAATACAGAACTGCATATTTTGCTTTTGACTTAACATCAGTATTCGGCTACGACTCTTCGTATTCGAATACAGAACTGCAGATTTTGCTACTAACTTAGCATCTGTATTCGGCTACAAGAAGCTGTATTCGAATACAACTTGGATTTTTGTTAAAAATTCTATTTTTAAATATTTGGTCATGCACTTAATCACTTGGAAAACATTTTTAAGGCATGTGATGAATTATATGAGATTCTCTTGAGATTGTTTCTATAATGATGATGAAGTGTCCGGGTCCATAGTTGCATTTACGTATTGATTTCAGTGAAGAAAGTCAGAGTGCGCTCATGCATTGCATAGTTAAGTGGTGACCGCCATGGGCCACAGAGTTAAGCGGTGACTGTGATGTGCCGTAAAGTTAAGTAATGACCATGATGGGCTACGGGGTGGTTCCATGTGATTGGTGGTCCATCTTATCCGTATGAGGATTTAACTTATGTGTAGTACCTGTGATAGGCTACACTTTAAGTAAATCGTGCTAGTGTGTGATGCGACTGCACCTTGGTAATTAGTACTAAAGCCTGTGATAGGCGGTACAATTATGATTTACGCCCCCTCGAGGAGGGTTAATTGTGACCGTGATGGGCTACAGGGTGGTTCCACGTGATTAGATGGTCCATCTTATCCTTACGGGGATTTAACTTATGTGTAGTGCCTGTGATAGGCTACACTTTAAGTAAATCGTGCTAGTCTGTGATGCGACTGCACCTCGGTAATTAGTACTAAAGCCTGTGATAGGCGGTACAATTATGATTTACGCCCCTCGAGGAGGGTTAAGTTGTGACCGTGATGGGCCACAATGTCATCGGTGACCGTGATGGGCTACAGGGTGGTTCCACGTGATTAGATGGTCCATCTTATCCTTACGGGGATTTAACTTATGTGTAGTGCCTGTGATAGGCTACACTTTAAGTAAATCGTGCTAGTCTGTGATGCGACTGCACCTCAGTAATTAGTACTAAGGCCTGTGATAGGCAGTACAATTATGATTTACACCCCCCACGGAGGGTTTTTGTTTTGAGAATTATGGGATCATGTGCATTGGCATATACGCATTGCATTAGGGTGGTTGACATGCGAGTCATGATTGATATGAGCTGTGTGTGGAAACGATATGTGCAAGTACCTTAAATTCAAAGTTCCTAATAAGTTTTTGTGATTGGTGATTGGTGATTGTACTTGGGCTTGCAACATGATATGTATTCTAAATCTTTTATTTCATCGAAAACATAGATGTTATACATTTTCAATAAGTGGGTATACTTATTTTGTCACTGTTGTTATCTTGCTGGAGTTGCTATGTATATATTGTTGTCTTTGACATATTCGGTTATTGTTAAATTTTATTTTCGGTTGGTGACCCTTTACATTATTGTTGAAAATTGGGCTTTGCCCTCAAATGATACCCGAGTTCGTACCACGGACGGTTACCCTGACGACGGAGACGTCGTTAGACTTCCTGATCGTCATATGTCGAGTGCTTGGGTATACGACCCCTTCTCAAGTAGGGCTACTTATACGAGGAGGGTGGTGAGTGTTGGAACCAAGTTGGTTCTTTCACTTAAAGTTTTGTTGTTAACAAAAGTATTTTATGAAAATAACATATTTGACGTAGAAGAAGAATGAAAAATGCCACCAAAAAATGACGTCACTCGAAGATGAAGATGACGTCACCAGAAGATACAAGTCAGAAGCAGGATGAAGTCACCAGAGGATGATCACCAGACGATGGTCACCAGAGAATACCATGAGAGGATATCACCAGAGAACAACATCAGAGTATATCATCAGATGATATTACTAGAGGATATGATTGGAGGATATCATAAGAAGATCACATCGACGGATATAATTAGTAGTTCCCATCAGAGGATCCCGTCGGAAGATAATTCTACAGGATCTCCTTAGAGGCAAAAATCGGAAGCTACATCATTAGAAGCTGAAAGTATGCTCAAAACAGAATCTGAGCAAAATGCTCAACACACAATCGGAACAAAAGACTCCAGTAACAGAATCTACCTGAAAGTATGCTTAAAATAGAATCTGAGCAAAATGCTCAAAACAGAATCGGAGCAAAAGACTCCAGAAACATAATCTAGCTGAAAGTATGCTCAAAACAGAATTTGAACAAAATTCTCAAAACAAAATCGGAGCAAAAGACTACAGAAATAAAATCTGAGCAAAATACTCCAGAATATTCTCAAAACAAAATCAATCGAAATACACTCCAGAAGTAAAGCAACAGATCAAAGTGAAGCTCTAATTTCAACTATAAATAGAGGCTTAATGCTGAAGAATAATGTATCGAAAATAGAAGAACTCAAGCAAAAGTTCCTATGTTTTCAAAGAGTTCAAAGGAGAGAAACACTTGCTTAAAAGATAAATATTTTCTAAGTGTTCTTTTCTTAGAGTGTGAGGCTGATTGTCATCATAAATTTTTCAGAAGCAAACACTCAAGTTCAAGTTAAGCTTATTGTGAGTTTCAACTTTCCAAAAGTAGTTACTCAGTTTTAATTTCGATCCCTTGTATAAAATCCTATAGTGTTGAAGTTCCTTCTAAAATATAAGGTTGTCAGGTTGTTATAAAAAGACTTAGCTTATAGGTTTAAGGTTGTGAAGTTCCTTAAAAGTCTGGGGTTGTCAGACTAATTGTGAAGACTTGGCTGGTATAGTCAAGGTGTTGTTGTTCCTCAAAAGTCTGGGGTTGTCAGGCTGTTTGGGAAGACTGGCTTGAAGGGTCAGTAGTGTTGTAATTCAAAGGAGTTTGTATTAGTGAAAAGGCCTTCTGAAGGAAGGGACTGGACGTAGCCTAGTTAAAGGTGAACGAGTATAAATTCGAGGTGTTAACTTTTATCATCCACTACTATTTACTCTGATTGTTCATTATTCAACTAATTAGCAAAAAGAATTAAAGTTTGTCAAACACAATTCAGCCCCCCTTCTTGTGTTGCACCTTCAATTGGTATCAAAGCTCGGTCTCAAGGCTGAGCACTTTACCGTGTTTGAGGAAAGATCCAAGGATTAATATGTCTGAAGAAGCTGTTGGAGGAAACATCAACAGACCTCCACTTTGATGGAGAACGATTTGAGTACTGGAAGGACAGGCTGAGAAGTTATTTTATTTCATAAGATCCTGAACTTTGGGACTTGGTGGAAGATGGCTATATTGTTCCAAAGGATGAAAACAATGATGAAATTCCAAGAATAGACATGGATACAAATCAGAAGAGGATGTACAAAATGCATCACAAATCCAAAACCTTTATGATCAATGCAATCACTTTCAAAGAATTTGACAAGTGCACCAACAAAGAAACAGCAAAGAGCATTTATGATAGTTTGATTCTTACCTATGAAGGAAGTAAGCAAGTTCAAGAAGCTAAAGCAAACATTCTGGTCAAGAAATATGAACTATTCAAAATGGAGGAAGATGAAGACATTGAAACCATGTTTTTCCAGATTCCAGACTCTAGGGTACTAGAAAAGAGTTACACTACTGTTGATCATGTAAGGAAAATACTTAGAAGTCTGACAATCAAGTGGAGACCAAAGATCACTGCTATTTAGGAAGCTAAAGATCTGAATACTCTAAAGCTGGAAGAATTAATCAGCTCCCTCAGATCACATGAAATTGAGTTGGAAGAAGATGAACCCAAGAAAAAGAACAAAACTCTAGCCCTAGCATCCATGTAGAAGAAGGCTCTGAAAGAAACATCTGCATCAGAAGATAGTGATTCAGACGATCAAAGTTTGAACTCAGAGGAAGAAGAGATTGCTTTCTTATCCAGAAAGTTCAGAAAGATGTGGCACAACAGAAGAAAGAAAATTTCCTAGAGATATTCCAAGCAGACCAACAAAGGAAGTGATGATACACATGACAAGAAAGGTATCATCTATTACGGATGCAATGAATCTGGACATATCAAGTCAGAATTTCCAAATATGGAGAAAGGGAAGAACCATAGGAAAGATTCCAGAACCAAGAAGAAAAGTATGACGGCTACATTGGATGATTCTGATGAATCCTCTAAAGATGAATAAACAGATTTGGCTATATTGGCTCACACCAACTCTGTCTCTGGATCCAACACAGAATCTGATTCTGGAAGAGAATCAGAAAATGATGAAACTGAGGTATATTCTAAATTCACTCGATCTGATTTGATTACTGCTCTGAATGACTTTTTAAACAGCAATTACAAATTGTCTTTCAAACTGAAAATTCTTAAGAAAGAAAATACAAATCTAACAGAAGAAGTTAATGTATTAAACAATCAAATTGCATAATTTAAAATAGAAAGTGCCATTCCTGAAACTAATATTGCATAATTGAAAACAGAGAATGTATGTTTGAAAAAAAGTTTTGCTGAACTTAAAGTTGAAAGTCTAACTCTGAAAAATAACCGTAATTCAACATCAATTGAAAATACCACATGTAATTCTGATATACATGAACAAGTTTTTCAAGTATTTCTTGCTAATGGTATGGAAAGAAGCAAATATGCTTCTATGATTTATGGAGTCAGTGGGAATGGAAATAGTGGTCTAGGATTTGAAGAAACTATCATTGAACCTAAACATGTGCTTAAACATGTTCCCTCTAATATTGTGTGTGTTGTTTGTTACAAGAAAGTTCATTCCAAAGTGTCTTGTCCTATGATAAATACAAGGAAAAATAAGAAACTTTTCAAGACTAACAAACCTAGACCCAACCAGATTTGGGTACCTAAAAGCAAAATTATTTTTGTTGCAGATGTCCTTAGCAAACAAGTTGAAACACTAGTCATGGTACCTGGACAATGGATGCTCGCGACATTAATAGGAAAAAGGTTTATGTTCCAAGAATTGACATTGAGCAAAGGAGGCACAGTAACTTTTGGAGGAAAGAAAAAAGGCCAGATCATTGGTCAAGGAACAGTTGTAATGGTACCTCTCCTTCTATTAAAGATGTCTTGTTTGTTAGAGGTCTTAAACATAACTTGTTGAGTAAAAGTCAGTTAAGTGATAACAATTATGATATTATATTCAACCAAAAACATGCAAGGCAATCAGTCAGAAGGATTGATCTGTCTTTTCACAGGTCAGAGGCACAATAATATTTATAAAATAAATCTGTTTAGTCTAGGAAAGCAAGAGGTTAAATGTCTTATGTCAGTAAATATAGAGAATTTAATATGGCACAAAAGATTAGGTCATGATAATCTTAGATCAATTTCAGAATTGAACAAACTTAAGTTAGTAAGAGGTCTACCTAATCTTAGTTACAAAACTAAAATCTTGTGTGAAGGCTGTCAAAAGCGAAAACAAACCAAAAATTCCTTTACTCCTAAGAAATCAGTAACTACCTCAAAGCCTCTTGAACTTCTATATATGGATCTATTTGGACCAGTGAAAGTAGCATCTCTAAATGGAAAGAAATATGGCTTTTTTATAGTAGATGATTACTCTAGGTGCACATGAGTAAAATTTCTAAGAAGTAAATATGAATCCCACATTGTATTTAAAAAATTCTGTAAACAAGTCATGAATGAAAAAGGTTTTAAAATAGTCTCAATTAGAAGTGATCATGGAGGAGAATTTGAGAACAAATTATTTGAAAGTTTCTGTGATGAGAATGGAATTTCTCACAACTTTTCATCTCCTAGAACACCTAAACAGAATGGAGTTGTAGAAAGAAAGAATAGATTACTCCAAGACATGGTCAGAACTATGTTAAATGATTTAAATGTTGCAAAGCGCTTTTGGGCTGAAGTAATCAACACTGCATGTTACATTCAGGATATAGTCTATATTAGGTCTATGTTGAATAAAACAACATATGAATTGTGGATAGGTAAAAAGCCTAGTATTTCTTACTTTAAACAATTTGGTTGTATCTCTTATGTGTTGAATACTAAAGATATCCTTGGTAAGTTTGATTCTCGATCTCAAAAGTGTATATTCATTGGATACTCTGAAAGATCTAAAGCTTATAGAGTGTTTAATACTGAAACTCATATTGTAGAGGATCTATACATGTTCAATTTACTGACAAGCAGCTTGACACTGCAAAGTCAAAGCAAGATGTTGATATTGCAGATTTACCAGAACTAGAGGAAGCAGAAGCAGACAAACTAGCAGAAGCAGATAAACCAGCAGAACATCGAGAAGTGAAGGATACAAGAAAGTCAGAAGCATGTGACACATCTTCAAACGATGAATTTGATCAAATCAGAACCAGTCATGAGAAGTCAAAAGAGAAATCTGGATGGAAATACCAGTCATCCCATCCTGAAAATCTGATCATTGGAAGTGGAAGTGATTCCTTAAGAACCAGATCATCACTAAAAGACATCAGTCTGTTTGGCTTACTCTCATCGATTGAGCCTACCTCTGTTAGTGAAAAATTGGCAGATGATGGATGGATTATTGCAATGCAAGAAGAGTTAAATGAATTTAAGAGGAATGATGTTTGGGATCTAGTTCCAAGACTAGAGAAGAACATTGTTGGAACCAAGTGGGTCTTCAGAAATAAGCTAAATGAAAGAGGTGAAGTGGTCAGAAACAAGGCAAGACTTGTGGCACAAGGTTACAGTCAACAAGAGGGCATTGATTACACTGAGACATTTGGTCTAGTGGCCAGGTTAGAAGCTATTCGTATCTTATTGTCTTTTGCTACAAATAATAACATCAAACTATTTCAAATGGATGTTAAAAATGCCTTTCTCAATGGTTATTTGAGTGAAGAAGTATATGTGAAACAACCTCCAGGTTTTGAAAGTTCTGAATTTCCAAACCATGTTTTTAAACTTAGAAAATCCTTGTATGGGTTTAAACAAGCACCTAGAGCATGGATTGATAGACTCAACAACTTTTTGGTTAAAAACTTTGAAAGATGACAAATAAACAATACTTTGTTTAGAAGGGCAATAGAAAATGATATTCTAATCATTCAAATTTATGTTGATGGAATTATTTTTGGATCTACTAATGGCATTCTTTGTCAAGAATTTTCTAAATTAATGCAGCATGAATTTCAAATGAGTATGATGGGAGAACTTAAGTTCTTCCTAGGGATACAAATTCAGCAAAGTCCAGAAGGAATTTACATTCCCCAAAATAAATATACAAAGGAACTTCTCAAGAAGTTTAAAATGAGTGATTGCAAACCTATGGCTACACCAATGCATCCTACTTGTTCACTTGATAAAGATGAATCAGGCCAAAAAGTTTACCACAAAATCTATAGAGGAATGATCGGATCATTACTCTACCATACTTCTTCTAAACCTGATATCATGTTTAGTGTCTGCGTATGTGCCCGATTTCAATCTAACCCTAGAAAATCTCATCAAACTGCTATTAAAAGAATTCTTAGATATCTAAAAGACACTACAAACCTTACCTTGGTCTACAAGAAATCTCCTAATTACCAACTTAGTGGATATTGTGATTCTGACTATGCTGGAGATAAACTTGAAAGGAAAAGCACCAGTGGCTATTGCACCTTTTTAGGTCACAACTTGATCTCTTGGTCCAGTAAGAGACAACACACCATTGCCATGTCAACAGCAGAGGCTGAGTACATTTCAGCAGTTGGCTACAGCTCTCAACTACTCTGGGTGAAGCATCAACTTGAAGACTACAAAATATTAGAATCCAACATACCTATCTACTGTGATAACACCTCTACAATTTTTCTAACCAAAAACCCGATCCTACACTCAAGAGATCAAACACCATTTTATCAGAGATTTTGTTCAGAAAGGAATACTCAACATTCAGTTTGTAGACACTGAACGTCAATGGGCTGACATATTCACCAAACCACTACTTGAAGATAGGTTTGACTTGATCAAGAAAAACCTAAACCTTACTATGTTAAATGATTAATATTGTAATGTCTCCAAGTAGTTTAGTTTACATTAGGTGTTTTCTTAAAAAAAATCATTCTAATTCAGTAACATTTCTTTTTGTCTGATGACAAAAAGGGAGAAGATGTAGTATTTGATAAAATATCCGGGGGAAAGATGATATATTTGAAAGGGAGAGAAGATGATGTATTTGATATGGTATCTGGGCATTAGACTTAGGGGGAGAAAATATAAAATGAAACTTAGTCTTAAGGGGAGTCAAAGTCAAAAGAAAGAAAAAGTATTATAAAAAATACATTTTTTTGTCATCATCAAAAAGGGGGAGATTGTTGGAACCAAGTTGGTTCTTTCACTTAAAGTTTTGATGCTAACAAAAGTATTTTATGAAAATAACATATTTGACTTAGAAGAAGAATGAAAAATGCCACCAGAAGATGACGTCACCAGAAGATGAAGATGACGTCACTAGAAGATACAAGTCAAAAGCAGGATGAAGTCATTAGAGGAAGTCGCCAGAGGAAGTCATCAGAGGATGATCACCATATGATGGTCACTAGAGGATATCATCAGAGGATATCACCAGAGGATATCACTAGAGGACATCATTAGAGGATATCACCAGAGGATATCACCAGAGGATATCATCAGAGGATATTACCAGAGGATATCATCAGAGGAACCTGTTAGAGGATCTCGTCAGAGGATAATTCCAGAGGATCTCATTAGACGCAAAAATCAGAAGCTACATCATTAGTAGCTGAAAGCATGCTCAAAATAGAATTTGAGCAAAATGCTCAAAACAGAATCTAAGCAAAAGACTCCAGAAACAGAATCTAGCTGAAAGTATGCTCAAAACAGAATCTGAGCAAAATGCTCAAAACAGAATCGGAGCAAAAGACTCTAGAAACAGAATCTGAGCAAAATACTCCAGAATATTCTCAAAACAGAATCAATCGAAATACACTCCAGAAGTAAAGCAACAAATCAAAGTGAAGCTCTAATTTCAACTATAAATAGAGGCTTAATGCCGAAGAATAATGGATCAAAAAATAGAAGAACTCAAGCAAAAATTCCTAAGTATTCAAAGAGTTCAAAAGAGAGAAACACTTGTTTAAAAGATAAATATTTTCTAACTGTTCTTTTCTTAGAGTGTGAGGCTGATTGTCATCATAAATTTTTCAAAAGCAAACACTCAAGTTCAAGTTAAGCTTATTGTGAGTATCAACTTTCCAACAGTAGTTACTCAGTTTTAATTTCGATCCCCTGTATAAAATCCTATAGTGTTGAAGTTCCTTCTAAAATCTGGGGTTGTTAGAAAAAGACTTAGCTTGTAGGTTTAAGGTTGTGAAGTTCCTCAAAAGTCTGGGGTTGTCAGATTGTTTGAGAAGACATGGCTGGTATAGTCAAGGTGTTGTTGTTCCTCAAAAGTTTGGGGTTGTCAGGCTGTTTGGGAAGATTGGTTGGAAGGGTTAGTAGTGTTGTAATTCAAAGGAGTTTGAATTAGTGAAAAGGCCTTCTGAAGGAAGGGACTGGGCGAAGCCTAGTTAAAGGTGAACCAGTATAAATTTGAGGTGTTAACTTTTATTATCCACTACTTATTTACTCTGATTGCTCGTTATTCAACTAATTAGCAAAAAGAATTAAAGTTTTTCAAACACAATTCAACCCCCCTTCTTGTGTTGCACCTTCAAGTGAGACGGAGGCCACCGTTGGTGTGGTGACTCCTTTTGTAATTGCAGGGGATGTGACCCAGTGGGGGTTGACAACCCAGGTCCGTCTAGGCCGATAGAGGACTGTTTTGAGATTCCAAAGCCACCGAAGCAACCTATATCGTGGGTTGATCTGACTACGGATGAGAATGATCCTTCTATGGTTGATGAGGAGGATGTCACTTCGAGGCGAGATACTGCGTCGGACGAGACTTGTGGAGAGTGTGGTGGTAACCGTTGCTATTGTAGTTGTTAGTGTATGATCAGATTAGTTTTTGTTGTATAGAGCCCTAGTGTTTTGATTGTTGTACTTATTTCGTTTTGGGATGATTATACTTACGACGTCCCTTGACAGTGACTATTGTGGGTGGGTCCATGATCCAATTTTATTGACGTGACCATGGAAGTAGATAGCATTCTTGGAGCAGCACTTCTGTGCAGGTGTCTGCCGAGAATACCCCAGGGGTATGAGCATTGTCTGACTGGTCTCACAGCCCTGGTGTATTTTCTATTTGGATATTTTGAATATTAATTCCCATTACTATTTTTATTGGTTATATTTATGATGTAATTATTTAATTACTATTGTCGTTTTGTATTACGTCATATTACTTTATCGAGTGGTTTTATTTTTAATTCTTTTATTTTATTTAAAAAAAAATACACTCGCGCTATTAAAAAATCGGGGTGTTACATGGACAGTTTAGGCATTTCCCATGTACAAAACACTTCCATCTTCTTCATCAACGGTCTTGAACAGTTCTTTGTTTTTGCACACATGGCGAGTAGCACCCAAGTCTTTCCACCAAGATTCAACATCTTCAATCGTGTTGAGTTCAGAAATGACCACAACAAGATTGTCTTTTGTTGCACATCAATTATTCTCTTTGTTCTTCGTTTTCAAGAACCTTCGCTCATTTTTAAAGTGTCCTGGTTTTCCAAAATGATAACAACTTCCTTTTCTTTTCTTTCTTAATGCATCATTACCATTGTGTTTTTCACGAGATTTATCAAAATCTCGATTTCTTTTATTAAAAGTTTTTCTTGAATTTCCTTCGTCCATTATATGGACCTCTTCACGAGAAAATTGGTTTTTAGTATCTTCTTGTTTATGGTACTCTTCTTGTAAACAAAGGTGATTACTCAATTGCTCAAGAGATATGTCATTTTTCTTATGTTTCATGGTTTTTTTGATATCTTTCCACAAAGGTGGAAGTTTGTCTATTGTGGAGGATACAATAATGGTTTCATCCATATGCATTTAATGTTGTTTGTAGTTATTATGAATGTGTTCAATCTCATGCATTTGTTCCATTACTGATTTATTATCAACTATTTTATAATTATTGAATTGAGAAACAAGAAACATCTCACTTGTAGCATCCTCTTGCATGTATCTTGACTCTAATTTCTCCCATAGTTCCTTTGAAAAATGACTACATTTATATATATATATATATATATATATATATATATATATATCGAACAAAGAGTCAAACATACCGTTGAGAATATGGCTCATGCATATATAGTCATCATTGTCCCACTTCAGCATCTCTCTTGTTTTTTGTTAATGTTTCCATTTCCTTCTCTAGTGGCCTTATGGTGTTCAGAACTTACACCACCTTCAAAGTTGTAAGAAGGAAATTCATCTTTTTCTACCAACGGATAAAGTTTCTTCCATCGAATTTCTCCAACTTCATAAAATCAGAAATTATTTCTTTGAGTGATGCAGCCATTGATTGAAAACATAATCAAACCTAAAGATTGTTGGATTTATTTGGTGACAATTTATGCAAGACTTTAACAATGAAGTTATTGATGAAGATTTTATGTAGAAAATTCCAAAGCGTGTTGTTACAATAGCCTTTAGGTTCAACACGCCTCCACCAATTTGATGCAAATGGGATGAACAACAAATCCCTTTCAAGGTACTTTGGATAACCTGGATATGATTTTCACTAACACACCAAGAGTATCTTTCAATAATATATTACAAAAGAATGTTTCCAACACATCACTTGTGCATTTGGGAAGGATATGATGACTTAGAATATAAAAAATGGTTAAGTAAAGTGGATAGTAATGGCAAAAATTTGTATTTCATTATGTCCAGAATGGAATATTTTATAGATAAATAATGTCACTTGATGAAGAGATACAACTCTTGGAAGAAGAGTTTTTGTCATTCGGACGTTCATATTAACTGAATTGTTGCAACAGTCTAGTGGTTGAATGCTAACACCTTTTTGCACAGTGGGAGTCGAACTTGGTACCTTATTATTAAACAAGAGACACACAACCACTAAACCAATAACTTCATCATGTCAATAAAAAAGCGTTTATACATACATATATTCACCAATATTTTGAAAATATCTCACAGAACAGTATCTAGTAATATAGGAGAGTTTGTTGCCTACAACATGAGTGCACATCACTGGAACTTAAGATCAAAGGCAGAGGAGCCGGTGCAATTAATCTGGAGGTTACCACCATGACTTAAGAGGCAACTGTTTAGGAAGATGAAGATTTTTATAGTTTTGTTCCTATGTTTTCCAATCCTTTGTACATTTAAAATGAGATATTGGCCTGGGCTGTTAAGCAAGCTTGCTAGAAGAATAAGCATTGTAAGTTGGAACTATTGAGGCTTAAGTAGCCTGAGAGCAGTTACATGTTTAAAATACCTCACTTGGAATTATAATTCGGACGTTATATTTCTGTTTGAGACTTTGGTAAATATTACTAAAAATGAAGAACTGAAGATTTTGCTTGGTTATGATAGTTATTTAACTACTAGTTGTGAAAGGCGTAGTGGGGCATTGCTGTTGTTTGGAAAACAACTTTTAATTTCACTATTAGTAATTACTCTCTAAACCATATTGATAGGAGAAACGCTTGGAGCATGACTTCAACCTCGACAATCTAGAAATTCTTTCAAGTTTGAAAATGCTTGGTTGTTTGAGCCATAGTTTGATAATTTTGCCATGACACAATGGAGGAATAATGTAAGTACCAATGATATACCTAAACTCAAGATATGTGTTGACAATATAACCCATTAGAGCAAAAAAAATGTCATAAGCTTTTCGATGAAATTTTCAAATAATGAAAAGCTTTTTAAAAGGAGAAACAAATATATAATACAATTGGTTGTGTCCAATTTAGCGCTTTGAAGGCATGGATGAATGAATGCTTTTTGGTGTCAACGAGCTAAAACTTTTTGGCCAAAGGATGATGACTTAAGGACACACTTTTTTTTTCATGTTGGTGCCACTTCTAGAAGGAAGGCAAATCATATTTTGTTTTTGGATGAGGAGAATGGAAATTGAGTCACTAAGACTAGCGTCAGAAAGCCAGAGGTGAATGCTTTAACTAAAGTTCTTACTGATGAAGATAACAATGCTCTTCTTGCTTCTTTTGAGATAGATGAATTCAGAGTGGTCACTTTTTCTTGCTTCTATGAATTCTGATAAAATGTTTGGGATCTATCATGTCACTTTTTGGACCTTTGCGAGGCTAAAATTTATCAGGGCTGTTGGCTATGGCTATCTTTGGGCTCATTTTTAGCTACTCTCAATCAAACAAATATTTTTCTAATTCCAAAGGGCAATTAACAAAAAACCATGAAAGATGGGAGACAAATAGCACTATGCAATGTGGTGTATAAAATCATGTCCAAAATCCTTGATAATAGATTGAAAAATGTCCTCCATAAATGCATCTTTGAGAATCAATTGTCTTTTGTACCAAATCACTCTATTATTGATAATGCCATGGCAGCAATCGAGGTAGTGCACCATATGAAATCGAAGACACACGGTAGTTTTGGCAAGTTTGCGTTAAAGCTCGATATTAGTAAGATTTATGATTGTCTAGATTAGGGGTCCTTCGAGGTGACCCGTTTTCCCCTTATTTATCTTATGTGAGGAAGACCTTACTACGTTTATTAAACAAGCAGAGGGAAGAGGCGATATTCACGAAGTCCAAATTTGTAGGAATTCTCCAATTATTTCACATCTCCTTTTTGCAGATGTCTGTTTCCTTTTCTTTTGTGCCTCTATTAGAGAAACAGAGACTATGAAGGGTATTCTCTAAAACTATTCTTACGAATAATTTGAAATTAGATAAGTTTAGAACCATATAAAATTTCTATGTAAGAATCTAGAAATGCTTTAATTCTAGAAAATTTGGGATGTATCTAGAAGTGGGTATTAATTAGGAAGCTCATAGAAATGTGTCTAGAGTTATCTATTTGTACCTATAAATACCCCCTTGTACTTGACATTAAAGATCAAGCAAATTGTGAGTTTTCTATTATTAATTCTTTCCTACCTCTAACAAAGTGGTATTTAGAGTTTGGTTGTGAGATTTGAGAAATGGCTACTTGTGATTATACTACTTTCCCCTTTCCTCTTCTAAAAAAGGAGAATTATGAAAAATGGTGTCTTCGCATGAAAACATTGATTGGAAAAGTTGAGAAAGAGGTTTTGACAAAGACAAGGAAGAAGGATCAACAAGCTCTTACTCTCATTCATCAATGTTTAGATGATTCTATGTTTGAGAAAGTTGTCGATGCTACAAATTCAAAAAAAGCTTAGGAGATTCTGGAGAAATCACTCCAAGGCATTGACCAAGTGAAGAAGGGGAGACAATTTCAGATTTTGAAACTTTGAAGATGAAGGATTTTGAATCAATTTCAGATTATTGCTCAATGGTGAAGACAATTGTTAATCAAATGAAGAGATATGGAGAAAAGATAGAAGACATTCGTACAACGGAGAAGATTCTTTGTTCTTTGACTCATAAGTTCGGTTATGTGGTGTGTGTTATTGAGGAATCAAAAGATCTTAAGTCAATGTCCATTGAGGAATTAGAAAGTTCTCTACAAGCTCAAAAAGAAAGAATGAAGAAAAGACAAGAGGAATCATTAGAGCAAGTTCTCAAGATCAAAACCTTGTTGAAATATGACAAATGATTCAATAGTCAAAACGGACGTGGACGTGAACAAGGAAGACGATGAGGACGTGGTCGCAACCAAGGAGGAAAAGGAAGAGACTTCAATGGTGAATCAAACTACAAAGAAAAAAGTCACTCATCACCAAAAATTTGTGGAAGAGAAAGAGGTTATGGCTATTTTCAAAGTGAAATGATGTATGACAAATCGAAAGTTGAATGTTATAATTGTCATGAATTTGGCCATTTTTCATGGGAATATCATAATGCTCCTAATCAAGAGGAAGAAGAGGCTAATCTTATTAACGAAGATGATGAGTCAACTTTGTTGCTAACATTCAACGAAGAAGAGAGAGATGCTAATAGTTCATGGTACTTCGACAGTGGTGCAAGTAACCATATGTGTGGATGCCAAGAGAAATTTGTGGAGCTTAATGAAAATTTGAATGAAAATGATTCCTTTCGAGACTCATCAAAAGTACAAATTGAAGGAAAAGGTATGATTCTAATCTCTTCTAAAAATGGGTGCCATAAGTTGATTAGTGATGTTTAGTATGTGCCTAAATTAAAAAGTAATATTTTGAGTTTGGGCCAACTTAGTGAAAAAGGATATGAAATCTCTCATGTAAAATAGACATCTTTGACTTAGAGATCAAAATAACAGTTTAATCACTAAGGTTCTTATGTCGAAAAATAGAATGTTTATCTTGAACCTACGAACTATTGAAGCAAAATGTTTGAAGATGAGTGTCCAAGATGAAGCATGACAAAGGCATATATGGTATGGGCACTTGAACTTTGTTGCACTTAAAATCATGGGAGAAAAGAATATGGTGAAAGGGATGCCCTCAATCAATCATCCAAATCAATTGTGTGAAGGTTGTCTTCTTGGCAAGCAAGCTAGAAAAAGTTTCCCTAAAGAAGCCACATCAAGAGCAACTAAGCCACTACAACTTATGCATACTGACTTGTGTGGGCCAATCAATCCATCTTCATTTGGTAAGAGTAAATATTTCATTCTCTTTATTGATGATTTTAGTAGAAAGACTTGGATTTATTTCTTAATGCAAAAATCAAAAGCTTTTTTTGTTTTCAAGAACTTCAAAGCTCTTGTAGAGAAGGAGATAGGCCATGAAACCAAAACTTTGAGATCTGATCGAGGAAGTGAATTAAATTTGAAGGAGTTTAATGAATTCTATGTAACTGATGGAACTTGTTGTCCATTGGTAGTTCCAAGATCTCCACAACATAATGGAGTATCCGAGAGAAAAAAAATAGAACTATTTTGAACATGGCAAGATGCATACTAAAATCTAAAAGGATGTCAAAGGAGTTTTGGACTGAAGCAGTTTCTTGTGTAGTCTATTTGGAAAATCTCTCTCCAACATCAAATGTCAAAGGCCAAACCTCTCTAGAAGCATGGAATGGAAGGAGCCTAGTGTTAATCTCTTGCCTATCTTTAGGAGCATAATATATGTACATGTGCCATAACAAGAAAGATCCGAGCTTGATGATCGAAACATCAAACATGTCTTTGTTGGCTATGATCCGTATTTTAAAGGTTACAAGTTGTAAAACCGATGCAACAATAAGGTAGTAGTGAGTCCTGATGTTGAATTTGATGAAGATGCTACATGGAATTGGGAGGCTCAAGAAGAAACAAACTATAGTTTCCTTCCATATTTTGAAGAAGATCAAGAGACCACGACGCTTGTTCTATGTGCAACTCCACCTTCTTCACCTCCTAATTCACCTACTTCTCTAGATGAGAGTTCAAGCGAAACATCAAGTAAGATGAAAGATATAGAAGACATTTATAAAAAGGTCAATTGAAGTTACTCTTGACCTTGAAGAGTTATATTGTCTCTTGGCGGATAGTGAGCCATTAAATTATGGTGAAGCAGTGAAAGATAAAAGGCGGAGACAAGCCATGGATGAGGAGATGAAATCAATTATGAAGAACAACACTTGGGAATTAGCAACTCTTCCAAAAGGCCATGAAGCAATTGTAGTCAAATGGGTGTACAAGGCTAAAAAGAATGCTAATGGAGAGGTTGAAAAATACAAAGCAAGACTTGTTGCCAAAGGCTACAAACAAAAACATGGAGTTGACTATGAAGAATTTTTTGCACTAGTTGCTTGCATGTACACTATTCATTTGCTAATCTCTGTAGTAGCTCAAAATAAGTGGAAAATTTATCAACTTGATGTAAAATCAGCATTTTTAAAAGGGTATCTTGAAGAAGAGGTTTATGTTGAGCAGCCAATGGGGTACACTATTAAAGGAAATGAAGATAAAGTTGAGATTGATGAGAGCATTGTATGGATTGAAACAAGCACCAAGAGCATGGAATAGGCGCATCGACAAATACTTCCAAGACGACGTGTTTGCTTGTTGTATTCATCAATATGTCAAAGTTTGTGATAATGGAGATATTTTGATTGCTTGTCTCTATGTGGATGATCTTATATTTACTGGGAACAATCCAAGTTTATTTGAAGAGTTCAAAAAGGCTATGGTGCTTGAGTTCGAGATGATTTTTGTTGGGCTCATGTCATAATACTTAGGCCTAGAAGTAAAGCAATTTGAAGAAGGATATTTATTTCTCAAGAAAATTATGTGAATAAGTTTTGAAGAAATTTAAAATGTTTGCAATTGATAGCATTTCAGCAAGTGTACTGAATCATTACAAATAATAATTAAAACGGTTACACCGAGTGTCAAACTCAAGGATTGTGTTTTACTATCGAAGTATGTTTAATTACTAAAATTGAACAAAAGGTTTCTAGATTGATTAGAATAATATTTGAATTAACGAAAGTAATAAAATTGAACTTTTTCAATGAGAAAAATGTCAGGGATAAGTTTCACTACGAGTCCAACCTTGGTTTCTAATTTGATCCTAAGTAACAAAATCCACCTAAGTAGCCTTGGCTTCGATTCCTGCTTAGCAAACAAATACCTCAAGGCGGCACGATCAGTGTAAACAATAACTTTCGATCCTAATAAATAAGATCAAAATTTATCAAAATCATAAACTACAGCCAATATTTCTTTTTCAGTTGTGGCATAATTATGTTGTGCATGATTCAAAACATGACTCGCGTAGTAGATTACATGCAACAACTTATCTTTTCTTTGTCCCAAGACTGCCCTGATAGCAATGTCACTTGCATCACACATGATTTCAAAAGGTAGTGACCAATCGGGTGCAGTGACAATGGGGGCAGTTATCAACTTATTTTTCAAGGTGTTAAAAGCATTCAAACAATCCTCATTGAATTTGAAAGGTGTGTCTTTCACAAGTAGGTTTCTAAGTGGTTTTGCAACTTTAGAAAAATCTTTTATAAATCTACTGTAAAATCGTGCATGACCTAAAAAGCTTCTAATGCCTTTTTCATTGGTGGGAGGGGGAAGTTTTTCAATAACTTCAACTTTGGCCTTGTCAACTTCGATCCCCTTGTGGGAGATTCGGTCGCCTAACACAATTCCCTCTCTTACCATAAAATGACATTTTTCCCAATTTAGGACCAGGTTGGATTTTTCACACATTTCTAATACAAGAGTTAGATTAATCAAACAATTGTCAAACGATGATCCAAACACAGAAAAGTCGTCCATAAATACTTCGATATGTTTCTCAATCATATCGGAGAATATGGACATCATGTACCTTTGAAATGTAGTAGGTCATTACATAGCCCAAACGGCATATGTCGATACGCAAACACCCCATAAGGACATGTAAATGTAGTTTTCTCGTGATCCTCGGGTGCCACAACTATATGATTATACCTCGAGTATCCATCTAAGAACTAGTAATAATCATGTCCTGCTAGTGTCTCAAGCATCTAGTCAATGAAAGCGAGCAGAAATGATCCTTCCTCGTAGCACTATTCAATATTCTATAATCAATACAAACTCTCCACCCTGTAACCATTCACGTAGGCATTAGCTCATTCTTTTCGTTTGTGATGACGGTCGTTCCACCCTTTTTTGGTACAACTTTAACGAGGCTCACCCAAGAGCTATCTGAAATGGGGTAGATGAGATCAGCGTCTAGGAACTTTACCACTTCTTTCCTAATCACCACTTTCATCGATGGATTCAATCTTATTTGGGGTTGCACAACCGGTTTGTGATTGTCCTACATTAGGATCTTGTGCATACAAAAAGTCGGACTTATTCCCTTCAAGTTTTTAATGGACCAACCGATGGCACCCTTATGCTTCCGCAAAATTCTCAATAGCTTCTCTTCTTATAACACACTCAAGCTTGCACTAATGATAGCTGTATTATTATCTTTTTCACCAAGGAATACATATTTCAAGTGAGGAGGCAACTGCTTGAGTTCAACCAGCGGTGTCTCTTTCTTTTTCTCTAAAGACTCATCTTTATTCCCTTTCAACTCCTCCCATCAAGTGCGGAAGCGAGAGGAGTGAGATGGTGATGCTTCTAACAAGGCTACAACTTCTTTTTCCCTCGAGTCTTCACTATCTTTAACAACATCTTGGGGTAGGCATAATACTCTTTCTAGCAGCAAAATGGGTACTTGATGCTCAACTGATTCACCAACTATTGAATCTAATATCTCGATTCGGTTGCAACCTTCTTTTTCTTTAGAATGTTCCATGGCTTTTAGGATATTGAAGGTGATTGTTTCCTCATTTCCTTTCAAGGATAAGGTGCCATCCACCACATTAATCATAGTTCGCCCTGTTGCTAAGAACGGTCTCCCCAATATCAAGGGGATATTATTGTCTTCCTCCATGTCCAGTACCACAAAATCAACTGGGAAAATGAACTTATCAACTTTGACCAACACATCTTCCACCACCCCATATGGGTGTTTCATTGAGCGGTCTGTAAACTGTAACATCAGTTGTGTGTCTTAGACTCTTCGAATGCCTAACCTTTTGTATATAGAAAAAGGCATAAGACTCACACTTGCCCAATATCACACAGGGCCTTCCCAAAATTTTTATTCCCAATAGCGCAAGGGATAGAGAAGCTTCCATGATCCTTGAGCTTAAGCAGTAGCTTCCTCTGTAGAATAGCACTGCAGTTTTCGATAAGCATCATTGTTTCACCGCTGATTTTCCTTTTCTTTCATAGAATCTCCTTCATGAACTTGGCGTATGTCAGCATCTGCTCTAGTGCTTCTACTAAAGGAATGTTAATTTGCAATTTTTTAAAAACATCAACAAACTTACCTAATTTTTTTCTGTTTCTTCTCTTTTTAATCTTTGAGGGAATGGATGATGAATTTCAGGCTTTGGCTGGGCTTCCTTTTTCTGCACCACAGGTTCTTCCTCCTTTTCACGACCAATGTCTACCTCATCGGATGTCAAGGTGACTATTTCCTCCGAGTGGGTTGGGATTGAAGCACTTCCACCCTTTTTGGCTTCAAGTGGTGTTGGTTCACTTACTCTACCACTCCTTGTTGTCACGACTTTGACATTGTTTCGCGGATTTGGGACTGTATCACTAGGCAAGTTTTCGGGCGCTCTTTGTGCTAGCTGTTGAGCAATTTGACCCACTTGGGTTTCAAGATTATTTGTGGAGGCTGATTGATTTTTCTGGATGGCTCTTGACTCTTCAATGAAAACACTTGTGTTTGTTGCCAACTTCTCAATAGCAATCTCCCAAGCAGCTTTACGCGGTGGTGCTTATTTTTTTGAGCTCCTTGTTGGCTTTGGGATCCACCCTTTTGATCTTTCCATGAAAAATTTGGATGATTTCTCCAACACGGATTGAACGTACTAGAGTAGGGATTGGTATGCTTCCCGTTGTTACCCAAAAAATTCACCTTTTCTGGTTCTTCTATATCATCATCCTCTAGTACTTCACAAGCGCCATTTTTATGTGATCCCCCACAAAAGTCACAACTTGTATGTTTCAATAATTTGACAGGGGCCACTTGGGGTTGTATATTTAGAGCTGTCATCCTCTTTTTTATCTCAGCAGCGATAACATCTTCTATCTGTTTTGAGAGTAGCTTTCCTTGAGCCAACTCGACATCCATAACACGCAATTCCAGCATACCACTTTTTGACCCACCACGTCTATCATACAACATCATTTTCTCATTTGATTCAAAGAACCTCTATCTGGATAATTTTTCGTGCT
This sequence comes from Cicer cuneatum, assembly GCA_037974295.1. NCBI lineage: Eukaryota > Viridiplantae > Streptophyta > Magnoliopsida > Fabales > Fabaceae > Cicer > Cicer cuneatum. The sequence continues at coordinate 24,623,689 of JBBPBO010000004.1, forward strand.
TCTAAAGCGGTCTTGTAATTCAAAGAACCACCTGTTGTAGCATCCAACATAATTCTAGTGCTCGGCCTCAAGCCATTATAGAATATTTGCATTTGAGCAGTGTCGTCATAAGCATGATTGGGGCATCCTGCTAGTAAACTCTTGAACCTCTTGTAAGTGTCACGAAGGGATTCTCCTTCTTTCTTTTTGTAACCAGAAATATCTTGCCTTTTTCTGACAAACACAGCTGGGGAAAGTATTGTTCCAACAATTTGTCTTCAAGATCGTCCTATATGATGATGGTACTAGAGGGTAAAGAATTAAGCCACTCCTTAGCATAATCTTTTAATGACAATGGAAATAGTCTCAACCTCTTGCCTTCATCATTGTTACCATCCACCTTCACTGTCTCACATAGTTCAAAGAACACTACAACATTTTTCATTTTAGGCCACACTTCACTTAGCAACGGGTAAAAAAGTGTGGCTGGAAACGGAAATAGGCAACAATTTTTCCGGTGTTGCCTATAATTTACTTATAGAGTACAATTTCTTAACTTTGAATGAAAAACCGTTGCATATTTTGTTATTGTCACCGATTAAGCCACAATTTTAAAAGTGTTGCTGTTTTACCACTAAGAAAAACTGTTGCCTAATTAAGTTTAATAACTACACATTTTAAGTGTGGTCTAAAGCTATAAAAAATGTGGCCCCAAGTTAGTTTAAATAATAATTAATTAATTATTGTATTTTTTTTTTTTTTGTTGAAAAATTTCCTCTAGTTAATTAACTTAAACTTTCCTCTAGTTGAAAAATTATAGAAACAGAAGCAACAAAGTTAAGAAACAGAACCAAGAAGAAACAGAACCACCGTACCCTAACTATTTCCTCTTCATTCACTCACGATCGATCCTCTTTGCGATGCGCTTAGAACCTTCAATCGGAACCTTCAACCTTCTATATCTCCCCTTTGCGCATTGCTCCGGTATCAACTCCTCTTCAAAATTGAAAATGCATGTGGCATCTTACGTTTGCATCAAGATTTTCCTTTTCAGTTTTACTTATTTTTAACATCAATGTTCTATTATAGACGAGGGTGCCTGAGTTATCCTGATTTTTACCACAAAGCACACAATAAGGCATCATTTAGGAAGGTAACATCCAACACATCTTCTCCGTAAATCAAAACTTTACCGTGCCTTGTCCTTTTCTTTATTTTTTCTCGTCTATTCATTAAAAAATAAATTACTTGTTTCCGTCTGATTTTTAGCCTTCTGTTGTTGAATCAAAAAATTGATTTGATTTATTTTTAGAAAGAAAAAAAATTCGTTCATTTTTGTGATTCCGTCTTCTCCATATTCGCTCGAGGTATTCATCTTCTCCCTCTTTGCTTATTATTTTTGCTTGCTCCTTGCATTTTGGAACGATTTGGTAGATATTTGCTTGTTCGACTATTCGATTACCTTGTTCCTATAGTAATAATTGTTTGTTCCAGACTTATGTTCAGATTTTTGTTCAGCTTTATGTTCAGCATTATTGGCTTCATCTATTAAAATGGTTTGATTTTGCACTGGTTGTGGTTCTATAATCTTTTTGCTTGAAATTTTATGGTGAAGGATTCTGAACTTAGTTGAAAATATGTTGAAGAAACAGCCATGTGATGTTTTTCTCATGTTGGTCTTCTGCAGAGGTATTTCACAATCATATTCAAATCAAAGGGACAAGATTCTACCTAAGTTGACTAAACTTGCTATAAATAACAGAAGATTTGACGAGAGAGCTCTAGAATCACCGGCTCCGATTGCCAACCAACTAAGATATATTGACTATAAGAAGTCATTTTGGCCACTTCATTCATTGATGTATTATTACCTGCTGCCTTATTTTATGGAGCCTAGAAAAGCTACTTGTTGAGTCTGTTGTAGATAGAAATGTTGAAAGAATAACAAGATGAAATTGCACTGCATATTGGCAATAAACTTAGAGAATGGGAGCAAGTTTATATTAAACTTTCATGGAAATTATATTTATGCATTATTTCGGCTTAAAGATGGTGCTAAAGTAAATGGAAGTCTGCCTTTCTGACTAAAAAGTTTTATTTTCTGTATATTTTTCTACTCATCTGAATGATTCATCTGCTGATATTTGCATCTGATACTTATTATCATTATAGTTTGTTCCTTAACTACTTCCTGTTTAGCTTTTAGGAATACATTTTCAACCTCAAACGGTTTTCCATGTGTTTTTTGGCTTTTTTAAAGTTAAAGAGCTTGAGATTTTGAACTGTCTGAAACTGACTAGTATGGACAAAGGACCCTATGAACTATATATGCTTTTCATGGATAAACACTGTTGTTTGCTTCATTAGCAGCATCATTATTACCATAACCATGATGAATTTTGAGGACTGCTTCCAACAAGTTGATTCTTTAATGAATGATAAAGACATGAGGTATTCCTATTTATAACCACAACATGTGCTCCTAAACACAATTTACAATAATACCTGTTGAATTAAAATAGGCATACATTAGAAAAGTAATAAATCTCAATTATCTCGAGAATTAATTTTAACATTTGCATATAGGGATACTTACTTTAAAAAAAATGTCATTGCTAGGATTGTAGGGGTTTGGTGGTTGATGGAGAGTAACTGGCAGGTAGTAGAAGTGTTGGCAGGCACAAAATCCATCATAATGTAATTAGAATAAATTAATTGGATATTCTTTTTGCATATCTGGCCTCCTTTGAGTATTTGTGAATACATACAGCGAAATTAGCCTTTCATGTAGTATTGATTGATTAAAAATTAGATTAGTCCAAAAAATGAAGTTGATTTAAAATTAGCCTTTCATGTTGCAGTTTATGCGGTTTTACTTTTTATCATTGATATGATATATTATGGGTTTTAAAGTTTAATTATTATGCATAAATTGGACTCATTTCAATGCTATTTTAATTGACTGCAACATCTCTTATTTAATTATTTTTAAAACTCTCGTATTGAATGTAGAGTTTCTTTTTTACTATACTATTTAGTATCATAAATCAAATTCAATTTAAAGTTAATAATATTGTTTTTCACATGTGTCAGTGTCTAACACCGACAAATTATAAGATCATTGTTGCATTTCTCTACTGTATGCTTTATTTTGGTTTTATTTTGGTATTTTGATGCTATGTGTGTTATTTTGAAGTATGACGATTTGTTTCTAAAGCACTAAAGTTTTAGCTGAAAGAATTAAATATTTGGTGTTTGTTTTTTCCTTTTAGATTGAAATAATTAAACTTCAATCTACTTGGTATTATTTTTGTTATTTAGAGTGATGGACAAAAAGTGGACTACACTTCATAGACTTAATTAAGAGTATCGGAAAGGTGTAGAATCATTTTTAGATTTTGCCTTTACCAAAGGAGAACCTCAAGGTCGCACGATTTTATGTCCTTGTGCTAAGTGTAGAAATCGTTGTTGGAGAAGAAGAAAAGTTGTCCTTGTGCTAATAGGATTTGGTTTTGTACAAGGCTACGATGTTTGGGTATACCACGGAGAGCAAATATCATTGCCTAAGGAAATTGATGCTCATATGGAAGATCAAGAGGACTCGCGTGATGACATCAATGGCTTACTTTATGACACATTTAGGCACATTGAAAAAGTAGAGGGTGGCAACAAGGGACCCAATGAGGATGCTAAGAAGTTTTATAATTTAATTAATGAGGCGAAGCAAGAGTTGTATCCAGGATGTGAAAACTTCACTACTTTATCATTTATAATTTGACTTTACTTGTTAAAGTGTCTTCATGGGTGGAGCAATGTATCGTTCAATGGTCTTTTGGAGTTATTGAAAGAAGCCATGCCTAATCTTAACATTCCCGAATCTTTTAACAAAACAAAAGCCATAATCAAGGATTTGGGCCTTAATTATAAAAAAATTCTTGCATGTCCAAATGATTGTATGTTGTATTGGAAAGAGCATGAAAACGATGGTACCTGCAGCACTTGTAAAGCTTCACAATGGAAGGAATTTACTCAAGTAGATTCAGAATTTGAGGATCCAAAGTATGATCACAAAGTTCCTAGAAAAGTTTTGAGGCACTTTCCACTGATTCCAAGACTTTAGAGACTATTTATGTGTTCGAAAACAGCCGAGTCGATGAGATGGCATGAAGAATGTCGATCATAAGATGGTAAATTAAGGCATCCTACTGATGGCCAAGCATGGAAGGACTTTGACATGCTTCATCCTGATTTTGCTTCTGAGAATCGTAATGTAAGGCTTGGCTTATCCAGTGATGGTTTCAATCCGTTTAGAACTATGAGCATACCGCACAGTACATGGCCTGTCATGATGGTGGTATACAATTATCCACCTTGGATGTGCATGAAATCTGAGTATACAATGTTGTCGTTATTGATTCCTGGACCACAATCACCAGGAAATGATATCGATGTGTACCTTCAGCCATTGATTGAAGAGCTAAAGGAATTGTGGGAATTTGGAGTAGAAACATATGATGCCTCAAAAGATCAAACATTTCAATTGCGGGCATCTCTGCTATGGACTATTAGTGACTACCCTAGGTATGCTATGTTGTTAGGTTGGAGCACCAAAGGAAAGTTGGCATGTGTGTGTTGCAATTACAACACTAATTCAACCTACTTGAGACACAGTCACAAAATGTGTTATATGGAGCATCGTGTTTTTTTAACGGCTAGTCATGCTTGGACGGCAAATAAAAGGTCGTTCAATGGAAAGAAAGAACATAGGTCTGCACCACCTATGTTAGAAGCTATAGAAATTGTGGAAAACTTAAAAGATTTTGAGAATGAATTTGGAAAGAAGAATAAGAAGAAAAAAATGAGGGTCCATGGAAGAAGAAGTCAATATTTTTTGAGTTGTCGTATTGGGCTCAAAATACTTTACGTCATAATCTCGATGTAATGCATATTGAGAAAAACATATGTGATAGTATTATTGGGACTCTTTTGGACATATCAGGAAAGACAAAAGATCATGCTAATGCTCGTTATGATCTGTAAGATATGGGGATTAGAAAGGAACTTCATCCAATAGAGATTGGCGGAGGTCGAACAAAGTTTGCAAAAGCATTTTTCTCAATGAATTCCCAAGAGAAGTCTACTTTTTGCAGTGTTTTGAAGGCTGCCAAGTTACCCGATGGGAGTGCTTCTAACATTTCAAAATGTGTGCATGTTGGCGATAAAAAGATATTTGGTTACAAGAGTCATGATGCACATTTCATGTTACACTACTTATTACAAGTAGCAATAAAGACCACAATTCCAAATCTAGTGGTTGAACCTGTAATTCGTCTTGGGTCATTTTTCTACTCTTTGTGTCAAAAAGTTATCCAAGTGCAAGATTTGGATTATCTAAATGGAGAGATTGCTGAAATACTTTGTCAATTAGAGATGGTTTTTCCTCCAAGTTTTTTTGATGTAATGGTTCATTTGCCTATTCATCTTGTACATAAAGTTAGATTGGGCGGTATCGTTCAATTCTGACGGATGTATCCCACAGAAAGAAACTTATGTAGACTTAAAAGTTATGTTCGTAATAGAGCTCATCCAGAAGGTTCTATTGCTGAGGGATATTTGGCTGAAGAAGGTTTGACTCTTTGCTCAAGATATTTGCATAAAAGTGTAGATACAAGGCTGAATAGAATGAGTAGAAACTATGATAACAATGATTCTTATGAAGTAGATTCAAATGATTACTTTTCAAGTATTGGACGACATTTAGGGGGGAAGCAAAATGGAAAGCTATTTTCAATACACTCAACATCAAAAGCTTAAGCCCATCGATACATTTTTTTCAATTGTGATGATATTCAAACATACATAAGGTACCATAATAGTTTATTGTTTATTCCCTACTTGTATACAAAACATAACTTAGAGTTATTTTTAACAACTAATAGTGTTACCTTTGTAGAGAGTACGAGTGTTAGTGGTCACACTAAATGAGGAAAATGGATCAAGGCTAAAAGACAAGGTCAAGATTTTAGTGAATGGTTTAAAATTCGAGCCTTGGAAAATGATGTGTTAGATCACCTCAAAGCATTATCTAGAGGTCCAAATGGTGCTGCAAAGAGGTTTTCAGGTTACCTGATCAATGGTTATAGATTTCACACTATGAAACGTGATGCAAGGCGCAAAACTCAAAATTCTGGTGTAACTTTGGTTTCCTTGACCGAAAATTTTGCAAGTTCTAAGGATGAAAATCCTAAAACAGATCTTGTCACTTACTATGGAGCAATTAATGACATAATTGAGTTAGACTATTATAGCCAACTCAAATTTGTGTTGTTTAAGTGTGATTGGTTTGAGGCTAAAGAAGACAAATATGGGATTACTTGTGTACATTTCAACAAAAAATGTTACCAAAATGATCCATTTGTCCCGGTGTCTCAAGTCCACCATAGTTTTTATGTGCAAGATCCTTCGATGAAAATAAACATTATGTTATGAAAACTGTTCCTAGAGATCTGTTTAACATGGGTGACCAACCAAATGCTACAGTTCAAGAAGAATATTTTGATGATCCATTTTATGATATTGGAAATTTAAATGCATCCAATAATGAAAATGACCTCAATTGGGTTAGGGAAGATATTCCAACTACAATAGTTGAGAAGCCTGCACATGTTGTGAAGGAATTCGAAGACAAAGATGATTATGATTTGGACGATGAAGAGCTGATCAGAGAAGTTCCAGGCACCCGGCGACCTATGATATTTACATCATGACACCCATCATTATCTGAATTTGAATCAGTTTCATGTTCCATAATAGCTATATTTTCCGCATATTGCCCATCGTAATCAGTTCTTTGTACGTACAGGTCTGGTGTCTCTTAGATAGGAGGGTACAGCGTGAGGCTGGTTTCACATAGCAGCGAACAGCTTCTACTTCTACAGTGGAGGGATCACAACACCTGGTGAGCCTAGCTGCTGAACCATCACTTTTTGTTTTCTTCAAACAGATTAAAGCTGCCCTTTCTTCACTTGAAGAAGCTCTCAATGCTAGTTTTGAAGATTTTAAGGTGATAAAACTACTGTTCTGCAAATAACACTGTCATATTTGCTAACAAAGTTGTCCAACACTGTTTTTTACTAATGGGAATCAGAAGTGATCCTGACGTGGCAGATAACAGTTGTAATTAGGTATAAAATTTATGCAACTGTCCTTCATGACAGTGTATTATTTTTCAGTTTGTATTGTCAATGTTAATGCAACTGTCCTTTATGCAACTGTCCTTTATGTCAATGTTTATGCAACTGTCCTTTATGCAGTTTTTATGTACTATATTTCAGTTTTTATGCAACTGTCCTTTATTGTCAATGTTAACCATAAGGGATGTAGTATGTAAATTAAATGTTAGTATTCTTTTTCTGTGAGCTTTGTTGTTGCTCCTTTCGGGGGAGTTTTTGTTTTAAATCTATTTGGGTTTATTACTATTAATGTTATGACTAATTTTTCTTGTATGCCATGCACTGTAGTGTCATAATAACTGTATCAAATAACCAATTTGAGGAAGCACAGCATAAGTAGCCAATTCAAGTGGAACTTTTGGATTAACATTTGAAGCTATCCACCCTTCACAAGCACCATAATCAGCAGTCAACAAAGGTAACACCCCTGCATAGTGTCTTAACTTTTCTAAATATGGTTCCATAGAACCAGTCATAATGCCATAAATATACCTTTTTTATATCATTACAAAGCTCTTCCCAAAGTTGTTCAAATGTTCTGAAAGCATGGACTATGCTATGTGCAAATGTTGAAGATACTAATTGAACTTCTTCACGGAAAATGAGTCCACATAGTAGATGGCAATATAATGATTAGAAAAAATCAGAACCGAATATAACTTCATCTGGACTGCAGCATTGGGATTGAAGTGCTTTCATTGTCCGTTTGTAATGTGGATTGCGAAACACGTTACTGACACATAATTTTATTCATTTTTTTTTCAATTTTTTTTAATGCTTTAGTGATATTTCATTTTTTTTCTACAAAAAATGAATAAGGAAGCAGGGTTAAAACAAAAGATGAAAGCTCAAGACCAAGGTGAAAGAAGTACTTCTAAGTTTGAGCTACTTCAAGCAAGATCAAACAACGAATTATTAAGGAGATTCAAAATCCAGCGTGAAAAGATAATGAGAGGCATTGCAGTAACTAATGAAGATATGGTTGGAACCAAAGAACCCCTTAGCAAGCAAAACAATTCATCAACTAAAAAAATAATTAGTTCCGAGGCTACAGGGTTAGACAAGCAAATTCAAGGACTCAAGCATGCTTCAATTAAGATTGCACCTCAAGCACAATTCAAGTTATCAAATTTTGCAGCCACTAGTCAAACAAATATATCTTCAAATAGGGATTCTTGTTCGACAATGTCAAGAAACTTTCAAATGAAGCATCAATGAATAACAATTAAGGATCAAGACAAAACCAAGATCCAAAGAGTCCCATCATGAATCAAAGTAAATCACCTATACAAAATCAAAAAGCAAAAAACATAGTGGAGAATGAATAAGTTCAGTCACCAATGAGAAAGGCATAGGGAGAAAATGACATTTCAAGAACAAAACAAAAGGCCAAAAAAATGGTGGAGAATGAAGATGACGAGGTAATGACAACTCAACAAAGTGCAACAAAGAAAACCAAAACAATGCCCTTGTGCAAATCAATGTTAATTGAAGATTTTCTTAACGAAAATAATGAACTAGATGATGAAGAAGAGTTGGAAAATGATTTAAAAATTGAACAGGAAGAATATGTCATGGAAGAAGAAAATGAAGGCCAACATGAAGATGACGAATGTAGTGGTAATTATCAAATATAAGCTTAGGAATTTATCTTGTCTTATAAATTAATTTTTCATATATATATTTGTGACTCATCAAATATATTAATATTTTATACATATTTGTGACTCATCTTTAGGATTTTATCTTATCTTATATAAGCTTAATGTCAAAATAGGGACAGCTAAGAAAAAAACAAGGGGACCAACTCAGTGCTTGCAAATACAAGGAAGAAAATTTCGTATAGAAGTCATCTTAGACAATGACAGAGAAGTGATAGGACCTGACGACAAAGTTGTAACTGGCTTGGGTTATTTCCTTGGCACTATCGCAAGGAATTCAACTTTTTGTCCCTTGATTTACATAAACTTTAAGGAAGTGTACAAAAATCACGAGGAACGTATATGGTCTTTTATTTAGGTATAAGAGTTTAATTTTCGTATTTCATTTGATCGTCAAATAGTTATCACATGTTGATCACAATAATGTTTTTCAGAGTAAATTTATTATTTATGAGAAAGGAAAGAAAGCCGTATTTTCTCGAATAAATGATGCATGGAGACGTTACAAATGTTATATTAAGAGAACCTATTTTCTGAAATACTCAACCTTAAAGGAAAGGATAAAAAACAGGTCTGAAAGCATACCAGAAACTCATTTCAAGAAATTGTTGAAATATTGGAATAACAGTACCATCCAAGTAAGTGTGTACATACTTTACATTACTTTTAGTCACTCTTTGTTGTATAGAATCTTTTATATATATCCTACTTTAATTTTTTTCACTTACATTGTAGAACATTAGCAAGAAAAATGTTGTCAATAGGGCGAAACAGAAGTTTATGCATCGAATGGGGACGACAAATTTTGATAGAATTCGGGCAAAAGAGGTACAATATTTATTCTTATTTATGTGTCTTTGTTATATATAAATAACAAGTTGTCCTAATAAGTTTTAATTACTCTATTTTCAATTATTTACCAATAAAGCGTGCAAAGAAGGAAAATGGGGAGGAAGTCACTCAAGCTGAAATGTTTGTGATAACTCGTCAGCGAAGAAAAGGAAAAATTGATGAAGAAACAGATAATGACATGGTATGTTTTTCTTTTCATTATATACTTTTAATGTCTACATTTTCAACTTTTAACATTGATTTTTTTCCTATCAAGCTAAACTTCAAGATTCAATTCAAAATTCTAGTGAGCCTCCTGACCAAGCCTTTTAATCATTGTTCGGTAAAGAAATGCTCGGTCGAGTTTGTTGTTATGGAAGAACAGCTACACCAACAATGTTAAAAAAAATGAAGAGATTGCTAACATTAAAAAAACAGTATGAAGGTGAAATTAGTAGCATGAAGGAATGGATGGAAGAATATGAATCATTTACAAAGAAAAGGATGGAAGCATATGAGGAACTTCTAAAATGTGTGTTGAAGCAGAAAAACCCAAGTTTAAGTGAAACTGTTGTTGATAACATGATGGGACATGCTTTAGGCATTGCAAATAGTGCGGCACTCCATTCTTCTACATCAACCCATGTTCTTGAAAAGGTATAAGTATATTAGTTTGACTTATTTAACTATGATGCCCTAAATCTTATTTTCTTTCACACAGATTCACACCACCAAAATACACCGTCATTTTCAAGAAAGAACCAAATTTAGCATGCAGATGTTAGAATGATATAACTAACTATACCTGATATGTAAAACACATTTACATTACATATTTACGCATACATACATACACATAGTCTCACATACATATTTTGATAGTGTACTTCTTCACTGTAATCAATCAGAATTACAATCAGTTTGAAATCACTCCTTTTTTTCAATTGCATACACTTAATACTACCCAATTTTGTAAACCTTAAACTTCTTAAAAAAATTTAATAAATTAAAAAATAGGGCTGATATAAAATTATTAAAAACTTTCCTCTAAATAGTTGTTACTAATACTTACTATTTTCAGGTTGGACTTGAAGATCATCACCAAGATACATGAAGCTAGTGGAATGTATCGAAGACTTGGTTGTTTGATAAGACAATTGATTTTTTTGGGATGCCTAGTAATAGAGCTCATACAATATTTTGATAAGTAAATTGTTTGATTATCATGTATTGGTTTTTCTTGGATGTTTATTAATATTTATGTTACAATATTTTGATAAGACCATGGCCTAAACATTTTACAATATTTATGTTACAATATTTTGATAAGACCGTTGGCAAAACCAACTCATAAAATATTTATAGCTGAAAATCTAAAATATTTATGAAATGTTGGCAAAACCAACTCATAAAACCGTGGCCCAAACAAATAGCCAAAATCTAAAACAATTGTGGCTGAAATGTGTTACCAACGTTTCAATAATTGTGATCTAAATATATATGCAACACATACAAATCTATTACCTTAAACCAAAAAACCGTTGCCTATGCTTTTGACAACTTTATAAATGTGTTGCACCACACTTTTTTATTGTTGCCACAACTTATAAAACTGTGGCCTAAACAATTAGGCAACATCTAAAACAATTGTGGCCGAAATGTGTTACCAACATTTCGATAACCGTGGTCTAAAGTTATATGCAACACATACAAATCAATTACATTAAACCAAAAAATGTTGCCTATGCTTTTGTCAATGTTATAAATGTGTTGCCTGAAACAAATATAATATGCACAAAACCGTGGCCTAATTGTATATGCAACATTTATGAAATTGTTGGCAAAACCAACTCATAAAACCGTGGCCTAAAGCATTCAAAAAAACCGTTGCCTCTTTGAATGTCTTCGGCAACGGTTTTTTACAATTCGTGGGCAAAAGTAAAAAACTGTTGCGTTTGCTTATAGGCCAAGGCCACCTACACCACACTTTATAAACCGTTGTGAAACCGTTGCCTAACCTTTAGGCCATGCTTTATTTGGTTTACACCACTCTTTTTTATTGTTGCCACAACTCAAAAATGTTGTAGTGGAAGTTTGTGAGATGTCTATTTGCATCTTCGTTATGTTTACCAAAAAAATGAATCTCTTTCAACTCTCGATATAGGGCGGGACTTATTTTGAACTTTTTGACTGTAACTGGTTGGTTATGGATGACCAACTGAGCACGGTTTCTATCACGATTCCCATACTCTCTAAGGGTACGTTCAAGTGGTGGTGGTTCAGCCATTTCAGAAAATATGAAGCAATCCTATAGATCTTGTTCTTCCGCTACTAACTTTCTTTCCCTTTTTCTCCTTTCTCGAACCGCTTTTCGATTTTCTTTTGAGGTCTTTTCAATTTCTGGATCAAAAAGAAGCTTAGCTAAGGACTAGCCTCGCATACAAGGTTAGACAAATCGTTAGGAAATAGAAATAAAATAAATAAATAAAATAAAAATTTAATAACTAAAGACCCAAAATTTTATTGCAGAGCAAAAAATTTCAACTAAGTAAATAAATTGTAACTCAATAGCGATATGGCAATCCCCGACAACGGCGCCAAAAACATGATAGTGTTTTAGCAAGTGTACTGAATCATTGCAAGTAATAATTAAAACGGTTGTACCGAGTGTCGAACTCAAGGATTCGTTTTACTATCAAATTATATTTAATTACTAAAATTGAACAAAAGGTTTCTAGATTGATTGGAATAATATTTGAATTAACGAAAGTAATAAAATTGAACTTTTTCATTGAGAAAAATGTCAGGCATGAGTTTCACTATGAGTCCAACCTTGGTTTCTCATTTGATCCTAATTACTGAATTCATTTATTGAATTATTATCGAATTCTCTTGGGTATTCTTGCCCTAATGCCTTAGTGATAGAACCTTTAATTCTAAAATAACCCCTAATTCCTTAGTGGATTTAAGATTAGGATTAAGTTTTACAGTACCAAAATCCTTTTTTTAAACTGTTGCATCTGCAGCTAATTCAATTGGTTTCATGACTTGCATCTATCCCTAGACTACAATCTCATGAATTTCTCATCTCAAGCATTCGTAAAGTCCACTTTCGTTTCAAAATACGAATCATAAAACATTTTAAGGTTGATCAAGCAGTAAAAAGCATTAAGCACAGAGATGAAAAAAATAATTCAAAAATTTATTCATATAACAAGGAATCAAATTAGACAAATAAGGGTTTCATCTTGTTTCACTCATCCCTAACAAATGGGGTTTAGTTACTCATGATAGAGCTAAAAGATATAGAGATTAAAGAAGAATTACAAGAAAGATTTATGAATGATTCTTGATAAAACTCCTTCAATGGGGTAGAACAGCTATATCTGAGTTTCTCTGCTAGGGCACAAGTCTCTAAGCTTCCTAATTGACAAAAGGATCCCTAGAAAATCAGAGAAACTTGGTTTTATGCATTCTGCAGCGCTCCACGTGCCCCAGGCGTGGGACTTGCGCTTCCGGCACATTTAAACAAAATCAGAAACATAGAAATGTGCTTCAAGCGCGTGCTTTGAGCTTCAGGCGCACAACATCTGATGTCTGGAATTTATTGCATTTTGCTCCTCTTTTGAGTCCGAATTTGGTTTCGGTGTCTTCATGAAAGTAGTAGTTATCAATCTTAGCTTTCATTTGCACTTGATTTGACTCCAATTGGACATCTGCAACTCCAGATATGGAAGCAATACTCCATGTAGGTCATGTTGATTTATCACCAAAATTCAGCACTGCAATAAAACAAAGAAATAACATAAAACTACAAAAAAAATCTCTACTTAATCAAGGAAATAAGAACATAAACATTTTATTAAATCCAAGAACTAAAATCAACATAATGTATCAAATAAATCCTTAAATTAACTATTGATTGAATATAAATAAGACTAAAAACAGCGAATGAAGAGTGGATTGAAGTTGTCAAAGTTTGAAGATGGACAAAAGGAAGACCATTCTTTTTTTTTCCAAAAGCCTTGATGGAAGCCTAAGATACTTAACATGTACAAGGCCCGATATTCTATATGCGATTGGAGAAGTGAGTCGTTTCATGGAAGCCCCTACTACTACACATAAAATTTACTAAGAGGACATTCCGCTACCTAAAAGGAACACTTGATTATGGACTATTTTACTCTTCTTCTAATGATTTTAAACTCTTTGAATTAAGTGATAGCGATTTTGCAAGAGATATTGATGATAGAAAAAATATTAGTGGCTATATGTTTTTCATGGGGGACTGTGCATTTTCGTGGAGCTCAAAGAAGCGACCTATTGTCACACTTTCAACATGTGAGTCAGAGTATGTAGCAGCATCATCTTGCATTTGCCATGCCATTTGGATGAGATTATTGAAGGAACTTCATATACCACAAAAGGAAGCTACTGATATTTGTATAGACAACAAGTCTGCACAAGCACTTGCAAAGAATCCAATGTTTCATGATCGCAGCAAGCACATAGACACAAGGTACCATTTCATTAGATAATGCATTGTCAAGAAAGAAGTTGAGTTTAAATATGTGAAGACTCAAGAATAAGTTGCATATATTTTTACAAAGCCGTTAAAATTTGAAGACTTTCAAAGGCTTAGAGCAAGACTTGGAATGAAGAATAAAACTTCAAATAAAGGGGAGAAATGTTATTAATAATTTGAAATTAGATAAGTCTAGAACTATAGAGAATTTCTATGTAAGGATCTAGAACTGCTTTAACTATAGAAAAATGTGGGATGTATCTAGAAGTGGTTATTAATTACGAAGCTCCTAGAAATGTGTCGAGATTTATCTATTTGTACCTATAAATACCCCCTTGTACTTGACATTAAAGATCAAGAAAATTGTGAGTTTTCTATTAGAAATACTTTCCTTCCTCTAACAACAATATAGTCTTGTCAGGTCAATTGGTAAACCTCCAAAAATCAGTAGTGTAATATGGTTGTAATGTGAACTCTAACTTGCAGACTCAAATTGTGGATCTCTTAGGTGTATAATCCATTTTAGGTACGAGCAAGTATCAAGGATTGTCTTCTATGGTGACCGAATATGATTTGTCAAGGAGTAGTTGAAGCCTCTCTAGCGCAGGCAGTGAGGTTTTTATCAAATATGTCCTTCAAGCAATACCTTTCTATATCATGAGCACCTATTTATTGTCTCTTTCACTTTGAGATGAGATAGAAAAAATAATGAACACCTTTTGGTGGAGACGAATGGATGATCGTACAAAAGAAATTAATTGGTTTAATTGGGTTAAATTGTCTATGTCCAAGAATGATGGTGGTATGGGTTTCAAACAATTGCATTCTTTCAATAGGGGTATGATTGGCTTAATCAAGACAACATTATCCTTCTCATTTTCAATGTGATATATTTTCCTAGAAGTGATTTTCCTCTGCTGATCTTGGATACAATCTGAGCTGTGTATGGAGAAGAATTTGGAGTGTGAAACATTTGCTACAAAAGGGTTCTAGGTGGTTTATAGGAAAGGTACTTATATTCCCGTGTGGGAAGAGAATTGGGTAGGAGATGGCTTGCAACTCTTAAAGCCAAATGGATTACATGTTTAGTTGGCACATAGACATGTTGATACACTTATGCTTCCGCTAACTAAAAGTTGGAACAAACTTGTTATTGCAAGGCTTTGTGATCCTAATGCCACTCAAAGAATCCTCTAAACCCCTCTCTTTACCTCAGTTCGTGATGACGCTCAAATTTAGAAAGTAGAAAAGGACGGAATGTACCTCGTTCAAAGCACTTATAGATTGTGTATGACAAAATTTATTGATATCTTTAATTTTAGAGTTGAAGGTGATTGGCGCCCAATTTGGAAATTAAACTTTCCCCCCAAAGTTAAGAATTTGCTGTGATGGATTTTTCGGGATTGTTTCCCTATGAGAATAAGACAACATTCATGTGGTGTTACTTGTTCGCCAATATGTGAACTTTACCACATTAGGGACCAAGGATAACGTGTGTGCTGCTGCGTAATCTTTATGCGACATATGCAGTTGTGATGAGGATGATTATGCGGTACATATGGCAATAGATGAACAATATTATTTGAAACAACAACCATGAGAATTTTGTTGGAACCAAGTTGGTTCTTTCAATTAAAGTTTTGATGTTAACAAAAGTATTTTATGAAAATCAGATTTAGACTTAGAAGAATGAAAAATCAGAGGATGTCAAAAAACAGAGGATGACGTCACTAGAGGATATCATCAGAGAATGACGTCAACAGAAGATACCTCCAAAAAATACAACCAGAAGATACAAATCAGAAGCAGAAGATGTCATCAAAGGATGACGTCACCAGAAGATAAAAATGCCACCACAAGATTCGGCCAGAAGATATCACCAGAGGATACATCCAGAGGATACATCTAGAGGATACCTCCAGAGGATACCAGAAGATACCTCCAGAGGATATAAAGTTAGAGAATATCATCAGAGGGAAGAAAAAATGACATCATCAGAGGATGTTATTCTTGACCCAAATCAGAAGGAGCATGGTCTAGAACAGAAGACTTGGTCCAGACCAGAAGGAAGCATAAGCCAGAATTGGTCCAGACAAGAAGGAAACATAAGTCAGACTTGGTCCAAACTTGTTCCAGACCAGAAGATAACATGGTCCAAATTCGAAGAAGACTTGGTTGAATTTTGATAGAAATTTGATCAAAGTATTAAGGGGATTTGATTCAAAAATCACTGAAGACTTGAAGGAAATTCGAATGCAATCTGAAACTAAAAAGATACAATTTGAAATTAAGTGAAATAGGATTGGCCAACAGAATTTTCAAAGGAAATCTGAGCAAGATTTATCTCGAATTTAAGCTTGGACAAAGCCCTAATTGCAGCTATAAAAGGAGGCTTCAGGCAGCACCATTAAGCATAAAAAAACACAAGAACTCAAGCTACAATTCAAAGTCATCCGAGAGTTCAAAAGAGAGAAACACTTGAGTGCAAATGAAAAATTCTCTAAGTGATTTTTTGAGAGTGAAATTCAGTGCAGCAATCAGCTTTCCAGAAGCAACAAAAGAGTGTGAAAGTCATTGCAACAATCAGCTTTCCAGAAGCAACTTTGCAAAGTTCCAAACCCTTGTAATCAAACCCGTTAGAGGTGTAGATTCCTTCTTCAATATGGGGTTGTTAGATTGGTTGGAAAAGACTTGACTTGTAGGATCAAGGTGTTATTATCGTTCCTCAAAAGTCTGGGGTTGTAAGACTATTTGGGAAGACTGACTTGGAGGGTCAGGTGTTGTAATTCAAAGTGTTTTGAATTAGTGGATTAAAGCTTTCGGAGTGAAGGGACTGGATGTAGCCAAGTTAATGGTGAACCAAGATAAATAGATGTGTTCTTATGTTGTTATTATCTGCTACTAAGTTTGATTATTTATTTATCAAATAATTCGCATCAACATTCAACAAAACAGCAAAAAATTCAAGTTTGACAAACACAATTTAACCCCCCTTCTCGTGTTTGCACCTTCAAATTTTTGGCAAGTTTTTCATAAAGGAATGAAATTGTTGGAGGAATGGAGACAATTCTAAAACATGCAGCAAGTTCGGTTAAGAATGAATATTGTACGCTGGTAGGTTTCATCACTAGACCGTGTGGCTGCTAACACTAATTTTAAGTGGGCAAAACCATTGAGAGGAAGATTTAAATGTAATGTTGATGCTTCCTTCTCCTTTACTCAAATTGTAGTTGTTGGCATTGGTGTGTGTGTATTTGGGATGACGAAGGTAGCTTTGTTTTAGCCAAAATATAATGGTTTTCTCCTCTTTGCTCGGGTACTGAAAGTGAAGCTATGGTCTATTATCAGCGTTGCGGTGAGTGCAAGCACACTCTATCTTGATTCAGTGAGCTTTGAGTTGGATTTTAAGGTAGTTGTGGACAAGTTATATGCTAACAAGGAGGATGAGTCTTGATTAAGTATTATACTGATTGACTAAAGATTCCTTCTATTCTCTAATTTTCAGAAACTCTAAGGTTGAGAATGTTCATGGACAAGTAAATGAGGTAGCTCATACTTTAGTACAGGTTATCACATCCTTGACTAGTCACCATATTTTTATTGAGATTCCTATTTGTAAGCAACATTTTATTATTAATGAAAATTGCTGTAGCTAGCCACCAATGAGAGTTACTTTAATTAATTTTTATCTTTGTTTCAAAAAATCATATTTTTGCTGTATTTATTGTTACATAAGGATTTATTTATCTTTTTGTTAAAAAACAAATAAAAATAAATTCAATCAAATATTTTTTATTGAAATTTAAAATCTCAATCGATTTGATAATTGAAAACTAAATCATATTTTTATGACAAGAATTCAAAATGATTAAATTTTGGGCCACTAATTCAAAATCAATTTAAATTAATTTAAATCCAATCAAATCCATGGAACAAACTTGCAAAACTTCATGCTATTTAAAAAAAGTTTAAATTTCTATAACATTTTAAAATCTTTTTGTTATCACAAACTTGAATATAGGTGACAAAATGAAACCAAATACAGGTGAGTAAATGAAACCAAGTGATTACATAAATAAACAACGGTTAAGGATCTATCGTTTGTTAAAATTTGAGTTTGAATATGCGAATTTGGATTGTCAGAACTCTCTTGTAAAAATCAAATAGAAAAGGGGACAAAATGAAAATCTATAGTTTTTTTTAATTTTAAAAACTAATAACATAATTATATAAAGTTTACAACACTTCCTATCAAAATATATGTACATATAGATCGAAAAGAAGTTTAATCACGTGAAAGAAAACATACAAAATTGAACAATATAAAAATTAATTAATGAAACCAAAAAAAGGAAGCATATAATGTGTTGCATTATTCGCCTTAACAAATTGCTTAATCCTCCATAACATATGGCTCATTCAAATCAAAGTTCAATATTTTTTGTTTACTTGGATTCTCATCAACCCTATATTCAAATAATAAACTTTTGTTGTGGCATGTCTTTAGCTCCTTATCATTGTTGTGACTCTCACCACCATTCCCAATATCACTTTTGTTTCCAATCTTCAATGAACTACCAAAAAAGAACTTAATCTTGTTCACCACACGTTCTTCTTCCTTCTTCCCATTATCATTTGATGATTCACCAATGTAAAATTCTCTTTTCTTACTTAGAATTGGAAATTGATGAGTAGGACTCTTTGGCTCAATTTCAATAGACAAATTAAAAATATCTAAACGAAGGTGCAAAAGATTATTAGCAGCCTCAACACCACCAATACATTTTCTAACTCTTTTATCTTTTTTTCTCCATTTTGGCAAAGAAAAATAATTATAATTACCGTTATCATCATCAACTTCATCTTTTTTATTCTCTTGAGTAGAATAATTAGAATTTTTGTTTATAGAAGTATTGTGAATATCATGATTTTTAGGAGGGCTAACACCTTTACAAACCCAAAGATAACACGTGGGTTCCTTTGTCACATCAATATTTTATTCATCATCTTCATCAATAATAATATTCTTATTATTATTATTATTTAAACAACGAACTCTAATACCTTGATATAAAAAAGTGGTTTTGACCTTTTGTGAACGATGTTTCTTCTTAGAAACTTGGAAGTGAGATCTTCTATGACCACCCAATGCTTTTCCGTTGCTAAAAGTCTTTCCACAAATATTGCACTTTTTGTGCGTTAACTCCCGAATACAAACCTCATCAAAATTCATCTTCTTAACATCATCTTCATCTTCATGATCACTATACATTAAACAAGATCTTTTCATCTTCTTTAACGATTCTTCATAGGATTTCTCATAATCATAATCCTCACATGGATGTTTACGATCTTTAGCCATATGTGAAAAATGAGAAAAATTAAACGGACATAAAAAAAAGAGAGAAACATGAAAGTGAGTAAGAATAAATAAAATATACTTGATGATGAAAAACAAAGATGAAAACCAATAAATTGATGTAAATAGACTTTTTCTTTTTGACAAATATTGGTTTGAATGTGATAACCGGAAGAAACGGGATTAAAAACAATGAGAATAGAAGAAGAAAAGGAGGGAAAGATGTGATTTTGGGAAGAATTGAAAGTGAGATATTCCCTCCACAGAGTGATGGTGCAATTAAGTGTATTCATTTTTTTTTTTCTAATGTGATAACATTTTTTAGCACCTGCAATAATTATTTGTTTATACCAAATATAAACTCTTGTGATTTAATAACTTGCTATGGTCAACATATATATGGTGACTATTAAGAGGATTTGGATTGGATGCACCGAAAATTGTATGCAGTCTTGTGATTTAGATTTTTCTAGCGATTAAGATTGAATAATACAAATTTAAAGATTTATTGATTTTAAAAATACAAACTTTAAATTTGTACTGTCTAATATTAAACGAACGCACAAAAAAAGTATGGATTGCAGGACTGGATAATCGTTTGACCGCATGCAATTCTCCTTATCCATTTTTGGTAAGGGCTACCTCCAATTCCTTTAATCCATACGAGATTGTGCTTCTCAAAATAAAAACCAACAACACACCAAATATTTCCACACATATTCCACACTTCATTTTCTTTCTATCTCTCTTGCCATCATATAATTAACATATCACATCTATTAGATGACTCTTGCTATTTTTTTCCCTCTCAAAATAATAAAATATATAATAGATGTTTAAAAAAAGATTTTTCAATAAAAAAAATTAACTCAGTACTCTACTCGTATTTAAGAAAAAAATATTATACCCTACTCTATCGTCAGGTCAAGTTCTTTAATTTTGAGAAGTAATTAAAAATTCGTGCTTATGCACATGTATGAAATATGTATAAACTTTTAACTTTTTTAATTAAAATAAGTTCGATAGCTTTAAATAATGTTAGTTATAAAACAATAACAATAGATAAACCAAGTTGATACATCATTACATACAATATAACATAGCTAAAACAAAAACTAATATTTAGTAATTTTATATACCAACATAGTTCAACATTAAACCAGGTTTTTCAATCATAAAAGTCAACTAAAAATAGAAGTAGAAAAAACACTAGTAAAAAAATTAAAGTTAAGCATCCATCTTAGTAACCATAATCATGTTCTCTCCAATGTTGTGAAATTTAAACTTCAACTTGTCTCCATATTGAATATCATTTTTGATACAGATCCTTGCATCACCTTCCAATTTCTGTTAACCTTGATGGTTGATAACGAAATAATAGTTTACAATTCATGATAGCATTCTTAAACCTAATATTTTCAAGTTTGGCCAATTTAAAGCTTACAACTCATATACTATATTATATCTAATTATTTTCTCACCCGCTATAAATTATTATATTAACTTACTCTAAATCAAATAGTAAAACAAAAAAGAAATATAAATGACTACTATAAATATAAGAATAGAACCTACTACCACAATATCTTTTCTCTATCTTTCGCTTAATCTTATTTTCTTTTTTCAATCTTCTATTCATCTTTTCTTTATCTTCCTCCGTCTCCTACTTTCCCTTTACATTTTTTTGTATATTATTATACCTATTTCAACTATGTTTACTTTACAATATTAAAATATTATATCTATTTACTCTCATTTAACTACAAATTATTATATTTAATTATTCTCTCTTTCAATATATAATTTTATATTATTATATCTACTTGTTTTCAATCAATTAATTAAAAAAATATATACACTTCTACTATAAATATAGGAATAAAAATTACCACCAATTTATCATAATTACCCTTAATTCAAATGTTGTCATGCTTTTTTTGGGATCAATTGTGTCAATTTTTTACTCTCAGTTTCTATTTCTTCCATCATCGTTCATCTTTTCTTTATCTTTTTCTATCTTTCACTTCTATTTGACTTATTATTTTATTATATTTATTTCTCTCTCTTTCACTATATTATTATATATATCTACTTAATTAATTAATTAATTAAAATAAAAATATATATTTTATCAAAGGTATTAATAACCGGCCATTTTCAATGAACTAATGGTTTTTGCACAGTAAGGATTAGTCAACATAATTGAAGAAAAAATCCAGTATCCTCTTTTGGTGTTTCCATGAAATTAATGAACATGATGGATATTATAAAACCTATTCCACTGTCTATTTGTTGTGGGATTTAATTCTAACATAGTATCAATGTAAAAAGTTTTTATATTGTCAGTTAATTTCAACTGTTAAATCATTAAATATGTTTGATTTTTATTATAATTAATTCTAAAATCATACTCATAGTTAATTACAATATTACTATTAGTGTTAAACTTTTTACGATAACTATTTTGCATATCAATTAAACTCTGTTGTGTACCAAATCTTTTGTTTGCAAATATTAAAATACTATATAATAGAAAGATCACTTTCCCTCCAAATTATCCGTTTCATACCAATATATCCATTTCAATTTAAACACGATATATTATATTCTGATACCAAAGTGACTTTTGAAAAAGCTAAAAGTAAAAGTACATGCATATATAATCGTGAATTTCAAATTTCCCTCTATAAAATTATAGGACAAAAAATAAATTAACAAAGATAACACATAGCATGGTAGACAGGGAGAAAAGAAAAAACTAGAACTAAATGTACTAAAAAGCAGGGGAATGAGAACTGAGTTTAGACACACAAAAATAGTAGGACAAATAGTAAAGAATCATGCTAGCATTAACCAATTTCTTCAATATTACGCTCATTTGTTTCATTTTCTGCTTTTTATTTTTAAACAGACTACCTTATGTTAGTATTGTTAAAACTAGTATGAAAGTCCGTGCATTACACGGGATAGGAATTCAATTTTTTTTTTATAAACTTAAATATATTTTAAAATAAAATGAAATTTAATTTGAGTCAATATAAATATTAAAATATACAATATAAATAACATTAGAAAAATTTATGTTTTTGTTTTTTGGTTACGATGGTATATATATGAAGTTACTACTGTTATTTAACTTTGAGTAATCTCCATTGGAGAATATGATGGGTCCATATTCAGGGATTGAATATCTAACCACTTGATTAAGGGGTTTAAATTCCAAACTACTTGCATCAATTCATTATTAGTGCAAAAGTGGTTTTAACTATAATCATTTGGTTGATGTTTTGATAATAACAAAAACAAACAAATAAAGAACAATTATTCTTTAACTATATTTGCTAAGTGTACAAATTTAATTAGAAGACAAATTTTTTTATTAATGACTATATATTTTAAGGTAGCATAAATTACAAGTAAATTAGAGATAATAATCTAAGCATTTCTAATCACAAAGAATATTATCATCAAATAAACAAGTAACTATGTCTACAAATAGAGCAAGTCATAATATAGAAAAAAGAAGTAATGCGATATGTAGTTCAAGTCAAAGTGTTACAAGTCTGTGTTTTGATATAAGCTAGATCTTCTGATGAACAAGGAAAAGGGAATATACTAAACAAAGTTCTCAGTGACTCTGAAGAAGTTGTTAAAATTGTGTCTAACTCTGATAAAAACGCTCTCAAACGCTCCTCCGGTGAATTCGTTGATACAAGCAATGATTTGAATGTTCTCCCTTTGATAAATGTGTCAAGCAAAATGATCGCTTGCCTCTAATAAGTGTGTCTAGCAAAATGATTGTCTGCCTCTTCTAAGCTATGAGAAAATTCAAGCATGTCCAAATTATTGCATGTTGCATTGGGGGTCATTGGAGGATGAGAAGAGAGATAAATGTAAGACGTGAGATATATATCTAGATGGAAATCAAATGAAAATGATGACGGTAAAAATGATGTAACAAATTTTCAAAAGAAAAAAAGTCAAAACCAGTTAAAGTACTTCGATACTGCCCACTTATACCTAGGTTGAAAAGGTTATACATATCTCCTAAAACTTCAAACCTATTGAAATAACATGCTTCGATGGCAAACTCTTTGGATTGTTAAGGCATCCAATAAATACTAAACCATGGAAGGACTTAGATTCATTTTATCCAAACTTTACTTCAGATCCTCGTAATAGTAAAGCGTGGCTAACTTTATTTGTCACGATCAATTGACAATTTAGCCCCGGCTGTAAACATAGTTAAATACTTTTTTTTTTAGTGTAAGTAGTGTGATTTAATCTAATACATTCATCAAGTATTAAAATAAATAGACGAAGTTTATTCCTTAAATATTTTAGTGGTTACTAACCCGTAGCATTTCAATTTTTGACTCTTAATATTGTTATTACACTAATTTATTTTACCTCAATGAATTGAAAAGTTACAAAACGTTAATATTCTAACATTACAACACTTCCTTTCAAAATATACGTACATATATACACGGAAAAGAAGTTTAAGCATGTGAAAGAAAAAAAAATAAAAAACTGAACAATGTAAAAATTAATTAATGTAACGAAAAGAAGAAAGCATACAATGTACTGCATTATTCACCTTAACAATTGGCTTAACTAATCCTCCATAACATATGTTGTGACTCTCATCACCATTCCCAACATCACTTTTGTTTCCAATCTTCAATAAACTATCAAAAAAGAATTTAATCATGTTCACGACTTGTTTTTCTTCCTTCTTCCCATTCCCATTTGACGACGATTCGCGGATGTAAAAATCTCTTTTCTCACTTGGAATTGGAAATTGATCATGAGGACTCTTTGGCTCAATATCAATAGAAAAATTAAAACTATCCAAACGAAGGTGCAAAAGATTTTTAGAAGCCTCAACACCACCAATACATTTTCTATCTGATAAGCTTATCATAACTTATATGCTGAAAGGTGTAACTATCTCACCCTTGGAAAATGGGAGGTGATCATGTTTCAGTTCTATCATCTGAAGGACGTGGAAAGAGTTTTCAAAGGAGGGCCTTGGACATTTCATAACTAAATGTTGGTTCTGAACAAAGTCTCTCATAATGAATCTCTTCATAAGTTACCTCTGCAACACACGGAGATTTGGGTCCAGAATTTACCATATGGCTTCATGCGTGAATCTATCGAATTCCGATTGGAAATTATGTGGGAAGATTTGTAGAGTACCACCGGCAAAATAACTGGGGTCTTTGGGGTACCTATATGCATTTAAGAGTTGTTGTTGATGTGCGGCTCCCTGTGGATTACCCAAATGAATGTTTTGTTATTTTATATGCATATGTAACACACAAATACAATATGAATTATTGAAAAATATGAAAGTTGTAACAAAACAGAAAATAACAAAAATGGAGAAGATAGAAATGAAATGGTGTGACACTCTTATTTTTAGACATAAAAAAGAAATTATAAATTAAGTGAATGATCACCACGAAAAAACGTAGTTTTTTGGTAAGATCAAAAGGAATGGTTCAATCTAGAACCAAAAAGAGACATAATAATCTCTCTAATACATTGTTTTTTTTTAACAAACTTCTTCCCCCTTTTATATATATATATATATATATATATATATATATATATATATATATATATATATCTGTGTGTGTGTGTAAAACAGACTTGATTTGATTGACTACAACATTATAAAAAACATCAATTCCAGTAAGTGCATTTATTGTCTTGTCTAGAATTTATAAAAATGTGATTAAAATAGTAACACA
Organism: Cicer cuneatum; assembly: GCA_037974295.1. Lineage (NCBI taxonomy): Eukaryota > Viridiplantae > Streptophyta > Magnoliopsida > Fabales > Fabaceae > Cicer > Cicer cuneatum. Next base: position 24,649,038 of record JBBPBO010000004.1, read on the forward strand.
AGAAACTCAAGAGTCGCCTTCAGTAAGACAAATCAAGAGTTATTTTTTCTACACTAAAGTGTTTTTACACTCTTTTGTGCTTCATTTAAGTACCACTCATTCCTCGTGAATTAGCCCATTATTTATTTTCATTTAAATCAACAAAATAAAAAAAAATTCAGTCTACTCATCTTTATCACGTCATCAACTTTAAGTCCATTTTTCTTCATCAAAGAAATTGATTTTGCTCTTGAGTCTTAACTACAAATTGCAGATAATTTGCTAAGCTTTCCAACAAATTAAATATCACATAAATCGGAAATCTAGAGTTCAACATATAGCTTAAACAAGACATATAGGTCATTACATGTGAAAATGACATTTCAACCCAAAATTAATTTGGTTTCTTTTATTCCATTATTGAATCAATTATTCTTGTAAAATGAGATCATCTTAGGATCTCATCATTCTCTCCTTCTTTTAGCGAATTCGTACTCGAATTTGTAACATTTATGAGTTATCTTCATCCTCCACATTCAAACACAAATCTTTTGAATATGTGGTATCTCTCTAAGGATTGTTGTTTCATGCTCCTTCAAAATATATAGAAAATGCACCTTTAAACAAAGAGTAAACATTAGTGGTCAAGCAAACATCTTTATATTGAAAGATAATAAAAATATTTAATGTTCGCTTCACCTCATCTTAAGCTATTGGGAAGCTTTCAATTTTCATTTTAATCTTTACCTCAAACTTTTTGTTTTCCTTGTCAAACAACTTTTTTTACCACTTTTTCATTTACTAAGAGACTCTCTACTATTTTTTCTTAGCACTTTTTATCCCTATTCTTTTTCAAATTTTTCTTCAACCTCTCTTTTATTCATTACTTTCTTTTTTTTCTTTTCTATCTCCTTATCTTTTCTCTCACAAGTTTCTTGTTTTAATGGTGCAATGATAAACTTGCAATATTAAATAAAAATTAGTACTTGTTGGTGTTGTAATTATGGTGTGCTTGACGTTCACACTTCCATGAAAGACTATGTAGCAACTGTTTCGTTTTTGTTGAGATCACATCACATACCACTTTATCTTCATATCTCTCAATCTTGAATGGCACACATACTTGTTTGGTCACCATCACTTCACCCATATCTTTAAACTTTGGAACCTCAAGGCTTGCAAGTAAGTATGGGTGTGGATGCTCAACAATTGGAATTCCAAATTTCTAAATCATAATTGTACTAGCATTGTTGATCCAATATTTTCCATCAATGGTCAAACTGCGTATCTTATTATTCACAAGATATCTAGTAAAGAAAATATTTTTCCTTGGTTTATCTTCCATGACGAACCACTAAAAAAAAAAAATCAAACTTTGCAAACAATATCTCAAAACGATGAGCAATTTTTTTTCAAATAACATCTTGCACAAACATAAGCTCTTATGCTAAATGATTACTACTCAAATGAATGGTTTGTGATTCTATGTGCCTATCATTGACAACACACCCATATCATTCGAATTATTGAAATATTTAAAAGTTGTAGAAAGAAGCAAATAACAAAAATAGAGAAGATAGAAATTGAATATATTGTGCCACACTCTTACTTCTATGCGGAAGAAGAAATGATAAGCCTAAGTGAATGATCGCCACAAAAAAATGTGATTTCTTGATAAGATTAACAGGAATGATGCAATTCAAAACAAAAAAGAGACATATAATTTGTTTGTTTTAGTTATGAAAAATAATTTTTTTAGTTTTTAAATATTAAAAAATATTTAAAAACTTTTTTGAAAACATGATTTTATAAAATAGTTCTTATGAACTTATTTCGATTTTAATCTTTTCAAACGAAAAAAAAAAATCAAAACTACTTGAATATATATATTTTTTTTTAGTTTTCACTATTCACTTTTATTCACTATTTATACTCCAAACAAACTAAACATTTAGTGTGTGAATTGCTCGGCTGTACTAAAGCCATCCACAATGGAGAGTCATTCCTCTAATAGGCATTATCTCTCTATTTTTTGCATGTGTCAATTAATAGTATTAAAATAAATAATTTTATCAAAATATAATGATATAAAGTTATCAAAATAATGATATGTCATTTATAAAGTCTTATTGAAATGTAATGATGTATACACGTAAAACTATTTTAAACACTCAAATAAAGAAACTATTGTTTAAGCACTCAAATAAGCGAGCTCCACCGTAGATTCTCTAATTAGAAACAAAAAACAAATCAATAATAAATAGTTGATATAATTTTATTTGGGTTTGCAATATTTTCTCAAAAAACTCAACCAAAATGAACAGTATCGACAAGTTGATATAATTTGACTCAATTAGGTTGTCATTGTTTAAAATATAAAAACTTGTGTTTTTTGTTTTTTGAAGAAACTTATGCTGAAAAGATATAAATAAATAAACAAATTTTCTTCAAATACTATAAAGTGATATGTAGTTTACTTTTCAAAACATATTTTGAGAATAAATTTATTAAATAAGTTTTTTAGTTTCTTATCATTAAAACAACTTTTAAAATTAGGATTATTAAACAGATATTTTTGTTATTTCTTCTTAAAAATAGTTTTCAAAAATTGAATTGCAAAGAGTATTCAAAACTAAAACCAAATCAAACATGTGTATAATCTCTCAAATACACTATGTGTATTTTTTTAATAAAATTCTTCTTTATTTTAGTATGCAATTTGACCTCGACTTATAGAAAAGACTTGTTTTGATTGACTACAAGTAGGGCGCAATAAACTAGCTTCAATTCCTAATGGCTGGTTAGAAAATTTGATTTTATACTCCCTCAATTAGACATGTTCCCCATATTTACAATTTTTGTCAATGAATTTCCCAAAATACTCCCATGTCAATGTTAAAAGAAAAAAAAAAGTCAGACAATTCACAAATACCCGCTACTTTCAAAATTTCCGACAAGTAAATTGTTTTCTCTAAAATTTTCAAACCAAAATATCAATTTTTTCAATAATTTTTTGTTATCCAAAAATTTTATTTTTCAAATTTTTTTTACACAAATTAACTACCGAAAAATTCGTTTTCGAATTTTCTAGTTGAAAATAACTATCTGAAAATTTATTTTCCAAATTTTCGTTGAAAGTTAAATACAAGTAAATTCAAAAAAACTGAATCTTCTGGGTCGATTTTTCGTTTTTACAATTTTTATTAAAATTTTTTTTACATTATTATTTTTTTCAGTGAGGAGTAGAGTAGTGAAAAACACTATAGAATATTCTCGAGTTCCACCTCCTACACAATCTAATAAGAGACACATTGTTGAGAAAATGAGAAGGAGGAACAAATAAATGCAACCTGAGCATTAGGAAGATCGTGTTCAGCCTGAGTTTGAGTTGGACCAAGAGTCGACAGTGCATCAGGATCCTGCGTATGAGGATCATATGCAGCAGGATCTTGTGTATGAGGATCACATGCAATAGAAGGAGCAGCACAATCCTATTTATAATGAATATCATATTCAGCATCAGGAAGAGCAACAATCAGATCTTTTGTCTAATCAACCTCTATTTCCTGGAATAATGTATGATCTTTTCGTTCTTAAGGATTATGAGTACCACATTTTAGCTAGAATATGGAATGGACAGGCTAGTAAATAATTTATATTACATAGTATAGTATGTATAGTTTAGTATATCTATAGTATTGTACAATATATGTATATTATAATGTACGTATATAATTTAGTATATAATTTAGTATATAATTTAGTATATAATTTATTTAAATTAATATAATTTAGTATATAATTTATTTAAGGCTTAGTTACCTTTTTAGTCTCTTTATTTTTACCAATTCAAGAAATTGATTTCCCTATTTTAAAATTTGATAGTTTTGATCCCTCATTCTGATTTTTTAACAAAAAAATGACAAAGTGACATGCTTTAAATAACATGGCATATGATACAATGTTTAACACTCATGATATCGCAATAAAATCATCTAAAAACTTAACTTTCACCTTAAAAAAAATTCAGTTTTGTAATTTAATTAATATCATATGAATAATTAATGCATCTAGATGGTTCTATATCATGAAATTGTATGGCACATCATATAAAATATGTTTTATCGTCATTTTTTAGTTTAAAAATATAAGGGATGGACCAAAACTGTCGATTTTAAAAATAGAGAGGCCAATTATGTGAATTGGTGAAAATAGAGGGAACAAAATTGAAATTAAGTCTTTATTTAAATTAATTTAAGTATTTTAATTAATGATAGTAGTTTAGTATAATATAGCATAGCAATGCATTATATAGTATAGAGGATGTTCTTATAATAATTAATTATTTAGCATGCTCTTTTAATTAATTAACTAATATAGTATAGCATACTTTGAACTAATTAACGAGCATAAAACATTATTAACTACCTAATAGTATAATTTATTGTATGTTATTTTTGAAGTAGCAATATCAATCGGTTTGAATTATAATCCCTTTTTAAAATCTTAATTTTCGAACTTAACTCAAATTAACTCAAGATTGATATTGGTTTCAAACAGAAAGTCCAAAACATTCTGGGTGAGTTAAAGATAAATAAAGCAAATAACTTCTATGCGATATGTGATTATTGAGTGAAAAATAAATAAGGATAAGGATAAGAAGATCACACAATCATGTATCCTAGTTAACCCAAGGTGGGCTACATCCAAGCCTCACAATCTGCGAGATTTTCCACTAATATATTTAGCACCAGAACGTTCTTGCATTCACACTATCTTTCTTTATCAATTTTAGAATTCACCTTTTAATTTAAAAGGATTTTTACAGTTACCTTTTAGTCCATAAAGAATTTTTACAATTCACCTTTTAATAACTAAAAGGATTTTTTACAACATACTCAAATTATCTTAAGAGATAGACTTAAGTTACAAATGATGTGAATGATAAAAGAGTTTAGGATCAAAATCTACTCAACACTTTTTTGAGATTGATTATCACCAATAACTCAATAAAGTGATCCTTGAATATAATAAGAAAGAGCTAGAGTTTTGCTTAAGAGAAAAGCTTTGTTACTTGAGTACAATTGTTTAAGTATGGAATATTTGTCTTAAAAACTCTTGCTATTGTCTTCTCCTTGATGTTCCTTTTATAGATGAGAAGATGTTTAAAAATGCTCAATATAGTCGTTACTTAACCTCTGCAAACTATTGGTCCAGATTGAACTCTATTAAACACATGTGTTATTTGGTCCACAATGTTCTTCTATAAAACCAAAATGTTCTTGATTATGTGTTTTATGGAAAATGTGGATGAGTGATTGAATGAGTGTGAAATGTCATTGTTTTATCTCAGAAGTATGTTGAGCTTTCTGAAAAAAATGCGGCAATAGTGTACCCATGTCCTTGTTGTCCTTGCTCACAGCTCATCAATCTGGTCATTGATTTTGAGTTTGTTGTGCTTCTTTGGGCCTTCAACTGGAGTTCTGGGCTTAATTATTGATCTGAGCAGTCTTGATACTCTTTAATATGAGATTTGGTGATATGATCCTGGTTGTCATGAATCACTTTCAAGGATCGTTCTAGGTAGGAAACTTACAGATTTGAGCCAAAAAACACGTTTTTGCTGGAGAACGCAATAACCGGGGCTCCGAAAGTCAAAATCAAACGATTCCAAAACGAGGTGAACGATAACGTTCCGAGACGCAAGTTAGGCTGTTGAAGGCTGTTGAATCACCGAAAACAAGTACGTAGAACTCAAGAAATGATCTCAGGTTACTGAACACGAAAATTTGTAGAATTTGAGTAATCAAGTTGATGTAAGGAAATTCAAATTATTATTTAACAAACGAACCAAGAAAAGAAAGGCGCCACAATCTAAGGATTGATAAGCCAAGAGAACGCCACAAGGATTAACAACCTTGATAAGTTCAAAGTGAATTCTTTCAAGAACTCTAGAGAGCAAAGCCTCACAAAAATAATGTTCAAAATCTTCCATAAAAAAATAAGGGTTTGCCTTTTATAGTGGCAACTCCTTACAAGTTCTGTAAATTTGGCCCAATTCATGTTTCTACAATTAGACCCAAATTTTCTTATTAATTCAGTCTACTACTTAATTAAAACTAATATTAAAATCTGATAACACATAGATGTCGCCTTCATTCCTTAACTTCTTCAATTTGAATTAAACAATTTATTATCTTGGGCTTCAATTCTTCATGACTTGTACTTGCTTCAAATAACGTGGTTATCAAGCTATTTAGAACCTCTGTTGCTTTCTTTGACCTTGCTCTTGTCATTGGAGTTCCAAGACCTTGAATATCCTCTATGTTTCCTTCCTTGGTTATGCATTCTATGTCTTCATCATTCCCTCCTTCTTGAACTGAATTTGCCCTCAAATTGCAATTTTCTTCATCTGCATCATAAGGAGACAAGTCAGCCACATTAAAAGTAGGACTAACACCATACTCACCTGGAAGATCTATTTTGTACGCATTATCATTAATTTTGGACAGCACTTGAAAAGGGCCATCTCCCCTTGGTTGAAGCTTAGATTTTCTTTGAGAAGGAAATCTTTCCTTCCTGAAATGAACCCAAACCCAATCACCTGGTTCAAACACAACCTTTTTCCTTCCTTTATTAGCTTGTCGAGCATAGCTATCCACTTTCTTTTCAATTTGTGTCTTTACTTCATATGTAATTTTCGAACATATTCAGCCTTAGCGTTCCCATCCTTATGAATTAGAATAGAACTACTTGGCAAAGACATTAAATCAAGAGAAGTGAGAGGGTTAAAACCATAAACAATATCAAAGGGAGAATAACTAGTGTTGCTATGAACAAACCTATTATATGCAAACTCAACGTGGGGCAAACATTCTTCCCATGTCTTAATATTCTTTTGGATTACAACCCTTAGAAGAGAAGAAAGTGTTCGATTCACTACCTCAGTTTGGCCATCAGTTTGTGGGTGGCAAGTAGTCGAAAAGAGAAGTTTAGTTCCAAGCTTACCCTAAAGTGTCCTCCAAAAGTGACTAATGAATTTATTGTCTCGATCACTCACAATGCTTCTAAGTATACCATGAAGTCTAACTACTTCTTTAAAGAACAAATCTGCCACGTGACAAGCATCATCCACTTTTCTGCAAGGTATGAAGTGAGCCATCTTGGAGAATCTGTTCACCACTACAAAAAATTGAATCTTTTCCGCTTTTAGACCGAGGAAGACCTAAAACAAAATCCATGGAAATATCAATCCAAGGGGAGTTAGGTATTAGTAAAGGAGTATACAAACCATGAGGCATAACTTTAGACTTAGATTTCTTACAAACAATGCATCTTTCACAAAATTTGTGTACATCAGGTTTCATGTGTGGCCAATAAAAACGTTCATGCAGCATGTCTAAAGTCTTTTGTACCCCAAAATGTCCCATTAATCCCCCCTCATGTGCTTCCTTCACAAGTAAATCCCTAATGGAACATTTCGGTACACATAACCTCTTTTCTTTAACCAAATAGTCATGATGCTTAAAATACCCATTTTGGGCCGCATGTACACAAGATTTATATATTTGAGAAAATTCGGGATCATGTTCATACAATTCCTTAATTACCTAAAAACTAATAAACTTAGTTTCAAGAGTAGAGAACAAAACATACCTTCTTGAAAGTGCATCAGCAACAACATTTGACTTACCTTTTTTATGCTTGATCACGTACTGAAATTGCTCAAGAAATTCAACCCACTTGGCATGTCTCTTGTTGAGCTTACCTTGGCTCTTTAAATACTTCAATGATTCGTGATCACTATGTATTACAAATTCCTTTGGTAAAAGGTAGTGCTGCCATGTTTGTAATGCTCTAACTAATGCATACAACTCTTTATCATATGTAGGATAATTAAGAACAGCACCATTAAGTTTCTCACTAAAATAAGCAAGGGGATGCCCTTCTTGAATCAAAACAGCCCCTATCCCCACATTTGATGCATCACATTCAATTTCAAAAGATTTAGAGAAATTAGGCAATGAAAGAATAGGTGCATGAGTTAATTTGTCTTTGAGGGTAGCAAATGCTTGTTCTTGTTTTTCACCCCATTTAAATCCCACATTCTTTTTAATCACTTCATTTAAAGGTGCAGCTAATGTACTAAAATCTTTAACAAACCTCATATAGAAACTAGCTAAGCCATGAAAGCTTCTTACCTCGTGAACATTGTTAGGAGTTGGCCACTCCTAAATAGCTTTCACCTTCTCTTGATCAACCTGCACTCCCTGTGAGCTAATAACAAAACCAAGAAAAACAACATGATTTGTATATAAAACACATTTTTCCATGTTTGCATACAATTTCCCACGCCTAAGAGCTTGCAACACACTTCTCAAGTGCAAAAGATGATCATCATAAGATTTGCTATAAATCAAAATGTCATCAAAGTAGACAACAACAAATTTCCCTAGAAACTCCCTTAACACATGGTTCATCAACCTCATGAAAGTGCTAGGTGCATTTGTTAATCCAAAGGGCATGACTAACCATTCATACAAGCCATATTTTGTTTTAAAGGCTGTTTTCCATTCATCTCCTTCTCTAATCCTAATTTGATGATATCCACTTTTAAGATCAATTTTGGAAAACACACAAGCACGATGCAATTCATCCAACAAATCATCTAATCTAGGAATGGGATGTCAATACTTTACCGTGATATTATTGATGGCTCTACAATCAGTGCACATCCTCCAAGTCCCATCTTTCTTAGGCACAAGAATAACAGGGACTGCACATGGACTTAGGCTTTCTTGCACCCATCCTTTTTGCATCAAGTCTTCAATTTGCCTTTGGATTTCTTTGGTCTCTTGGGGGTTAGCCCTATATACTGGCCTGTTGGGCAATGAAACACCTGGAACGAGATCAATTTGATGTTCTATACCTCTTATAGGTGGTAGGCCTCAAGGAACCTCTTTCGGAATTACGTCTTCAAATTCCTGCAACAAAGAAACAACTTCACTAGGAAAAGAATTAATAAGACCTGCAACCTTTGAGTCACTCTCCTTGCGCAAGAGCAATAACATTGGTTTTTTTAATTGCATAGCTTTTTGTACCTCTTTTTCTCTTATGAACAAATTTTGTGTTTTTCTCTCTTTCTTTTCACTCTCTTTTTCTTTTCCCTCTTTCTTTTGACTCTTTTTTTCTTTTCTCTTTTTTTTCTTTTCTCTCTCATTTTGGATTCATCCTCACCAACCTCTCTTGGAGACAAAGGAGCAAGAGTAATTTCGCGTTCTTTATGTACAAAAGAGAACTTATTTGTATAACCATCATGATTGCTTTTCTTATCATACTGCCATGGTCTTCTGAGAAGTAAATGACAAGCCTCCATTGGAACTACATCACATATAACTGTATCCTCATACTTCCCAATAGAAAAATTCACCTCTACTTGCTCACTCACAACCTACTCGCCTTCCTCACTAAGCCATTGAAGTTTGTATGGTTCTGGGTGGGGTTTAGTCACCAGGTTCATTTTTGACAGCATTCTTGCACTTGCAACATTAGTGCAACTTCCTCCATCTATAATTAAAGAGCATAACTTACCTTGGATGAGACATCGTGTATGAAAAATATTCTTCCTTTGCATGTCATCCAAGTCTCTTGATTGACTGCTCAACATTCTTCTAACCATGAACAAGTCTCCTCCCTCAGCAACTTCATCCTTATTCTCTTCATCACTAGATGTAGCAGATTCAGAAGATGATCCACTAGAAATATCTCCATTCTCCTTAAGCAACATGGTCTTCTTAGTTAGACATTCAGAAGCTATGTGACCTCTTCCCAAGCATTTGAAACATTTAATTTCACTACTTTTTGTTTTCTTATGAGCATCATTGGATTTATTTTGCATTCTCTAAGGTGCAACCGTGGAGGTATTTGATGAAGTAGTTCCCTCCTTCTTATTTCTATCCCTCCAACTAGAGGAATTAAAGTTAGAAGAATTCTTTCTGATACCTTTTCTCTTTAGTTGTTGTTCTACCTTAGTAGCTTGATGCACTAAGTCCTCCAACTCCATATAATTTTGTAATTCCACAACATCATTTATATCACTATTCAGTCCTTGTAAGAAACGTGCCATAGTAGCTTCCCTATCTTCACTAATATTGGCTCTAATCAAGCACACCTCCATCTCCTTATAATAATCATCCACACTTTTGCTACCTTGTGTGAGCCTTTGAAGCTTGTTGTGAAGGTCTCTATGATAGTAAGTGTTGGAACCAAGTTGGTTCTAACTATTAGGATTTTGATGTTTACAAAAGGACTCAACGTAATCGTATTTTGTACCTTGAATTATTACATTAAATACAACCAGAAAATGGAGTTTGCAGAGGCAGAAGATGCATCCAGAATGCATCCTGGAATTACCAGAAGATACTCTAGGATCACCAGAAGATATCTTTGCTTGCCCAGATCAGAAGGAAGCAATGTTAGAAGAAGACCTGGACCATACCAGAGGAATGCCTGCCAGAGGGAGAGTTTGTCCAGACCAAGAGGAATCAAATATCATATTTATTCCAGAAGTTATTCTGACCAGAAGATGGCCTAGCAGTGAGAAATTAAAACAGCCCAGACTTGTTCCAGACTCAACCAGAAGATAAGTTAATGAGTCCAGAACAAGAGAATCAATCCAGATTTGACCCATATCAGAAGATAGCATGGTTCAGGGTATGAAACTAAGTCCATAACATAAGAAATGATTTCTAGAATTGATCCAGACCTGATCCAAAATCAAAGGTAAAATGTCCAAACTGAAATATTACTTATCCAGATTTAATTTCAGTTTAATCCAGACCAAGTCCAGAATTGGTCCAGATCAGAGGGAAGATTTCTAGATCAATGGTTCAGAAATAATTATTTGGCCCAGTGTTGGCCGAGATCAGAAGATCAGACCACGGCCCAGTGTTGGCCGAAATCAGAGGGTCAGGATGTGTGGTCCAGCAATGGCCGAGATCAGAGGATTGTAGCATATCAGGTACAAGTCATGGATGGCCGATTACTTGGCAATTAGATTCATAGTGTTGTAATTCCTTCTACAATCTGGGATTGTCAGATTGGCAGGAGAAGACAGGAGCTGTATTCCTCAAGAGTCTAGGATTGTTAGACTGTTTGAGAAGACTGACTTGGAGGGTTAGTAGAACGGTTGTAATTCAAGGTTTGAATTAGTGAAATCCTTCAAGGTGAAGGGACTGGACGTAGCCTCGTTAACGGTGAATCAGTATAAAAATTGTGAGTTTTATTTTTACTTTATATCCGCTGCTAACTCTGTTTTTAATCATACATCAATTTTTGTTTTAAAAGTGTAAAAAACAGGAAAAGTATTCAAGTTAAGTCAAACACAATTCAACCCCCCCTTCTCGTGTTTGCACCTTCAATTGGTATCAGAGCCTGGTTTCAAGGCTGAGCACTTAACAGTGTTTGAGGAAAGGTCCAAGGGGTTCAACATGGCAGAATCAAGAGAAGAATTTGGAGGCAACATCAACAGACCACCACTGTTTGATGGGGAAAGGTTTGAGTATTGGAAGGACAGAAGGAGAAGTTTTGTCATATCTCAAGATCCTGAACTATGGAAGATGATAGTCAAAGGATACACTGCACCTACTGATCTAGAAGATCCAACTAAAAAACTAGACATGAATGATATGAAACCAGATCAGAGCAGATTACACAAACTTCGTCACAAGTTCAGATACATCATGATCAATGCCATCACATTCAAGGAATTTGACAGATGCACAAATAAAGAAACAGCAAAGAGCATATTTGACAGTCTGGTTTTGACCTATGAAGGAACCCAGCAGGTTCAAGAAGCAAGGGCTAACATACTGGTCAAACAGTATGAGATGTTCAAGATGGAAGATGATGAAAACATTGATGGAATGTTCTGCAGATTCCAGAGTCTAATATCTGGACTGAAGGTCTTGAAGAAAAGCTACACAATAGCAGATCATGTCAAGAAGATTCTAAGAAGTTTACCAAAACAGTGGAGACCAATGGTTACTGCAGTTCAGGAAGAAAAAGATCTGAATAACTTAAGACTTGAAGACCTGATCAGCTCACTCAGGTCTCATGAAATAGAACTGGAAGAAGATGAACCAAGGAAGAAGAAGAATCTGGCTCTGAAGTCGAAACAGAAGAAAGTTGCAAAGGTAGCATCAGAATCAGAGGATAGTGACAGTGACTGTGATGATATGGCTTACTTAACCAAAAAGATGGTTAAGATCTGGGAAAACAGGAATAGAAGAAGCTTCAAGAAGAAACATAACAACAGAGGAAAGGAAAAATCTGACAAGAAGAATATTGTTTGTTATGGATGCAATAAACCTGGACATATCAAGTCAGAATGTCCTAATCTGGAAAAAGTAAAACAACACAAGAAGAGTTCCAGATTCAGAAAGAAGGGTCTGATGGCAGTCAAGGATGTATCAGAATCAGAAGAAGAATCGTCTGATGAAGAAGAGGCAGAAACAGCAATGAAGGCACACATCAGGTCTGCTTCTGGACCTCATAAAGGCACGAATTCAAGAAGGAAAACAGGCAGAAGGAAGAATGATCGAAGCAATCATTCAGGAAAATCTGGAAGCACATCAGAGGAAGCAATTCTGTCTCTGATGGCTCATACCAACTCAAGCTCTGGATACAGCTCAGGCTCTGGAACAGAATCAGAAGATGAAGACAGTGAGGTATTTTCTGATCTCTCTAAATCTGAACTAATTGAAACTTTAAAAGACTTGTTAAATGCAAATAATAAGATGTCTTTAAAACTGAAAACTCTTAGGGAAGATAAGAAAAATCTAACCAAAGAAGTCCAAGTTTTAAAGAATCGAAATTCTAAGTATGCAACTGAAAACAAAGATTTTAAAACTGAAGTTGCAAGACTCAAGTATGAAAACCAAACTCTCAAAAGTAATATTTGTTCCACTTCTGAAACTGTTTGTAAATCTGATGTGCATGAGCAATTTTTTCAAAACTTCATTTCAAATGGAATGGAAAGAAGTAAATATGCATCTATGATTTATGGAAACAGTAACTTTGGAAAGAGAGGTATTGGTTTTACAGAAACAACTACTAAAAGTAAAGTTGTTCATTCTGATGTTTTATGTATTGTTTGTGCTAAGAAAGGTCACTCTGAACTATCTTGTCCAATGGTAATATCTGAACAAGATCAGAGAGTTGTTAAGACTAACAAACCTGGACCCAATCAGTTATGGGTACCAAAAGATCAAATTGTCTATGTTGCAGATATTCTGAGCAACCAGAAGGAGACACCAAAAATGGTGCCTGGACAATGGATGTTGGCAATGCACAAGCAGAAGAAGGTTTATGTTCCAACATCTACCAAACAGAAGCCAAGTGACTCTGGTAGAAGAAGAACTGGTCAACACAATACCTATCAGAACCAGAACCAGAATCATAGGAGGAACAGGAAATATCAAAGATATCACACGAATCAGTACAGGAACTGGAACCAGAATCAGAATTGGAACCAGTATCAGAGGAACAGGAACTGGAACCAGTATTAGAGGAACAGGAACTGGAACCAGAACCAGAACTGGAACGAGTATCAGAGGTACAAGAACTGGAACCAGTATAAGAGGCACAGGAACTAGAACCAGAATCAACATTGGAATCAGAATCAGTACAAGAACCAGAACCTGAACAGGTATCAGTATCAAAGGTTAAGGTATAATCATCAGAATTACTCTAATTATGAGAATCAGTATAATTACCAGAATCACCATAAGTTCCAGAATCACCAGAGGAACATGGTGTATCAGCCAAAGCAGAAAGACAAGAATCAGAATCAGGAGAGTTCTTCAAACACTCCAGTGAGATTCATCAAGACTACAAACCTGGAAGCAAATTCAAATCCCCTCATCCAAACCATGTAATCACAGAACATAAAGATTAGGAATCTGAAAATCAGAAGCAAGAGGATTTTCAGAGTAAAACTGAAATTGTTGACATAGAGGTTACATCTTGCTGTAAATACTATTATTATTTGATATTTATGTTTACTGTGATAACAAGAAGCTTGATCTTAACAAATCAAAGCTAGATGAGTATTTTGCAGGTTTTCAAACTTTCAGAAGAACCAGGTGATTCACACGAATTGAATACTTTAGCAGAAACACCATTCCAGTGGGCTCAAAAACAAGCAGAAATCACCAGAAGCAGAATTAATGGTTAGGCTGTATTGAGTTAAATTTTAAATTATTTGATTTGCATTATGTAATATGACAAACTGCTTGATCTTGACAAATCAAAGCAAGATAAAAATAGTGCAGGTTCACCAGAACCAAAGGGAGCAGAAGCACAAGAAACAGAAGTACCTGGAAAGAACCAGAAGCTGATTTATCAGAATCAGAAGCTGTTACAGATCTTCCAGAACCAGAAGTTGATGCGAACCAAGCAATGTTGATGAAGCTTTGGCAGAGGAAGGTTGGATACTTGCAATGCAAGAAGAGCTGAATGAATTCCAAAGGAATGATGTTTGGGATCCGGTATCCAGACCAAACAAAAACATTATTGGAACCAAGTAGGTGTTCAGAAATAAACTCAATGAAAAAGGTGAAGTGGTAAGGAACAAAGCCAGATTAGTAGCTCAAGGATACAAACAATAGGAAGGTATAGACTACACTGAGACTTTTGCTCCAGTGGCCAAGTTAGAAGCAATTAGAATTCTTTTATCATTTGCGGCTAATCATGATATAATGCTGTATCAAATGGATGTTAAAAGTGCATTCTTAAATGGCTACATAAGTGAGGAAGTCTATGTCAAACAGCCCCCTGGATTTGAAAATTCTGATTTTCCAGACCATGTTTTTGAACTTAAAAAATCTTTATATGGTTTAAAACAAGCACCAAGGGCATGGTATGACGGACTTAGTAACTTTCTGCTTAAGAATGAATTTAACAGAGGCCAGATTGATAATACTCTATTTAGGAAATCCATTAAAAATGATATTTTGATTATTCATGTTTATGTTGATGATATCATATTTGGATCGACTAATGGCACTCTGTGCAAAGAGTTTTCTGACCTAATGCAGAAAGAGTTCCAAATGAGCATGATGGGAGAACTCAAGTTCTTCCTGGGAATTCAGATTCATCAAGGTAAATCATGTATACTCATTCACCAATCTAAATACACTAAAGAACTTCTTAAAATGTTCAAAATGAGTGAATGTATGCCTATGGCCACCCCCATGCACCCAACCTGCTCACTTGAGAAAGATGAAACCAACCAAAAGGTAGACCAGAAAAGATACAGAGGTATGATTGGATCCCCTCTTTATTTAACTGCTTCTAGACCTGACATCTTGTTTAGTGTTTGTGTTTGTGGCCGTTTTCAAGCTAACCCTAGGGAATCCCATATAACTGCTGTGAAACAAATTTTAAGATACCTTAAAGGAACCACCAACCTTACCCTGTTATACAAGAAAACCCCCACCTACAAACTCACAGGTTTTTGTGATTCTGACTATGCTGGAGACAAGCTGGAAAGGAAAAGTACAAGTGGCAACTGCACTTTCTTAGGTGATAACTTGTTCTCTTGGTCAAGCAAAAGACAAAGCACCATTGCCATGTCAACAGACGAAACTGAGTATATATCAACAGCAGGATGCAGTTCACAGTTACTCTGGATTAAACATCAACTTGAAGATTACAACATCTTTGAAACCAATATCCCTTTGTTCTGTGATAACACTTCATCCATAAACCTAACCAAGAACCCTATCTTACACTCTAGAGCAAAACACATTGAAATAAAACACCATTTCATTAGGGACCATGTTCAAAAAGGGACTTTAAGCATCCAGTTTGTGGACACTAATCATCAATGGGCTGACATCTTCACCAAAGCATTACCAGAAGATAGGTTCGAGTTCATCAAGAAGCATCTCAGCATTACCTCCATATCTGACTAGCTCAAGTAGTCATCGTAGGAGCATTTAAATTTCTTGTAATTTTATTTTCTGTCTTTTATTTTTTGTTTTACTTTTTGTAATTTGTAAAGAGAAAAACAAAAAATACAAAAATAGTAGGACCACTTTTTGGCTGATGATAAAAAGGGGGAGAGAGAGAGAAAGGAGAAATAAGTAGAAAAGGAGAGATAAAAAGAAAGAAGGAGCGAAAAAGAAAGAGATGAAAAGAGTAGAAATAAGTAGAAAAGGAGAGGCATCAGGGAGAGAGAAAAAGGAAGAGTGAAAAAGAGAAGGAGTTGAAAAGGAGAGGAAATAGGGAGAGAGAAAAACAAAGAGAGAAAAAGAAAGAGTGAAAAGAGAAGGAGTTGAAAATGAGAGGAAGCGTGAAGAGAGAAAAAGAAAGAGAGAATAAAGAAGGAGTTGAAAAGGAGAGAAGAAGAGAAGAAAAGAAAGAGTGAAAAGAGAAGGAGTTGAAAAGGAGAGTATCAGACTTAGGGGGAGAGATTGGTCTGAGGGGGAGAAATTCAAGTCTTCGAGTTACAAGCTAGCAAAATAAGTTAAGGTTTTATCATCATCAAAAAGGGGGAGATTGTTGGAACCAAGTTGGTTCTAAGTCTTAGGATTTTGATGTTTACAAAAGGACTCAATGTAATCATTTTTTGTACCTTGAATTATTACATTAAATACAACCAGAAAATGAAGTTTGCAGAGGCAGAAGATGCATCCAGAATGCATCCTGGAATTACCAGAAGATACTCTAGGATCACCAGAAGATATCTTTGTTTGCCCAGATCAGAAGGAAGCAATGTCAGAAGAAGACCTGGACCATACCAGAGGAAAGCCTGCCAGAGGGAGAGTTTGTCCAGACCAAGAGGAATCAAATATCATATTTATTCCAGAAGTTATTCTGACCAAAAGATGGCCTGGCAGTGAGAAATTAAAACAGCCCAGACTTGTTCCAGACTCAACCAGAAGATAAGTTAATGAGTCCAGAACAAGAGAATCAATCCAGATTTGACCCAGATCAGAAGATAGCATGGTTTAGGGTATGAAACTAAGTCCATAACATAAGAAATGATTTCCATAATTGATCCAGACTTGATCCAAAATCAAAGGTAAAATGTCCATACTGAAATATTACTTATCCAAATTTAATTTCAGTTTAATCCAGACCAAGTCCAAATTGGTCCAGATCAGAGGGAAGATTTTCAGATCAATGGTTCAGAATTAATTATTTGGCCCAGTGTTGGCCGAGATCAGAAGATCAGACCATGGCCCAGTGTTGGCCGAAATCAGAGGGTCAGGATGTGTGGTCCAGCAATGGCCGAGATCAGAGGATTGTAGCATATCAGGTACAAGTCATGGATGGCCGAAATTAGAAGATCAAAGGGTTAGGAAGTGTGGTCCAGGGATGGCCGAAATCAGAGGATCACAACATATTAATTAATATGGTCCAGATGTGGACTAGCACAGAAGATCAAATGGTTCAGATTTAATCAGGAGGATCAACGGTGGAGATTTTAATTTATTTTAATCAAAGTATTAAAAAGATTTGTTACAAAAATAAAAGTGAGGTATAGTGGAATTCAGGAGCTGTGGCGGGAAGCAACTAAAGACTTGATTGGCCAGTTATTTTTGAAAGAAATCTGAAGCTTAAAAAAAGATGTCTTTTTATTTAAATAAATCCCAATTGGTCAATTTATTTTTACAGAGAATCCAGCAAGATTCAGCTCGAATTTAAGCATTGGAAGAGGCCCTAATCTAGATCCATAAAAGGAGGCTCAAGGCAGAATACTCATCATCGAATATCACAAAAGAGTCATACACTTCCAAAGCGAACACTCAAGTTTTCAGATAGGTCAATTGTGAGTTCCAACTTTCAAGAAGCAAGCACTCGTGTTAGTTTCTTTCCACTGTGTCAAATCTAAGTTGTTGAAGTAGAGTCTACAATCTGAGGGAGTCAGTAGGGGTAGCAGATTACTTGGCAATTAGATTCATAGTGTTGTAATTCCTTCTACAATCTGGGATTGTCAGATTGGCAGGAGAAGACAAGAGCTATATTCCTGAAGAGTGTAGGATTGTTAGACTGTTTGAGAAGACTGACTTGGAGGGTCAGTAGAACGGTTGTAATTCAAGGTTTGAATTAGTGAAATCCTTCAAGGTTAAGGGACTGGACGTAGCCTCGTGAACGGTGAATCAGTATAAAAATTGTGAGTTTTATTTTTACTTTATATCCGCTGCTAACTCTGTTTTTAATCATACATCAAGTTTTGTTTTAAAGGTTTAAACACAGGAAAAGTATTCAAGTTAAGTCTAACACAATTCAACCCCCCTTCTCGTGTTTGCACCTTCAGTAAGAAGGAACAAATCTCTTCCGCATTAACCTCTTCATCTCCACCCAGCTATCCACCATTGGTTCTTCATACCTCACTCTTTCTTTTTGTAATTGGTCCCACCAAATGAGTGCATAATCAGTAAATTCCATGGCTGCCACCTTTACCTTCTTCTCTTCCGTGTAATTATTGCATGAAAAAAGTTGTTCAATTTTCATCTCCCACTCAAGGTAAGCCTCCGTATCACTTTTTCCCTGAAACGATGGTATTTTAAGCTTCACTCCCTCTATTCTATCTCCTCTACCACCATCTTCAGTTTCTCTTCTCCTTCTTCCACCTCCTACATCACCATGATTTTCGTGATTTTCTAACTGTTCAATTCTAGCATGTAAATCTTCAGTATGTTCCCTCAGCATTCTTTGCATTTGGGCAGTTATAGCTTTTACTAACAATCTGTTGTTTCCCCCTTGAGGAGGGGTATCATCACCACTTATTCCTGCCATATCTTAAACAAAAAGAAAACAAACAAAAGTGAAAGAACAGGACCTCACCACACAGCTCACGTGTTTACACTCTTGAATTTATCACTCGTGTTTCACTCAATTTTGGCTTTTTCAATAATGAATCCCTCTTGCCTTTTTCCACTCAATTGCTCTCTTCAAGTTCTTAATTGAATCAGCAAGAACCTCAATATTTTGAACCAAAAAAAAATTGGTACGAAAACTTAACGTAACACAAAGCAATAGTAATGTGATTGAGAAAAGAAAATTACTTTTAGGATTTTTGTCGAACAAGTAGTGTGCAGTACTTTTTTTTATATATATATTATATTTTTTGTATATATATATTAGGATTTTTGTATATATATATTATATATATATATATTTTTTTTTTTGTATATCTTTTTTTTTTGTAGCAGCAACACACAAATTCACTAAGGACGGCAATTCAAACAACAGAAACACAATTAACAATTTATGTTTCACAACAAAAAAAATAAAAAATGCATAAACAGAATTTTACTCAATTCCAAACCTAGAGACAAACTCTGGTACCAAATGATATGATCCTGGTTGTCATGAATCACATTCAAGGATCGTTCTAGGTAGGAAACTTACAGATTTGAGCCAAAAAACACGTTTTTGCTGGAGAACGCAATAACCGGGGCTCCGAAAGTCAGAATCAGATGATTCCAAAACGAGGTGAACGATAATGCTCCGAGATGCAAGTTAGGCTGTTGAATCACCGAAAACAAGTGCGTAGAACTCCAGATATGTTCTCAGGTTACTGAACATGAAAATTGGTAGAATTTGAGTAATCAGGTTGATGTAAGGAAATTCAAATTATTATTTAACAAACGAACCAAGAAAAGAAAGGCGCCACAATCTAAGGATTGATAAGCTAAGAGAACGCCACAAGGATTAACAACGTTGATAAGTTCAAAGTGAATTCTTTCAAGAACTCTAGAGAGCAAAGCCTCACAAAAATAATGTTCAAAATCTCCCATCAAAAAAAAAATAAGGGTTTGCCTTTTACAGTGGCAACTCCTTACAAGTTCTATAAATTTGGCCCAATTCATGTTTCTACAATTAGACCCAAATTTTCTTATTAATTCAGTCTACTACTTAATTAAAACTAATATTAAAATCTGATAACACATAGATGCCGCCTTCATTCCTTAACTTCTTCAATTTGAATTAAACAATTTATTATCTTGGGCTTCAATTCTTCATGACTTGTACTTTCTTCAAATAACGTGGTTATCAAGCTATTTAGAACCTCTGTTGCTTCCTTTGACCTTGCTCTTGTCATTGGAGTTCCAAGACCTTGAATATCCTCTATGTTTCCTTCCTTGGTTATGCATTCTATGTCTTCATCATTTGGACTATGGAGAATGATATGTCTTAATTATGTCTTTAAAAGAGAATAACTAGAATGTTCTTTTGTAAAACCAAAATGTTATTTTATAAAAACCAGAATGTTCTTTTATAAAAACCAGAATGTTCTTCTGATCGATCTTCAATTCAAGTAAGATATGATGTTCTTGGTTTCTTTCATCATGAGATCGTTGATTTTTCTATGAATGTATTTGATCACCTATCTTTTAATAAATCACTCAAAAGCACAAGTTAAATAAAAACATAATCAGACTCATGATTAATGATTAATTAATTGTTTATTTATCCTCAAAATACTTGATTTTTGATTTTGCCTCAACAATTTTTATTAAACAAGATAGATGTGCATTGAAAATTGTTTGGAATGGAAACAAACATGAAAAATTCATTGATTTAGATATGTATTACCTACTCATATAGATCAATGGATTACTATATGAGGCTTATGTCCTCTACAAAGATGTAGTTTGCATTTGATTGATGGTAATCTTGTATCTACATTTTCTTATCGATGACACGCAAAGGCTAGTTCATTTCAAATGTCATTTGGTGAAATGACTATTACTCTTGACGACGTTAGGGGTTTGTTGAGCATACCATGCTATGGGAAGTTATTTTCACCTCCAACTAACATGACCGATTTGGTAAATCTTTCTGTTGTTGAGTTATTGAGAGTGGATGACGCAAAAGCTGTGAATGAGACTAAGGCTAATAGAGTTGCTTGTTATAGTTTTGAATGGTTGAAAGTTGTATTTTTTAAGAAACATCGTGAAGGCCAACTTGACTGTGTAGTGATGGCATACCTACTTCATTTGGTAGAGTGTACTATACTAGCTAACAAAAGTTTTACCCTTCTATCTGCAAAGTATCTAATTCTTTTTCAAGACCTTGATACTTGTGGTAAATGGGCATGGGGATTGGTTGCTCTTGTTGTTTTATGTAAGACCCTTAATTTTTTAATTAA
Source organism: Cicer cuneatum (assembly GCA_037974295.1). Taxonomy (NCBI): domain Eukaryota; kingdom Viridiplantae; phylum Streptophyta; class Magnoliopsida; order Fabales; family Fabaceae; genus Cicer; species Cicer cuneatum. Next base: position 24,670,186 of record JBBPBO010000004.1, read on the forward strand.
AATTATGGAATTAATTTTAAGTGTATTTGGAGATATTTGTAAAATATTTAATATATGTATGTTTTGAGTAAATATATATATATATATATATAAATATTTATTTTGGAGGATGAATAAAAATTATTGGATGAAGATTAAATAAATTTAATTACGAGTAATTAAATTAATCGGGCAGTTAATTGAGGATTAGTGGCTAATTGCAAGACAATTAAGTGCTGAAGGATCCAACATTATTTTAACATTATTTTTGGGTGAGGTGGCACCACAAAAGCCTATAAATAGGAGTGAGAAGGATGGTGAAATCAGAACACCATCCCTCCTTCCTCACTGCCCATACTGCATGTAACAGTACCCCATTTTCCCTCCCATTCTGTTTCTGTTTTCTGTCCCAGCTCACGATTTCAAAGTGAAAAAGAGGGAGTTCCTCAAAAGCACCATTACTTGAAAATCCAAGCATCAAACCAGAAAACCCCCAGTATTAAAGTTAATCCTCACATCATTACAGAGCTAGAGAACTCAGTTTTGTAGCAGCAAACCCAGGCGGCAGTTTCGCCGTTTTTGACGCATACACTTTAGCAGAAGCAGAACACGCAACAAGGGTAAGGGCACCTTCCACTTTCTAGTTGCATTAGGGCTGTAAGTGCATAACTTTCATTACATTACTAGTGTTTTCATTACTGTTTTGAAACTGGTTTGCCTGATGCTTGAAAGAAATGAAAAATGCATTTTTTTGTTGTTTTAAAAACTCTGTGATGATTGCTGTTTGGGCTGAATGCACTAAAAGTTGTGTTGTTATATGGGAAAGTGGAAAAATTTCTTATATGTTATTTTAAACATGATTAAAATGCATGTTCATAAAACTGTTTTGAAATGCAAAAATGCATTCTGTTGGTGTTTTGCTGCTGTGTGATGCTTGCATGTTATTTTGGTGTGTTGTGAAAGCTGAAATGCTTGCATGTTATTCTGGTGTGTTGTGAAAGCTGAAATGCTTGCATGTTATTCTGGTGTGTTGTGAAAGCTGAAATGCTTGCATGTTATTCTAATGTGTTGTGAAAGCTGAAATGCTTGCATGTTATTATGATATTGAGAAAACTGAAATGCTGTATGATGTTCTGATGGTTTGAAAGTCTGGATGATTTGTTGTTGATGACTCTGATTCTGTTTCTGTTTGAGTGATTCTGATGATGTTGATGATTTAAAAAGAAAAGGGATTTTTAATGAGGAAAGTATTGTCTGGAAAAAGGTGCTGAATCTGTTTTCATGTTGGTTGTTTGTTTTTAAAAGAAAACAGTTTGAAAAGAGTTGGAATCTCAGGAAAATTTCACTGGTTTTCGAAGGTGTATTCAAATACAACATGTGTGTATTCGACTACAACCTATCAAGTTTCTGTTTTACTTAAGTTTTCAAACTTGTATTCGAATACGAGCCCTGTATTCGAATATAGAGGAAGGATTTTTGCTTCTGACTTAGCATCTGTATTTGACTACGACTATGTCGTATTCGAATACAGAAGTGGGATTTTAACACTGTATTCGCATCTGTATTCGACTATAGGCATGCTGTATTCGAATACAGAATGCAGATTTTCACTAGTTTCAGCTTATGTATTCGAATACAATGGGTCTGTATTCGAATACAGATTCGTGTTTTTCCAGAAGCACAGTTTTTAGCTTCTATATTCGAATACAAGGAAGCTGTATTCGTATACAGATTCGTGTTTTCCAGAAAATCAAGTTTTAAACACTGTGATATGCATTTTAAAGTATTGAGAAACCTTGAGAAGGGTTAAAGTGATTTTAAATGGAGTTCTTGAAATATTTTGAAGAGGAGAGGATGAAGTATTGAAAACCTTTAATGATCTAGGAGAAAATGTTGAATTTTTCAAGGTTTTGTCTTCTGTATTCGACTACAGGCATGCTGTATTCGAATACAGGATGTTAAAATTGCAGTTTCATGCTTCTGTATTCGAATACAAGGGGTCTGTATTCGAATACAGATTCGAGTTTCCAGATATTCCAAGTTTTTAAGAGTGTTTTGAAAACCCTGAGTGTTTGGGGAATGTTGGGATTGTTGTGGGGGATTAAAATGGAACTTTTGGTGATATTTTGAAGTGGTGGTGATGAAGTTTTTAAGACTTTACTGATGTAGTGAAAGATGTTTTTTTGTGCACTGAGACTGCCTCTGTATTCGAATACCAGAGGGCTGTATTCGAATACAGAGTGTAATTCTGCACTATTTTTGGCTTCTGTATTCGAATACAGAGAAGCTGTATTCGAATATAGATTCGTAAAATTCCAGAAATCCCAGTTTTAAACACTGCATTTGAATTTTAAGAGTTTGGGAAAACATTTCAAAATCTTAATGAATACTTGGCTGTTTAGTCATGTTTGTGATGATGATAATCCTAATTGTGCTGAGATATTTTAAACATGATGGAAAGGCATGAATTTTGTGATTTTTGCATACTGTTTCCAGAGAAGTGAAACACTGCATATTCATGCATTGCATAGTCAAGTGGTACCCACGATGGGCCACAGAGTAATGCGCAACCACGTGCTGATCTGTTGAGCGATTGCACGAGTGCTGGTCTGTTGAGCGACTGCACTAAGTACTGATCTGTTGAGCGATTGTACTTTGGTATATAGGTGCTGGTCTGTTGAGCGACTGCACTGGTACTAGACTGTTGAGCGTCTGTACCCTGAAATGCGCAGCCACGTGCTGATCTGTTGAGCGATTGCACGAGTGCTGGTCTGTTAAGCGACTGCACTAGGTACTGATCTGTTGAGCGATTGTACCTTGGTATATGTCAAACGTGCTGGTCTGTTGAGCGACTGCACGAGTGCTGGTCTGTTGAGCGACTACACTAGGTGCTGATCTGTTGAGCGATTGCACCTTGGTCTTGAGGGCCGTTAAAGTCAAACATATTGTGCTGGTCTGTTGAGCAACTGCACCTTGGTGATTCCAAGAAAATTGTATACATGAGCATATACATATTGCATTGAGGGATTGACCGGTGGGTCACGTTTGAATATATGATGAATGGTTGGAAATTGAATGTGTGTGAGTACTGTTCAGAATCTGAATTTTTGATTTAATGATTGTGATTTGCTGAGGTGTTGTTTGTACTTACCACATACTTCATAATAATTGGCTGCTGTTTTTGAAAAGGCATATATGTCATTAAATTTCAAATGAGCATTATTATTTTCCTCATCATCATATGTTATACCATGGATATATTTGTTGCTGTGAAATATATGCTATGTGATTATTTGTTAATTTCGGTCGGTGACCCTTGCTATTATATTGTGGAAATTGGGCTTTTCCCTCAGATGCCCCCCAAATCCATGCCACCTGTGGGAACCCGAACGACGGAAACGTCGTTAGACTTCCTTGATCGCTATTCGCGCACTGCTTGGGTATTCGATCCCATCTCAAGCAGGGCGACTTACACGGGGTGGTTGGAGAGGACGAGTAGGACAGACGGCGTAGCGGATTTCGTGGAGCGCACACATACGAGTATAGATTTTCCCGTGCCTTCCCGTTTGGTATTGGAGGCGCACGGAATTTTCGACGATGCTGAGAAGTCCGCTAGAGGGGTTGAGACGGAGGCCACCGTAGGTGTGGTGACTCCCAACCCGGTGGTTGGAGGAGATGTACATGAGTCTGAGGCAGAAGGGAAGAATGATGAGCCGAAGCCAGTAGCAGCTGAGATTCCGGGTCCGTCCAGGATCTCCGATGATTGTTATGAGATTCCGGCGCCGCCGAAGCGACCGCGACTATGTATTGATCTGACTTCGGAGGAGTCCGACCCCTCTTTGTATGATGAGGAGGAGGAGGAGGTCACGTCGAGGCGAGCGGCAGATTCGGAGGAGACTTGCTTGGGATGCGGAGGAAATCCGTGCTACTGTAGCTTTAGCGCATGATCAGTTAGACTTGATGTTTAGGCTTTGAGCTGGAAATGTATTTTGTTTTTATTTTGAAAAACAATTGTTGTACTACTTATTCCGCACTCTGATATTGTCTTTTGGGAATGTTATGACATTATTATCTTTAAAAAAATGTCTTATTGTTTATTATTAAATTTCTAGAATTAAGTATTTATTGAGATTAGATGAATTTATTTTGTTACGTTCATCGATTAATCTACGGCGTATTATTTTACGAAAAACTTTATTTTAATTAAATCTGGAAAATCATTTTATTATTGAAAAAAAAAATATGCACCCGCGCTGTGTTTTAAACTCGGGGTGTTACATTTTATATGACCTAGAGATGGTACCATGCCTGCAACAAAGCAGATGATAAGATATTTATCTATTTTAGGTACATATTTTATATTTTATTTTATGATTTTTTTTAAAATTTATTATATTGTTATTTTATAAACTACTTATTTAATTATTTTAACTTTTAAATTATTTTATAGACCTAGATTTATTAGTATTTCCCTAATATTTGTAAACGTAGTCTGAATGAACCTATATCCTCACGGTCAAGGATGTAATAATTGAGTGCTAAACAAACATCCGAGAATGTTGCATATTATAGAGCAAGGTTGAATGCTGTGGGACCTACAAATGTTATTTGGACGTCAAATTATGATGAGGACGCCACAATAGAATTTCATTATACATTGATGTTTACAGGCTACATTCATTGGTGCTCCAAGATGGTACTTTATTTGTCAGAGAGGTGCCTTCAATTGTTTAGATATATATGGTACATCCCTTCTACACCACCAGTGTTCGTTTTCTATGATGTTGATGTTGAATGGGGTATGTACACGAACTTTATTCAATCCCACCACACTAGATTGCATCCAGTCGCATATCCACACGAATGAGTTTAGCGATATAGGATATCTCATCATCAGATGATCCCTTATGTTGTTGCAGCAACTCCCTATTTTGACGTTTTTAATGCTAGTGCTCATGGTTTTGATGTTGGTGCCCCTGGTCCTGATGTTGGTCCTGGTGGCCATGGTCCTGATAATGGTGTTTTGTTCTTGTCGTTGAACTTGAAGCCATGAGTCCTAATTAATGGTATACATAGTGTCAAAAAATGGGTGGTCTTATACAATAGAGCTTGGACTTATAGACGCTAGATCTTGATGACGAGGTGTATCTCCTCTTAGAGAGAACCTTACACAGATCTTGCAATGAGAATTATCATTAATATTATAGTTGTATTTTGTTTGTATTATGTTATTACTTAGACTTATTTATTTTGACTACTTTATTGCTATAAACTGATTTTTATATTTGTAATAACAAAATAAAAAACTTCAGTCCACTCATCTTAACCACGTCACCAACTTTAAGTCCATTTTTTGCCGTGAAAAAAGTTGATTTTGCTCTTAAGTGGAACAACCAAATTGTAGATAAGTTGCTAAGCTTTCTAATTAATCAAACATCATGTCATTTAGACATCTAAAGCTCTAGATATATCCAAAGCAAGACATATAGGTCATCACCTATAAAAATGACGTTTTCAACCAAAATGATTTTAGTTCTTTTTATTTCATTATTAAATCAATTCTTTTTGTAAAAAGAGATCATCTTAGGGTCTCACCACTCCCCGTCAAAAAAGAAGATGTGGATATGCATAGGCGGCAGATAGTAGATTGTGGTGACTTTCCAATATGAAAGAAAGACTGGGTTTGTTCTGTTTTATTGTGGAATCGTTGGACACTCCCAAGTTTTTTGTGACAAGAGGTTCCAAGCTGAGGTGTGGGAAAGTGCTCGAGGTTGGAGTCCGTTGTTACGGGCTAAGGCCAGAAGGACTGGTGTTGGTGCTGGGAACAGATGGCTTCGAATGGCAGGGTGGAAGTTTCCGTTCAGTTCTAGGCCGGGATACAACTACGTGGCGACCACATTATTATGAATTAAATGACGCCAATCATAGTGCAAACACGGTTACGGTAACTGACGATAATACTAATGTTGCATTAATTGCGACAAAATCAAAAGTGGCAATTGTGACTGAATCTAGCGCAAATAATAAGGAACTGGTGTTAAGTGTGAAGAATCCGACCCAACAGGTTGTCTCACGCAAATCAGCAAACTCAACTGACAAGGTTGCACAGCGTCGCAAAAAAGTGGTGTTATATGAAGATGATGTTCAAAAGAAAAGAAGCAGGTCAAAAGGGGAAGAGTCAAGTGGACTCAAGGAAGCATGTAAGATTAGGGAAGTGGAGGTCAACAATAATATGTGAGAATCAAGATGAGAATGAAATTTTAGTCGAGGATGTTTCTGTTTTTACTAATCTATTGTACAATGAGAACAAAATATTGGCGGGTACTCCTCAACAAGCCTGCCATCACAAATGAGTCAATTAAGTTGGAACGCCCAAGGATTGGGTAATCTTCTTGCAGTTCCTAATTTAACGTACCTAGTTCAGAATTACAAGAATTACAATCCAGATGCTTTATTTCCGTATAAGACTTTGGTGAACTCTAATAAAATTGAAGATTTGTGGTGTTTGTTGGGTTATGATCCTTGTTTTACTACTTATAGAGACGATAGAGGATGGAGAATTTCATTATTATGGCGAGCCTCTATGAATTGTGTGGTTGCTAGATTTTCCCAAAATTGTATTGATTTTGTTGTTACGGACTAGAAAAGGGGAATTGGCATCTAACTAGGTACTATGCATATCCGGAGAGTAGTTGTAGACGGGAGGCTTGCAATTTCCTCCGAAGTCTTTCTGAAAAGTCACCATTACCATGGTGCATATTAGGTGACTTTAATAACATACTCTCGACCGATGATAAAAAGGGATGGGCGGATAGAGCATCGTGGTTGATTTGCGGGTTTTATTTGACATCCATACCTAAGGGTACCCCATTACGTGGTTTAAGAGTTTGGGCACAAATAGAGTAGTGGAAGAGAAGTTACACTGAGCAATGGCAACACATTCGTGGCATCAATTCTTCCCACAAACATGAGTGGAAAATTTAGTAGCTCCAGCATCAAATCACTATCCTATTCTTTTGAAGAGATATCGGCATGATATGCACCACAAGATTTAGAGTCGTTTCTAATTTGAGAATGCATGGCTAGTGGAACTTGGGTTTCATTTGTATGTTAGAAATCAATGGAGGCAACATCATCAAACTAACATCATTACAAATCTTGAGAAATGTGCTAGTGATATGGCTAAATGTGGCAAGATAAACTCTAATAAGCTTCGAGTTGATAAACTCTAATGTGCTAGTGATAAACTCTAAATGTGGCTAAATGTATCACACAGTGTCATGAAGCCTTAGAAAGAGATTGATTGGTTGCAAATCTATCGGATTGTCAAAACTTCATTTCTCTAATAAGATAGATGACAAAATTACTAGTCAAAGAGGATCTTTATTGGCAACAAAAGGCAAAAGTCTTTCATGTTGCAGCTACTTCACGTCAAAAGGTATATCGTATTTCCTTTTTGGAGGAAGAGCAAGGCGTATGGTTCACTTAACAGTCTAGTATGTTTGAATTAGCCCGTAATTACTTCAATGATCTCTATCAAGCAAAAAATAGTATACGTGACCTTGTCTTACATGCTTTAGACATTGTGGTTGATGATAAGGGCAATGTTCTTCTTGTGGCACCTTTTTGTGTTAGATGAATTTAAGGAAGCTACATTTTCCATGCATGCTATTAAGTGTCTGAGTCCTAATGGTTTAAATTCGGGATTTTATGAACATTTTTGGAATAGGTGTATGATCGAAATTTTTGAAGCATGTAGTAAGCAGTTATTCACCAATGTATACGCATCCATGAAAGATTGACTTTCTATAGCCTTGTGTAATATTTTGTATAAGATTCTACTAAAGGTATTGGCAAACTAATTAAAAAAGGTATTACATAAGTGCATCTCAACCAACCAATCAACTTTCGTTTTGAATAGGTCCATTATAGATAATGCTATCACAACTATAGAAATTTTGCATTGCACGAAGTCAAAGACTCAGGGAAGCAAGGGAGAGATGAATGTTCAAACACGAGAAGAAGGGGTTGAATTGTGTTTGCCAAAGTTGAAAACTTTTTGCTGAGTTGATGAAGGTTGATTGGTTTTTATAAATTACTTGAATAAGAAGCAATCGAATTCAGAGGCAGCAAATAATGAAAGCATAAATATTTGGATAGATATATTTATCCTGATTCACCACTAACTTGGCTACATTTAGTCCCCTCATTCAGAAGGCTTTCATCCACTAATTCAAATACTTTGAATTACAAAACACCTAACCCTCCAAGTTAGTCTTCCCTAACAGTCTGACAACCTCAGACTTTTGAGGAACAAACCACTTTGACCCTATAAGCCAAGTCTTCTCCTAACTACCTGACAACCCCAGAAGGACTAAACCATTATCGGGTTAGATACAAGAGATTGGAACTTGAGTAGTTGCTTCTAAAAAGCTAATAATGATAATAACTCTCACACTCTAAGAAAAGAACACTAAGAAAATATTTCTAACTTGAACAAGTATTTCTCTCTTTGAACTCTAAGACTACTCTTTTATGCTTTTCGATGCTTTTCTTCTTCAGCCTTGAGTATCTATTTATAGTTAAAATTTGGGCTTCAATTTGGTCCTTGTTTAATTCTAAATTGTATTTTGTTCAAATTGCGTTTGTAAATTCTTCAAATTGATTTTGTTTCTTTTTTGTTTAGATTGAGATTGTAAATTTTTCAGATTGATTATGTTCTTAATTTGTTGTAGATAAATCTTGATCAAATCTTCTTTAAATCTTCTACAAATCTTGACCATATCTTCTTTCATACTCTTTGAAGTCAAATCATACTCTTTGAAGTTAAATATATTATTCTCATAAAATACTTTTGTTTACATCAAAACTCTAAATGTAAAATCAACTTGGTTCCAACAAGAGATAGCTTTGAAACTATCGAAGTATCTTAAGGACGTAACGAGGGTAATGGGGGGTTTTCAGAGCAATAAGTGAAATGAATTATGCTATGTGCAGAAATAGTTAATATTTAGTTCTAGTTAATAGGAACCAAACGGGGACTATAAATTCTAAGGAGGGTCTTCGGCGAAGCAACCCACTTTCACCATACTTGTTCATTTTGTGTGGGGAAGGACTATTAGCACTTATTAAACAAGCAGAGGAGATGAGTAATTTACATGATGGAAAGATATGTAAAAATGCATCGATTATTTCTCATTTACTGTTTGTTGATGATTGCCTTCTATTTTTTCATGCAGCCATCAATGAAGCGAGGATCATGAAAAATATTATCACTACCTATGAAGCAGCATTAGTCAAACTATATATAAATCTACAGAAGTCGGAGGTTTTCTATAGTCGGAATGTGTATGAGGAGTTAAAAACCCAAATTGTTGAGCTATTGAGCTTTCAAGCTGTGCTAGGAGCAAGAAAGTATCTAGGTTTAGGGTTTAGGAGGAAAAATCTACGTTTCTTTTTATCAAGGGTCGAGAAACAAGGTTGGCGCCTTCTATTCAATCCGGATATTTAGTTCACTTGTCTCTTCAAGGCTATATATTTTCCAAGGAGTGAGTTTCTTTCTTCTAACCTTGGTCACAAATTCAAAATCCAAGCTATGTATGGCAAAACATGTGGAGTACAAAGCCTTAATTTATTGTCAACTAGGACTTGTTGGTGCATAGGTACGGGTTCTAGAATTCATGTATGGGATGAAAATTGGTTAACAGATGGTATCATCCTATTACAACCCAATGGGAAGTCAACCTACTAGAATGAATTACGAATGTCCGACTTGAATGCACAATATTAAACATTTTCATAGCACAACATGCTCATAAAGTTCTTAATACTCCTATATTTACATCTATATTAAAGGAATGTCAAAATATGAAAAAGGTAAAGTGTTTTTTCTTCTAAATTTGGTCTTGGATCGGATGAAATATCCAAGATAAAATAGACCAACAATGGCCCAAAATGAGAGGGGATGGATGTTGTGCATTTTAAATATGCAAGGATACACCGTCAATAAAACGTAATATAAATAAATATTGTTCCCATGAGCATTGATTATGTCATTGATTTCAATGCTTCTCTAACACATTCAAATTGTTTGTCATAAAAATATAAATATGTCCTTAAGTCCTATCCCAAATCGAAAAATGCCGATATTGTTAGGTTGGACATCATGACTTCATAGTTGTGTGTGACTTTCTGGTGGTAATTATTTCATCTTATCTATAAACAAAAAAATAAAAAAAAATATAAGATATCATTTTTGGAATAACAATTTAAAGTAAAATTTGATCTAAAATTGCAAATTGAACAAGCAATCAAACATCTAAAAATCATATTATGGAAACACGTTAAGGAAATAATTTGTATTGAACTTAGTTTGTGATACTAAAATGTTGTAGCATATTTGTAGCATTATGAACATAGTGGTCTTAGAGGTTTTCCAACTCAGTCATCAAAGGTCTCAAAGGTTTTTTCTTTTGTTCTATGAACGTCAATAATATTCCTAAAATGACAATGTTGATCACAAGAAAAGGGAGGGTTTGAATTGTGATACCTTTCAAAAATTTATGCAATGTATTTTAAAACTCAAGATTGATCTTGGTTTGATAAATAAGAATACAGATTGATCATGGTTAGAAATAAGTAAAACGTTAAGATGTGATAAATAATGTGTACAAGTTATTAAAAATGAAGATAAGAGATAGGAGAATCACACAACAATGTATATTTCTTCACCCAACCGTGGGCTACGTCCAGTCCTCACAATCTTGTGAGTTTTTCCACTAACTTGGTCAAAACAAGATTGATCCTGTTTTTCACTTAACTGATCAACTTTGATCTTGTACAACAATTTATCTTTCACTTTTAGAGAAATATCACAGAATACTTCCCTACAATTGGAAGTATCTTTACACTTATCCTCACAAAGATTTTTACAAGATTCCTCACATTATCTTTACCTCTATAGTGTTTAGATTTATGAAAAGACTGTTTTGAAAGAGATTTCATTTGATCAACAGTTTCTCAACACTTGTTTGAGTTTCTGTTTTGAGCAAACAGGTTTCCAAGCTTGATCTTTGTTGTTGATAACAGAGAATAAAAGCTTTGCTGTTTTTTCAAGCTAGTTTATACTCAAGAATGATGATTTTTTATGGAAATTGATTGCTATGGGATTTGATGATGTTTCCCTTGCCTTGGAGTTTCTTTTATAGGCTTTTTAGGGACCTTGCCAGCTCATGTAGCTGTTTGAAATACAAGCTGTAAAGGCTATGAGTTTGTTAGGCATGTGTCATATTTGAAAGAAGATAGTTCTAGCTGATCTCCAGATCGATCTTCGTTTCCAGTTTTTGGAATTTTACTACTTTCTGTTTATTCTTTGGTTTCAGTTTCTGCTGCAGAGTTTCATCACAATTTTTTGTGATGTAATCTTCCTTTTGGATCAGTCTTGAGCTCAATAATCTCCCCCTTTTTTATGATGACAAAACATGTTAATTTCATCTTTAATTTTGATTCTAATTTTTAGGGACTGCTCCCCCTCAGATTATGCTATCAGTTTCCTTGAAAAATGACAGAATGAAAAGGGAAAGTTTTAAACAAAAATACAATCATTAGGATCTGCTCCCCCTCAAATTATGCTTAACATAGTTTTCCAAAAGCATTTGAAATCATTTTCTAGAATGAGCATATGTAACATATGTATGTATAGCTAATATAACATTGTAAAATATGTATGCATAAATTTAGAATGAGCATATGTAACATATGTATGTATAGCAAATATAACATTGTAAAACATGTATGCATAAATTTAGAGATTGTCAAACAGTAGCCAGCAGGCAACAACGATAACAAGTTCAACAATATTACAAATTACGCAAATGAATTAAAGATCAAAATAAACTTTCCCCCTTTGTCAAATCAAAAAATCAGGGGAGGCCAGCAGGGACAAAACTTCAAATAGACAGAGACGGAGAGGAACCCTCGGATGATGACATTTGTTTGGGGAGATCACGAAAGATGGGAGGTGGAAGATTTGCAGGAGGATCAAGACCCAGTTTTGGTGCCAACTGAGCAGTGATCCATGATCTCAAGAGGGCATTTTCTTTGTCCTGATGAATCTGCCTGTTGGTGATGATTTGAAAAGCATCAAAAAATTTGTCAGTGTTGGAGAAGTGTTTCGCCTTTTGGGTCTTCTTTATATGACGTGGTTCATCAGGATCAACAGAGGCATAGGATGGATTTGGTGTTGTGTAGAAGGTGGATATAGTTGCGAAGGAAGAGCTAATGTTGGTAAGGTTCCTGTAGAAAAATGTTCTTGACCACTGGATGGACCAGGAGTATCAGGAAGGTTAAAAAACTTACTTACACCGAGTAGCGATGAGTCTGTCTTCTGAGGTGAGAGGAAAGTAGGTGACATCATGGAGAGATTTTGTTTGAATTGGAGTACCAGATGGAGCAAATACAAGAGTAGATGCAGGAGCAGAGGCAGAAGCGAGTTGAACGTTGGCGTTTAGAGAAGTAGGAGTAACTTTAAGTGAAGTTCGTTTGCACTTGGTGGAGATTGATGGAAATGCGAATGGAGTTGGAGCAAATTGTTCTTTCTTCACATGAGAGATATTTTTGGTGGAAAATTTGGAAATCCTGATTTTGGGTTCTTCTGTATCTAGTGGGATGTTGAAGTGTCGAAAAATCTTGGTCAACAGCATCCCGTAAGGAACAGTGTTCTTGGAATCATATGTTGAAGGATGAGATAAGGGAGATTGAGCTTCTTGGAATGTAGTGGGTGATAAATGACTAAGGTGTCGTTGTCGGATACGGTTTCATGGCTTCGATAGTGGGGAATGATTGTATGTTGATTTATGTTATTGAAGAATTTTGAGAGGGGTTTCAGATCAGCAGCAATGAAATGGGTGGAGCCAGGCTAATAAAGTTCCTGTAATACTTCAATTCTTGTAATGTTCATGACAGAATACCATGTTTTTTCAAAGACTAAAACTCCCTCTGATGGTATTTGAAGAATTTCAGCAAGCATGTTCGGATCAAGACAAATTTCTATCTCTTTGATGTTTGACACAATCAGGGATTCGTTAGCATAGGCTTTTGCTTGGCAATAGAAAGCCCTAATTACTTCTGGATAGAAATAATCAGAGATTTGCAAAAAATTGGTCCAGCCAAGGGCATCAGTGTGATGCTTAATAGATATCCCTTCATAGGATAGATTTTTTAGCATAAAAACTCGACCTATGCCTATAGGGCGTTGTGCCCATTTCTCTTGATAAATGTTCTGAAGGTTTGATGGTATGAGTGGTGGAATATGAACCTTTGGTCCGTTTGTGGTTGTTTTGGACTTGGGCTTTGAGACGAAGGGTTGTTGTTTTCCAGAAACATGGGGAGAACGTTCTGGAGAGGTGCTCTTAGATGAAGATTGTTCTTCAGAGGATTTTTCTGAAGGGTGACTTTCTGGATTCATACCCTTGAGTCTAGGGTTTTTCAGATTCTTCTTGGCAAGAAAATGAGATAGAGTGAGTGAGGTCTTGGATTTGAGTTTGGGTGTGGCCTTCTCAGAGGTGGTGTTTGAGGGTGAATAAGAGGAGGTGAAAAGCTTTTTTGCAGTTTTGAGTGGTTCTTTGGAGGGGAAGTTTTGTGGACAAGTGTGTTGTGAGGGCTGAATAGAGTCAGACTCATCATCATCATCAGAAATGACATGCACAATATTATCAATGTTCTTAGGTTTTGAGGACGTACCAACCCCAGCCATGATTCACATGGACTTTCTTTTGGTGATTTTTGGTGATGGTTGAAGAGGCGTTTTCTTGAGATGAGGAGCCACTTTTGATACGTTTGGGGGAGGACATTGGTGGAGTGGAGGAAGTACGGTGGATAACGGAGCAGGAGCGATGGGACTTGGAGAGCGGTCAGGGGATAGAGATAAACGGTAAGAGAATGTCTTCTCAGAGGACGTTTAAGGAGGGTTAGGTCGAGGCGGTGGTGACAGAGACCTTGTTTTGAATGGGGAGGACGGAGGTGATGGTGAGGGAGACGGTGTTCGAGGATTAGGGTTTCCTTTTGCAGACTGTTTTGTGCGCGCCATTTTAGAATTTTTTTTTAAACAGAGAAGGTTGGGGTTTTTTGGAGAAAATGTAAAAAGCACAAAGGTTGGGATAAATGAATGGGAAATGTGTTTTTTAAATAAAAAAAAACTCTGCAAGTTACAGATTTTTAGAGTAGGTAGTTGAGGGAAATGAGGGGATAGTGGAGTGGAAGTTGAAAAGGTGATGAAACTGAAATTATGGTTTTTGTTGGAAAAGATGAAAATAGGGTGATAGTCAGCCAACTCATGAGAGCGTGTTTGCTTTCTGAGACAAGAAAGGACTCAAGCATTTAATGCTTGTGGAAGAGGGAAACAAATAATATTTTCATAAAACCAAGAACATTTGTATCAAACCAAGAACGTTCTTGATTCTGTTAAAAAACAGTTTTAAGAAATTGCAACAGAATTTTTCACGTTTTTCAATTTTTCTTTTAAAGATTTAAAATCTTCTTCCACTAAAGGCTTGATAAATATGTCAGCAAGTTGATTTTTAGAATCAACAAAAGATTAATTCAATGTCGTTTTTGTTCACGTGATGTCTAATAAAATGGTGTTTTATCTCAATGTGTTTAGACCTTGAGTGTTGAATGGGATTTTTAGAAAGATTGATAGCACTAGTGTTATCACAAAATATTGAAATAACTTACTGAGAAGTCTTCGAGCTAGTTTTTAATCCATAAAACTTGAGAACAACAACTTGCAGCTGATACATATTTAGCTTATGTGGTTGACAATGTAATTGTGTTCTGCTTTCTGCAAGACCAGTTGATTAGAGCTTCTCCAAGGAATTGACATGCTCCACTAGTGATTTTTCTTTCAATCTTGTCTCCAGCATAGTCAACATCATAGTAAGCTACAAGATTAAAATGAGATCCTTTCCTATACCAAAGGCCAAGATTAGTAGTACCAAAAAGATAACGAAATATTCTTTTAATAGCGGTTAAGTGAAATTCTTTTGGTGAAGATTGAAATCTTGCACATAGTCCTACAGCAAAGACGATATCAGGTCTACTTGCAGTTAAGTAGAGTAGAGAACTAATCATCCCTCTGTATTCTTTTTCGGAGATGGATTTACCATCTTTGTCTTTGTCTACTGAGGAAGAAGGATGCATGGGAGTTGAGATGATCTTGGCTTCATTCATTTTGTATTTTTCTAAAAGATCTTGTGTGTATTTTTCTTGGCATATGAAGATGCCATCTTTATGTTGTTTAATTTGCAGCCCAAGAAAATATCTTAATTCTCCCATCATACTCATTTCGAATTCGCTTTGCATTAAATTCAAAAAGTCTTCGCACATTGTTTCATTTGTGGAACCAAAAATGATACCGTCCACGTATAATTGCACGATCAGTAAATCATCTCCATTTTATTTTTTGAACAAGGTTGTATCAATCTTCCCTTTGGTAAAATTGTTTTTGATTAAAAAGGAGCTTAATCGTTTATACCAAGCTCTAGGAGCTTGTTTTAATCAGTATAAGGCTTTGGTGAGTTTAAAAACATAATTTGGTTTAGATTGATTTTCAAAACCGGGGGGTTGACGAACATACACTTGTTCATTTAAAAAACCATTTAAAAATGCACTTTTGACATCCATTTGAAAAAGTTTAATACGTTTATGGGATGCATATGCAAGTAATATTCTGATCGCTTCTAACCTAGCAACATGAGCAAAGGTTTCATCATAGTCTATGCCTTCCTATTGATTATACCCTTTTGCTACCAATCTTGCTCTGTTTCTAATGACTTTTCCATCTTCATTCAGCTTGTTTCTGAACACCCATTGTGTTCCAACGATTGTTTGGTCTTGAGGATCTGGTACAAGAGTCCATACTTCGTTTTTCTCGAATTGCATTAGTTCTTCTTTCATGGCGTCTATCCAAGATTGATATTCTATGGCTTCTTTAATTGACTTGGGTTCAATCTGGGATATCATTGCCATATTGTTGTCAATATTATTTTTGACTGCTCTTCTTGTTCTGATTCTGCTTGAAATATTTCCAATGATTTGGTCTTGAGGATGATCTCTTACTGTTTTCCAACTTCTAGGAGGAGTATTAAAAAGAGATTGTTTATCAATCTCGTTTTCCAGAGATGCTGCTGGCTGTTGCTTTACAGTCTGTATTTCCTCTTCATCATCCTTTTGACTTAGATCAAAATCGTCAAATTCATCAAATAATATATGCATGCTAATTTCAACAATTTTGGTTCTTAAATTAAATATGTGATAGCCTTTAGACTCAGTTGACTAACCCAGAAAAATGGCTTTATCCAATTTTGCGTCGAATTTTCCAAGATTTTCTTTGTTATTTAGGATGTAACAGTAACAACAAAAAATATGGAAGTATGAAATGTTTGGTTTTCTGTTTTTCCATATTTCATATGGTGTCTTGTTGATGATTTTCCTGATTGATACACGATTTAGAATATGGCAAGAAGTGTTTATGGCCTCTGCCCAAAAATATTTTTCAACATTTGATTCTTTTAAGATCGTTCTTGCCATTTCCTGCAATGTTCTGTTTTTGCGCTCAACAACCCCATTTTGTTGAGGAGTTCTTGCACATGACAAATTGTGGGAAATGCCAAGTTCATCAAAAAATGGTTTGAAATAAGCGTTTATAAATATGAACTTTGTACATAAATGATGTGAGAGTCTTTTTCATTTTGAACATTTTTGCAAAATATTTTGAAAGCTTCGAAAGCATCATCCTTCTGTTTTAAGAAATGTACCCATATATATCTTGAGAAATCATCAACTATTATGAAGCCATATTTCATGCCTGCTAAACTGGTTTTTTTGATAGGTCCAAAAAAATCGATATGAAGCAGATCAAGTGTTCCATTTGTGGAAATAAAATCCTTGGCATGCAAGCTACTTTTAGTTTGCTTCCCTTTTGCACATATCTCACATATTTTGTCTTTATCAAAATTGATTTTGGGTAGACCTCTAACAAGATCTAGCTTAGAAATTTTGGAAATTGTTTTCATACTAATGTGACCAGTTCTTTTATGCCATATCCATTTGTCTTTGTTAATGGACATGAAGCATGATTCTTCTGGTAGTTCATCAAGGTACATACAGATTTTTCTTTCTTGATCCAGAAAAAAGAACTTCTCCATAATCAGATTTTTTAACTTCACATATATTGGGTTTGAAAATAACTTCGAAGCCATTGTCACATAATTGACTAATGCTTAAGAGGTTATGTTTCAATCCTTCAACATATTGAACATATGTTATTTTAGCAGAACTTTCCTTACCAATAGTTCCTTTACCTTAAATCTTGGCTTGATTGTTATTGCCAAATGTTACCGAGCCTCCATCTTGGTAAATGAAATGAAGCAGTTTTTATCTCCTGTCATATGTCTTGAACAGCCACTATCCAAGAATCATGGCTTTTTCTTGGTATTTCGAGAACCATCATGCATTAGATATTACATTGTTTTTAAGTACCAATATGATCTTGGGTCCTTGAGAGTTAGTTATTAATTTTGATTTATGCTTGAAGTAACAGACTGATTCATTGTGACCATATTTGAAACAGTATGAGCATTTCGTTGATTTTGAAAATACTTTAACAATTTAATTTTTTAGCACATTTGAAGACTGTTTTGATAATCTTCCAGAACATTTTTCCTTTGCTTGAGAAGGTTCTGTTTCAGAATGTTCTTTCTTTTTAGGTGTTTTTTTTTTAGTTTTTCATCCCTTTTCTTGATGTGTAACATGCATATTCTAAGTGCCAGTTTTTGTTACAGTACGAACACTTGATCTTACATGCATTCTTCTTTTGTTCAGGTATGAAAAAAATTTCATAGAGCTTCTATTTTTGAGTTTTATCAAATCCAAGGCTAACTTTGTCAAAAATTTTCACTTGAGATCCCATAATCTTTTGAAATATTTTAGTGGCTTTGATAAAATTCAATAAATCCTTTTTGAGATATTCAACATTCTGGTTTTTCAAGATTATCAGATTTGTGTTGAACGTCTTGCAAGTTTTGAATAACCCTTTTTAATTCGATATTCACTGCCTGAATTTTTTCTTTTTCTTCCTTTTCTTTAAAAATTGTTCTCTTAATGAACTGCATTTTGGAATAAGAGTATTTGAGTCATTTAAAAGATTATCAAATTCTCTTCCCATTTGTTCACAAAGTAGACAAGGTTCTGAATTTGCCATTAAGCAGATGTTAGCTTCCTCGTTTTCTTCTGCTTCTGAATCATCACAATCGTCCTAGGTTACCATTATAGATTTTTTATTGAATGGAAATTTCTTTGGAGCCTTTTCGTTTAAAAGACATTCTGCCTTGTAATGTACCAATTTGTTGCATCCAAAACAAGTGATCTGGCTTTTGTCTACTTCAGTTTTAGTCCATTCTCTTTTATTTGGAAGGTTTCTTTTTATTTGATCCCTTCTCTTCATCATTCTCTGAATTTTTCTAGTGAGAAGGACGATGTAACACTCCGAGTTTAAAACACAGCGCGAGTGTATAATTTTTTTTTTTTACAAAAATAAATAAATAAAAGAATTTTCAGATTAATTCAAAAGAATTAAAAGAAAATTAAATTAATTCATTTCATAAAATAGTACGTCGTAATTCAATCGATGAACGTAATTAAATAATTTCATCATAATATCACTAAGTACTTAAACGTTGGGAATTAATACTACAATATAATAAAAGTTAATACATTTCAAAAAGACGGTGTCATATCATCTCAAAAGAACACCCGGCCTGCAGCCCACTAAACAGTATCAGAGTGCGGAAGAGATCACCGAAAAAGTTATACAATAATTTCCAAAATAAATAATTACATCCACCGAAATCAAGACCTATACAAAAATCTAAACTGATCATGCACTAAAGCTACAGTAGCAAGGATTCCCTCAGCAGCCCATACAAGTCTCGTCCGACTCCGCAGCTCGCCTCGACGTAACGTCCTCCTCCTCATCATACAAGGAAGGATCAGTCTCTTCCGAAGTCAGATCAATACACAAGCGAGGTCGCTTCGGCGGTGCCAGAATCTCAAAACAATCATCGGATGTCCTAGATGGACCCGAAATATCATCTGCTACTAGTGTCGGTCTTTGATTCTTCTCTCCCACCTCGGGTTCATGTACTACCCCTCCAGCCACCGGGTTAGGAGTCACTACACCTACCGTGGCTTCCGTCTCAACCCCTCCAGTCGGCTCCTCTGCATCCTCAAAAACTCCGTACGCCTCCAATACCAATTTGGAAGGTACCGGAAAGTCAATCCCCGTATGGGTGTGCTCCACATAATCCACCACCCCGTTAGTCTTGCAGGTCCTCGCCAGTCTCCCCGTGTACGTCGCCCTGCTTGAGTCAAGGTCGTATACCCAAGCAGTAGGCAAAAGACGATCAAGGAATCGAGCGACATTTCCGTCGTCTGGGTACCCACTGGTGATATGGGTTTGGGGGGCATCTGAGGGCAAAGCCCAATTTTCCACAATAATAGTAAAGGGTCACCGACCGAAATTAACAAATAACACATATCATTTATGTCAATAATAACAAGCATATTCATGGCATGTTATATAACAACGATGATAAATAAGGATGCTCGTTTTGAAATTTCATGACATTTATACCTTTTCAAACAGCAACCAATTTAATATAAAAATCATGTTGTAAGTACAAATATTAATTCAGCAATCACACCAATTCATCAGAAATTCAAATTTCATAAGGTACTTACACACATCGATTTCCACCAGTCAACATCATATCCAATCATAATTCACCGGTCAACCACCCCGATGCAATATGTATATGCTCATGTACTCAACTTCTTGGAATTACCAAGGTGCAGTCGCTCATAGACCAGCATACGTGCAGTCTCTCACGGACCAGCACGATTTATATAAGTTAGACTTTAATGGCCAACATGACCATGGTGCAATCTCTCACAGACCAGCACTCGTGCAGTCGCTCATAGACCAGCACTTGTGCAGTCGTTCACAGACCAGCACGTTTTACGCATACCAAGGTACAGTTGCTCACCGACCAGTACCTGTGTAGTCGCTCACAGACCAGCACTCGTGCAGTCGCTCACAGACCAACACATTTCACGTATACCAAGGTACAGTCGCTCATAAACCAGTACCAGTGCAGTCGCTCACAGACCAGCACTCGTGCAGTCGCTCACAGACCAGCACGTTTCACGTATGTTAGCCTCTCACATGCCAGAACATACAGAAGTTGAATCCTCGCACGGATAGAATGGATCACCACGAACACGCGGCCATTCCGTAGCTCATCACGGTGGTTACTACTTAACTTCGCAGAGCATCACGGTTACTGCATTACTCTGTGGCCCATCGCGGTCACCACCTGACTATGCAATGCATGGACATGCAATGTTTTCTCTCCACTGAAAACAGTATGCAAACATCAGCAAAAATTTAGTTATTCCATCTCTTCCTCAAAACCATCTCAACTCAAATAATTTCATTATCATCACATCAACAAAGAATTCAAGCACCTCATCATTTCCACCTCACACTATCTCAAAAACTCCATTTTTAATTCATCACAAGTCTTCCCAATGTTTCCCCAACTCTTAAAGTTTCTTAAACACATGTTTAAAACTGAGATTTCTGAAAAAGAACAGTTTGTATTCGAATACAACTTCCTTGTATTCGAATACAGAAGCTAAAACAGTGCAAAATCAACACTCTGTATTCGAATACAGCTTCCTTGTATTCGAATACAGAAGCTAAAACATTGCAAAATCAGCATTTTTCACAACATCAATAAAGATCTCAAGAACCTCATCATCACCACTTCAAAACTATCTCAAAAACTCCATTTTAATTTATCACAAGCCTTCCCAATATTTCCCAACTCTTTAAGTTCATGAAACAATGTTTAAAACTTGAATTTCTGAAGAAAAAAAGGAATATGTATTCGAATACAGCTCCCTTGTATTCGAATACAGAATCTAAAATAGTGAAAAATCAGAATTCTGTATTTGAATACGAGGGTGTTGTATTCGAATACAGATGCAAATATAGTGGCAAAAATGGCAATCCTGTATTCGAATACGACAGGGTCGTAGCCGAATACAGATGCTAAGTCAGAAGCAAAAATCCCTTATCTGTATTCGAATACAGAGGCCCGTATTCGAATACAAGTTCAAAAATTTGTATAAAACAGAAGCTTTGCAGGCTGTATTTGAATACACTCATGCTGTATTCGAATACACCTTCGAATTCAATGAAATTTTCATGAAACTTCAACACATTTTCAAACTTTTTCCTTTGAAAAACCAACACAACACCAAAATAGATTCACCACTCTTTTGCACCACAAAACTCGGAGTTTTTCTCAGCTCTTATAAATGTTTCTACTCATCAACACAGCAACAATAGATTTTTAAAAACACCTCCACCCATTTAAAAATCCTTTTCTCTTAAAAACCACCATCAACACAACAACAGCAGATTTTCCAAAATACCTTCAACCATTTTAAAATCCTTTTTCTTTTGAAAGGCCCCTATCAACACCAGATTGTTAACAAAACACAGCATAAACCAAGTTTGTTTACAACACAACAGAAAACAGAATCACCAAAACCAGAATAACATCACAGTTTTCTTTATTCACCAAAATAGGAAAGTTAACCACAAAACAGTGTAGCACAAACCACTCATGCATTTGGATCATCCCCAAAACAACATGCAAGGCATTTTTCAGCTTTCCCACACAAACAAAACAGCATTGATGTATCAGCCAAAACAACAAACATCACAGATCATTAAAACATCAATAGAATGCATTTTTCGCATTTTATAACAACATGCACAACAGTTTCGTTTTTCAAACCAGAAACTCAAATATAACCACACATCAATCATGCATTTACAGCTCTAAAATGCAAACTAAGTGTGGAAGGTGCCCCTTACCTCTGTTACGTTTCCTGCGCTCGTTTATGCTACTACGACAATGTCAGCGAAACTCCCGTTCGCGTTCGCCGCTACGAAAGTGGGTTCTCTAGCTCCGTAATGAGGAGAGGAACAACTTTTGTTCTGGGCACTTGCTGGTTCGGTGCTTGGAATTCCAAGTAATCTCACTTTTGAGGATGCTCTTTTTTTTTTTCTACCAATAGAAAAACAGAAACGAGCAGAAAGAAAATGGTTGCATGCACTGAGGAAGGAGGGAAAATGTGTTTTCTACCTTTGTTCTTACCACTCCCTCATATTTATAGGCACATATGTGCCACCTCACCCAACACATTAATATTATAATATTGCCTGACCCTCTAGCACTTAACCAGTCTCGTCGTAATTAGCAGATAACATCTTAATTATCTGCCCGATAATTTAATTACTTGTAATTAAATTAATTTATTCTTCATCCAATAATTTTAATTCAACCTCCAAAAATAAATATTTATATATATATATTTACACAAAATATACATATATTAAATATTTTACAATTATTCCCCAAAATACACTTAATATTAAATCCATAATTTAATTTTAAATTTAAGGGTCTTACAAACGATCTCCTCACTGGCTTCTTCATGGCTATCTTCAGATTCACTCTTTTCATTGATCTAGAGTGATGCACTTTGTGATGCTTTTAAGGAAATTATTTTGTTCTTTATGGCTGGTTTATCTTCCTGTAGCAGAACCTCATGAGCTCGTAGAGTTTCAATGAGTTCTTCCAATCCTAGTGTTTTTGAGATTTTTGGCTTGGATTATAGCTATCACCATTGGTTTCCACATTATTGGAAGGCACCTCATAATCTTCCTTACGCTGCCTTATATTGAGTATGTTTTCCTAAGAGATCGCATCTCATTTACAATGGTTGTGAATCTCGAGTACATTTCATTGATTGTCTCCCCTTCGCGTATTTTGAACAGCTCGAACTTTCGTATGCCGATGTCAACTCTAGTTTCTTTGACGTGACTCGTTCCTTCATGGTGAGTTTGTAGTATGTCCCATACTTTCTTCACAGTATCGCATTCATCCACTCTTTCACTTTCCTCCCTGCTTAATGCATAAGATAAAAATAGTTGAGCTTTAGAGTTAAGGAGTACCTTGGCTTTGTCCTCAACTATCCAATATGCCTCCTTCTTTTCAGTAGATGTTGGATCTTCTTGGTTAACTCTTGGAACAAAGTTTCCATCTGTTATTATACGCTACATTCCTGTGTCTTGAGATTTTATGAACAGTTGCATCTTTCTTTTCAAGAAGTAATAATCTATTCCATCGAAGTATAGTGGTCTATTTGAAGATCCCTTTTCAATGATGTACTTAGCTTTTGACATTGCCTTCTACATCTTTTTCTCTAGCACTTTTTAGGTGTTAATTCTTAGAGACAGGGCTTTGATGCCAATTGAAATGACAATGTTGAACACAAGAAAGAGGGGTTTAATTTTGTGATACCTTTTAAAAATTTCTGCAATGTATTTTAAGACTGAAGATTGATCTTGGTTTGATAAATAAGAATACAGATTGATCTTGGTTAGAAATAAGTAAAACGTTAAGATGTGATTAGTAATGTGCACAAGATAATTAAAAATGAAGATAAGAGATAGGAGAATCACACAACAATGTATATTGGTTCACCCAACCGTGGGCTACGTCCAGTCCTCACAATCTTGTGAGTTTTTCCACTAACTTGGTCAAAAGAAGATTGATCATGTTTTTCCCTTAACTGATCAACTTTGATCTTGTACAACAATTTATCTTTCACTTTGAGAGAAATATCACAGAATACTTCCCTACACTTGGAAGTATCTTCACACTTATCCTCACAAAGATTTTTACAAGATTCCTCACACTATCTCTACCTCTATAGTGTTTAGATTTATCAAAAGATTGTTTTGAAAGAGATTTGATTTGATCAACAGTTTCTCAACACTTGTTTGAGTTTCTGTTTTGAGCAAACAGGTTTCCAAGCTTGATCTTTGATGTTGATAACAGAGAATAAAAGTGTTGCTGTTTTTTCAAGTTAGTTTATACTCAAGAATGATGATTTTTTATGGAGATTGATTGCTCTGGGATTTGATGATGTTTCCCTTGCTTTGGAGTTCCTTTTATAGGCTTTTTAGGGACCTTGCCAGCTCATGTAGCCATTTGAAATACATGCAGTAAATGCTATGAATTTGTTAGGCATGTGTCATATTTCAAAGAAGATAGTTCTAGCTGATCTCCAGATCGATCTTCGTTTCCAGTTTTTGGAATTTTACTGTTTTCTGTTTATTCTTTGGTTTCAGTTTCTGCTGCAGAGTTTCATCACAATTCTTTGTGATGTAATCTTCCTTCTCGATCAGTCTTGAGCTTGATCTATTTCTTAAAAAGTAATCTTTTAATCGTGAATGATTTTTGATGACAGAAATGCACTTGCGCATGCTGTTCTGGCTCTTGATGAGTTTCTTTGTTTGTCAATGTTTGTCCAGACTTCAAACTAATTTTGTATATCATGAACCCTTCTTATTTTAAGTCTAATCAAATGAACTTATATTTGAGGGAGTTGTTCTTTGAAGAGTTCAAGATTGATCTTGAACAATCTTGTGGTTTCTTCATTTGCTTTTGATCCATCTCTTTGAAAGAGTCACTTGAGACCTATCTTTAATTTATAAAACACTCAAGAAGATATGTTAAATTCTTTATGATTAGAATCATAATTAATAAGATTAATTAGCTTGTTTTTGTTCATCATTAAAGCACTTGAAAAGGGATTTTTGTCTCAACAATTCCTAGTTATTTAATATCAACCACTTGCCCAAATATCTTGACTTAATCTATATTAAACAAGAAAAACCATTTTTTTCCCTTTTCCAAATTCAAAAGCTAGCCATAAATCTAAGGTGATCAGATTCAAATTTAAAGACAACATTAAATAAACATGAATGAATAATGCAAACTTGCTATAAACATATTAAAGCACAAACATCATTCAATACTTCATAAATCCTTAAATTAAAGAACTTTAGCTCATAATGAGCTTTTTTTCAAACTTGAAAATAAGATAAAATAGTGAAAGTAACATTGTAGCTTTAGTAATTACAGAGATGAGGAATCAAAGATAAAAACACAAGTTTTATACAACAGACAACTCCTCCTTCAATTTTGTTCCAAGTTTTCTTCTTTGAGAAAAAATCCTCCATACAAAAGCTTCAATGGTGAATGATGATAGTAAAATGGAAATGATGGCTAGGGTTTTGTTTCTTAGGTCTGGTTTGTTCTACCCTTCATTTTGTACGTAAGTACAGCCGCCCTTCCTTTTAGCACCTCCTAATATTTAGGGAATCTAAGAACCTTTGAATAAATATTAGATGCATCTAGTACCCACACAATGTGCATGTTTGTTGCCTCCTCCTAATCTACCTGCTTTTTTTTATCAAATTGGAACATATTAAAACTTTTGAGAAAACTTTTAATCATTCCAACATAATCAAAGTCTGTGTAGCTACAATCTTAAGTTTCAGAATTGGTATTAAACATTCAAGTCAGCTAAACAATTATGTTTTTACTAATTGCACGTCATCTTTAACACAAGAGAATTTACACTTACACCAAGGGGTATTTTCTTAATGTCATGAACAGCTCAAGCTTATTCTTCTTTTTCTCTCTGTTTTTTTTATAAGACTAGCACTGAGCTGCCAAAATTTCTTTACATCCCCATTTTCAACAAATATTCACAAATTATAAATATTAATCACTACTCAATTCCAACATACTTATTTAACCTTAAACATTTTAAGTTCCTCAACTTATCCTGAAAATCATAAGTTTGGTGCTAAATCAATGGGTTTACTAATTCGTCTACCCTAAGTTTCAATAGTTCCAAATCATTTAACCAACTAAAAATATAACACATGCAAACCAAAAACAAGTCGACTACTCATCATAACATGTCTTATTCCTCCAATCTAACTAAACCATCCCCTCCCCCAAGCTGTAATATGAACAATTTTAAAGTTGTTCATACTAAAAGTTTGAAGTATGGTTTGGTTCCTTACTAAAATTAAAAACATCTAACCAAATAGAAACAAAAATAAAAAATAATGTAAGATTTAGAATACTTACTACCCTGAATAATGCTACAACATGATGGAGCATCATTCAAGGGGTTGTATCATTTCCAACTTCAACTTCTACTACATCATTTGAATCATTCAGGTGAATTTCATTCCTAACAGATGATCCTTCCAATGGTAGCTTCTTTCTCAATCCCCTATGGCCATAATTCGTAACCCTTAGAATCCTTTAAGATGGAGAATGGTCCACCTTCGTTTGTGGCCTTCTTAGGTGGTGGTGAAGTGACTTTTTTTGCTTCTCTTTTCCTTATCTAGGCCATTTTAACATATGACTCATATTGCACATCATCCTCATCAGTTCCAAGTGTTTCCTCTTGTTCTTCACTAGTAATAAGCTCATATACAAAATGCTTAAACTTGCATATCCTCATTCTTGGCTTTTCGTAAGCAACCCGCTTTGTTCTTTTAAATTTTGGTGCTACAGCAAGTTCTTGAGTAGTAACATTTGTTTGTTCCTTGCTAGTTGAGGGCTCATCTCTAATATATATTGGCTCATTCAGATTTAACTCCAAATCTTACGCTGCAACATTAACATTTTTGGTTGGTGTAGGTTTGAATGTAGGATCATCATCCATTCCTACTCTTGAGCATTAGCTACCTTCTAGACATCCTCTCTAGGTTGTGTGTCCTACGTATTAGTTGGACATTGTAGGGGGTATAAAACATCATTTATTTGCCTTTGTTGGCTACAAAAACATTGGCTTCATGCTACACCTGTTGTGCTGCAGCATCTTCCGTTGTTTTCTTCTTCTTCTTTTCCTCTTTTATTATTATTATTTTGGCTAAAACTTCAACATTCATCTTTATTCTTAAATCCTCATCCACAGGATTCACTCTTCTGAACTTTCAACTTCTGATTCAAAATGTTGAGTTTTGTCATCTTCCATATGTGGCATTAAAATGTCAATAGGGAATGATGGATAATCAATACATCCATTCCATGATAGTTTTTCCAAGCCATCTTCCGCCATACTCCTACATCCATTATATACATCAAGAACAGTTTGGTTCTCTTCTAAATCTCCTCAAATATTTTCATCAGCAAATTATACTTCAAGCTTTCATAAGCAGAGTTCTTCTTGTTTAATATTTTTTAGGATTCCTCTTCTTACTCTTCTTTGATAAATCTCTTAACATAATTTGCACTAGTAGCACCATTATTTACGACCCTTGTATCACCTTTTTCCATCGTAACACAGTTTCCAGTGCACATTTCTGAAATCAAAGGAAAAAGAGTATCCCTTTTTTCAGGAATGCACACCTCTATATTTTCTCGTAAATAATAGCTCAAAAGTTGATAGTCTTCTTCTTCATCAAACAATCCAGCAACACAAGTCTTTCTGTATTCACAGTTTGGATGTGGTTGGCATAGTGCACGTTCTGATAATGTGGTACCAAAGTTTTGGGATGGGTTTCAAAGCATTTTTTGGGCATTTCCAAGTGTTTAGACCTTTTTTAGTTATCCATCCAGTGCCTTCATCAATCAAGGCTTTCAACATTTTGTTCAACTCAACAAGAGTTACTTTCTTCAAAAAACTTTGGATATTCATCTTTTGGTTCAGGGTCATCAAAGGTTCAAATGATACATAAATGATAGTTAATGGACAAGTAAAGATGACTACAAAGATTTGAAACATGACTTTTTCTTGCTCTTCATCTAAAATAACAACATAAAATTCCTTAACAAAATTAGGGCAAAATAAATCTTGATGTTACACCAATTTCTTCCACTTCATACATGTAATCAAATTAGTGATTTCAACATGAATGGTTTATGGAGTGCTATCCTTTAAAGAAAACCCTTTATTCTGAACAACACTCATGTGTGCTCATGATGACATCAAACCTATTTTTGACAAGTTCACTAGCAAATTTTGAAACCTTATGACCAGGTGGAGTGGTGGGTGAGGATGTTTCTTCTTCGTGTTTAAAGACAAGGTCAAAGTATGAATATGAGTATGGTTTGTAGGAAAATTTTTGGGCTTTTGATTTTCTCACCATTTCAAAGGGTTTGTGGTTAAAGAAGAGAAATATTTCATATAAAATGGAATGGAAAATAAGTTACGTGGTCCAGGGAGGGATTAAGGGAGTTTTCATGAGATAAGGATTTAAAATGTGAAAGGGTTTACATGAAAGGAGATGGAGTGTACAGAAAAAATGTGTTGGAGTGTTTAAGAGGAAGGTGAGTTTGGAGTGTAGTGGTGATGTGAACGGTTGGTTTAATGGGGGAGTGCGGTGTGTCAGGTAAGAGAAAAGAGTTGAATGGTGAATGGTTGAATGAGCAACATCAGAGGGTGGGAAATTGGAGGAGTTATCACTTTTGTCTGACTCATAGGGAAGGCATGTTTTTGTCTTCATATGAATTGAATTCAACAACAAATATTTGTTAGGCCCATAAAGAATCAGACAAAAGTGGGATCCATTAAATATCAACTGGAATTTAGGCTCAATACTATATCCATTTAACTATTTTGAATTACTCATGCGCTATACGCACTGATGCTATAATTGTGCTATAGAAACTCTTCCCCATTACACAACATCAAATGATATCCCGAATTCCTGCACAACTAAAATAGAGTAAAATTTGGGAGCATTTCTACTCCCTTTACTGTTGGGTTATCTCCCAAAAGAGCTTGGTTTAAAGTCCTTAGTTAGACCTTTGCAAATTAATCATTCATCATTAAATATTGTGGAGGCCTTTGCTTTCTCCATAGGTTCTCCCTCCCATAATGCTTATAAAACTCGACAATTGCAAAAGAAAAAAATTATGTTCATCAAGCTCATTAAGTTGCAACATTATTGCTGCACCAGTCTATTGCAACTCAGTGGGCAAATGGCATGCTTTGCCAAAAATTAGCGTATAAAAAGACATGCCTAAAGGTGTTTTATAAGCAATCTTATAAGCCCACAAAGCATCTTTCAAATGGAGAGACCAATCTTTCCTAGAGGGACTTACAACTTTTTCTAGAATTCTTTTGATCCTCTCTATTTGAAAGTTCAACTTATCCACTTTTTTTGTGTGGATGGTAAGCAGTGACAATTTTATGTTTAACTCACGTTTTGACAATAAATTTTCAAATATTTTGTTACAAAAATTAATTCCTTCATCACTAATGATAGCTTTGGTGTCCCAAATCTAGTAAAAAATATTTTTATGAATAAATTTGGTAACTACCTTAGCATTATTAATAAGAATGGTCATTGCCTCAATCCATTTGGACACATAGTCAACAACTACTAAAATTTAAAGATTGCCAAAAGACAGAGGAAAAGGAGTCAATTCTCCAAACATCAAATATTTCCACTTCAAGAATACCTTGCAATGGCATTTAGATATATTGCCAACTCTTTGGCATCTATCACAATAGTATGTTAGTATGTGCATCCTTGAAGAGGGTTGGTTAAAAATAACTTGTTTTGTTTTGAAGAACCTTGCATTGTTCTTGTTCCTCCAAAATGCATGGCAATGCTTCAATATTTTAGGCACCTCCTCGTCTACATCACATCTTCTTCTTAGTAATTGATTAGGACATTTCTTGTGCAAGTATGGTAATAAGCTTTAACATTATGAAGAAAAAATTGTCTTTGTTAATAATTCAAATCTGATGGAATAATCCCACTTGCCAAGAAATTAACCTAATTAATATAGCAATGTGCTGCGACATCTTT
The DNA here is from genome assembly GCA_037974295.1 of Cicer cuneatum. NCBI lineage: Eukaryota > Viridiplantae > Streptophyta > Magnoliopsida > Fabales > Fabaceae > Cicer > Cicer cuneatum. The sequence continues at coordinate 24,699,995 of JBBPBO010000004.1, forward strand.
CTCTAATCTAGATTAAAGTCATCAATTGTTCATCAAGAAAAGTTGTAGCTTAGGGTTTAGGAATGGTTTTAGAATAAATTCTTCCATGGAGAAAGAAATGTGGATATTTGCTAATAGTGGTTTTTAGTTTGTATGAATAAATATGTGGTTTTTCACTATTGTCCACTTGGAGAATGAAATGTGTGTAAGATAAATTATAAAAAATATGCATTAAATTTGTGATTGTCTGTCTTAAAGATAATATATGAATAAGGGGAATAATATTTATAATTCAAATATAATTAATTGATGGCTTCACATAACTACATTATATCATATAAATATTTCAATACACTAATAATTAAACAAATGATTTTGACATATGCATATATATTAATAAGTTCATACGGATCCGGACCATGAAGCAATTGAAAGGAAGAACAAAATAAACATACACTGTTTTATATAAGTGTAAAAAAATTTATTATCTTCTATATTCTTACATTTTTTTATAGTTAGTTGTTTAATCAATATCTTGATTAAAAAATAATTACAATATTGTATTCTTTATAATTAATTTTTTCTTTGTGTTTCAACTAAAAATTAATTATATTGTGACATTATAAAAAAATATAATCACGACTGAATTCATACTTTCAAAAAAACAAAATATAAAATCATACTATACAGATATGATTACTGTTTGAATGAATTAAAAGTATGAATATCTTTTGTCAAAAAACAAAAATACATATATAACTCATACTATTTCATATGGAGATAATTACTGTTTGGACAGACTGAACATTACTTTACATTTTATATATATATATATATATAAACCTTCACAAATCATTTTCATATTGTGGATAAAATTATATAAAATTAGATAAAAAATATTATATAAAAATCTAAATAATATATTCAAATTTTTGTAAAAATAGTAAAAAAAAAATCTAAAACACGACTTATATGTTGTTGCGAAGCGGACAATTTTTGTTAAAAATAAAGATTTTCTTTTTTTTTTATTATCTAGATGAACCCCTAAATATATCATTCAATTATTTTTTTTTTATTAAAACAAAACAATAATTATTTCAAAATCTATATTTGTAAAATAAATAAATTAAAATAATTCACTTTTAAA